>JASDDO010000010.1:279848149-280443766 GCA_030015575.1 Agapanthus africanus | reverse complement strand
GAACACGTGCTTAAGAGATGATTGGCTTCATTGAGGAGCTCGCGGAACTTGGGACCATGTTAGAGAACGAGCTCTATACGGACTTGATTCTCCAGTCCCTTCCTTCCACTTACGCCCAGTTTATACTGAACTTCAACTTACAAGAAAAAGAAGTTGAACTTTCAGAACTCCTCAACATGCTGAGGAGCGCAGAGGGCACCCTACAGAAAGGTAGGGAAACATCCACTTTGTTTGTAGGAGGATCTTTTTCTTCTAGGTCCAAGGCGAAAGCCAAGGGAAAGAAGAGGAAAGCCCCCGCCAAACCAAGGGGCGGTGTTAGTAAAGTGGATACGAAGGGAAAGGCAAAAGCAACAAAGAAAGCGGGGCAGCTTGTGGATAAAGAAGAATGCTTCTATTGTCATAAGAAAGGACACTAGAAGAATGATTGTAGGGCTTGGAAAGCCAGGACACAGGAATTGAAGCAGGTTGCGGCTTCAGCTTCAGGTGTGTATATTATTGAAAACTGTCTTTCAATAAACTCTACTTCCTGGGTATTGGATACCGGATCAGGATCTCATATTTGTAATTCTTTGCAGGCATTGAGAAACCGTAGGGTTTTGAAGGCAGGTGACATGACCCTCAGAGTTGCAAACGGAGCTAGCATGGATGCTAAGGCCGTGGGGGACTATCACCTGGGAATGTCAGATGGACATGTTTTGGTTTTGCGTAATTGCTTTTTTGTACCCAACGCAACTTGTAATATCATTTCTGTATCTTTAGTTTCTAAAGAAGGTTATGAATTTGCGTTTGTAAGTAATGTTGTAAACATTCACCTTAATCAAGTTTTGATTGGGTCAGGTACATTGAGCAATGATATATACGTATTAAACCAACCACAGATTTTCAATGTCCAGAATACACACAAAAGAAAGTCTCCGGAAATAAATCAGACTTTCTTATGGCATTGTAGACTAGGTCACATCAATGAGAGAAGGTTGACGAAGTTACATACAGAAGGATATTTGAATCCGTTCGAATATCAATCGTATGCCACTTGTCAATCCCGTCTCAAAGGAAAGATGACAAAGACTCCGTTCACTGGACACGGAGTAAGAGCGAGCGAGCTCTTGGGACTCGTACACAGCGACGTGTGCGGTCCAATGTCTACACATGCGCGAAGCGGTTATTCTTACTTCATTACTTTTACGGATGACTTTTCAAGGTACGGCTATGTCTTCTTAATGAAACATAAGTCCGAAGCCTTTGGAAAATTCCAGGAATATAAGAATGAAGTAGAAAAACAAACCGGCAAAAGTATTAAGATTCTAAGATCGGATCGAGGTGGAGAATACTTGAGTGCCGAGTTCCTGGACTATTTAAAAGAGAATGGAATTCTCTCTCAGCTTACTCCTCCATACACTCCGCAACATAACGGTGTATCGGAGAGACGGAACCACACCCTATTGGACATGGTGCGGTCCATGATGAGTAACGCTGAGTTACCGCGATCATTCTGGGGATATGCGCTAGAATCAGCCGCATACCTTTTGAACCGAGTTCCTACTAAGACTGTGCCTACCACACCATATGAATTATGGAGTAGGAAGAAACCCTATCTTCAATATCTGAAGGTCTGGGGATGTCCAGCTTTTGTCAAAAAGCAGCATGCAGACAAACTCGAGGCACGCTCAGTACTGTGCAAGTTTGTGGGATACCCAAAGAACACCAGGGGGTATATTTTCTACCACGCAGAGGAACAAAAAGTCCTTGTTTCTCGTAATGCCCACTTTCTAGAACACCAGTTCTTGGAAAAGGAAATTAGTGGGAGCGCAGTAGAGCTGGAAGAAATTCCAGAACCACAGACTATTACTGAAAGCTTAGTGGAACCAGAGGGTTCAAAAGAACAGGACATTCCGACGCTGCTCCGCAGAAGTAGTAGGCAGTCTCATCCGCCCGAGAGATACTACGGTTTTCTCATAGACGGGGATAGAGAGGATTGCATCATAGATTATGATGAGCCTACTAGCTTCCAGCAAGCCGTTCAGAGCGTCGACTCGGTAAAATGGCTGGATGCAATGCGGACCGAAATGGAGTCCATGTACACCAACAAAGTATGGACGTTGGACATTGCTCCAGACGGGGTAAAACCCGTAGGATGCAAGTGGATCTTCAAAAGGATGATTGGTGTAGATGGACAGGTTGAGACCTATAAAGCTAGACTGGTTGGAAAGAGTTTTCGTCAAAGACCTGGTTTGGACCATGACGAGACTTTTTCTCCAGTAGCTATGCTGAAATCCATTCGGATCCTTCTTGCTATTGCTGCCTTCCACGATTATTAGATTTGGCAGATGGACGTAAAGACAGCTTTTCTAAATGGAAATTTAGAGGAGTGTGTCTATATGGACCAGCCAGAGGGTTTCATTCAGAGTGGGAGCAGCGGAAAGGTGTGCAAGTTGCTTAAGTCCATCTATGGACTAAAGCAGGCATCGCGGAGTTGGAACATCTGTTTTGATGAGACGGTCAAGGAATTTGGCTTTATCAAAAATCCAGATGAACCATGCATCTATAGTAGATTTGTAGCGAGAACTGTAGTATTCCTCGTTTTATACGTGGATGACATTCTCTTAATAGGAAATGACATTCCTATACTACAATCTGTCAAGGGGTTCTTGTCATACAGGTTCTCCATGAAAGACCTGGGTGATGCCTCATACATCGTGGGGATCCGGATCCATCGTGATAGATCCAAGAGGATATTAGGACTTTCTCAGTCCAGGTACATCGACACCATACTGAAAAGATTTAGTATGGAAGATTCCAAGCGCGGTAACCTACCGGCTTGTCACGGGATCACCCTCTCTAAAGAGATGTCTCCTAAAACTGATTTGGAGAGGGGTCGCATGTCTATTATACCCTACGCTTCTGCGGTAGGCTCTATAATGTATGCGATGTTGTGTACCAGACCGGATGTAGCTTATGCACTGAGTGTGGTAAGCCGGTATCAGTCAAACCCTGGGGAGAAACACTGGATAGCGGTAAAGAACATTCTCAAGTACCTGAGAAGGACTAAGGAGATGTTCTTGGTGTATGATGAAAAAGACCTCCAGATCGAGGCCTTTGCTGACTCCAGCTTCCAGAGTGACAAGGATGATTCCAAGTCCATGTCGGGTTTTGTCTTTACCCTCAATGGAGGGGCGGTGTGTTGGAAGAGTTCCAAACAGGAAACCGTTGCAGACTCGACGATGGAAGCGGAATACATCGCTGCATCTGATGCCACAAAAGAAGCTGTCTCGATGAGGAAGTTCTTGAAAGAACTTCAGGTGGTTCCGTCCATTGTTGACCCAATACCTCTGTATTGCGATAACAACGGGGCTATAGCTTTAGCGAAGGAACCAAGGTCCCATCAGAAATCCAGACACATCTTGAGACGGTATCACCTGATCAGGGAGATCGTGGATCGTCAGGAGATCGAGGTTCAGAGGGTCGCTTCAGAAGAAAACACTGCAGATCCATTCACCAAGGCCTTGCCCCAGACTCAGTTCGAGCGGCTGATCGAGATGATAGGTCTTCGATACGCCAGCACATGGCCTTAGTGCAAGTGGGAGATTGTTAGTGTATATGCCCTAGAGGCCATTAATGTATCATACTAGTTTGTATATTACTGTAACGTTTTGAAAATCGTTTCGGTGAAATTTCGAAAAAAAGGTAAAATAAGGGGGTTTCTGTAAAAAGTCAAAATGCAAATATGTTTATTATAAAATTAAATATACATATTCTAGCTATGTAATTGCTAGTATTTGGTGTTTATTGAGCCACTGGTGAAATTTCAAATTTTCTGAAAATTTTTCCGAAAATAATTATTTTAATATTATTTTAAGCCGTCACTAATATATTTAATTAGGGAAAATTACAAATTGGAATGAGTTGAAATAAATTTTGTGCATCATAAAACATTAAATAAAATTTTATCATGAGGTTTTTGAAATGAAATCGTTTGCCAAAATGGTTTAGAAAATATCGAAGAAAAAGGCTTTTTCCGGTGAATTTAGTGTTAACGGGAATCAGGGTAATACATTTATCTTTTTCCCTAACCCACACACCCACACCTCACCCTCCCTCCTTCTCCCCATGTGGCGGCCCCACCATGACATCCCTCCCTCTCTCTCTCTCCAATCACCAAGAAAAGAAAAGAAAACAAAGGAAAAGAAAAAAGAAATAGATAAGTGAGTGGGCTTTGACTTTTGTGTGGACTTGACTCTATTTTCCCCACCTCCCTCTCTCTCCTCTCCTCCCCATTTTCTGGCCGAGACCTCCCTCTACAACAGCCCCCAATTTCCCCTCTCATTTCCTCATCAAAAATCCTCACAAAATGCATCAAAAATCCACCAAAAATCCCACAAAATCAAAATCTAACTCCTACCCATTTTTCCTTAGCCTCTCAAGCATGGATTTTGGTGAAAAGTTTTCATTTTGGAGGACAAGATTTTGGTGCTAGATTCATGATAGATCTCTTAAAATTGTGAGGTATAAATCTTTGCCCTATAGTAAAATTGTTGCTTTAATACTTCAATTCGACTAAATTAGATGCTTAATTAGGTTCTAAATTTAAAACTTGTGAATTCAAGAGAAGGGTTTCAAAAGTCAAGTTAGGTTTTTAGTGATGAGATTGTGGTTGTGTGATATAGTTAACATGTAGTGGGCATGCCAAATCAAATCTAGTTGCTAGTTTGCATTTTTGTTAATTTAAATTGTGATAATTATATAAATTGGAAACTAGGTTTTAAAAATATATATATATTTTGGTGAGATAAAATTCTAATTAGGGTTTCATGACATTATTAACATTATAAATTGTGGTTTAATATTTTAGTATATGTAAAACCAAGCTTAATTGTAAAATTGTGAATTTTACTTTAAAAAGAGTTAAAATCGGTATTTTTGCAAACTAGGAATTTGGAATATATGCAAATTGATGAGTTTAATTTATGAAAGTGATTTGTATGACCTAATTATGTTATTTAATGAGCATTTTGGCCATTTGAATCGTTAAAATTTGTAGATTGGTTAAAACATCAAGTTTTGAACCGAAATGGGAATTTTTGATAACTAGATTTTGGAAAATAAAACGATTGGTTTAATTTTATGGATTTGATGAATTAATCCCTATTTCTTATACAGTTAGTGAGTTTTGAAACCATGATTGGTACGTTTGGTGTTTTTCTCGATTAATCGGCGTTTGTACGCCGACGTCGAGGGTTTGTGGGTTGATTTGTGAAAGCAAACCATAGGTTTTGACCTATGTGGGATTCGTGAGTCGTTTTGGTCATGAGTCGGATTTTAATGCGATACGGTGTGTTATGATATGTAGGTACCCCATGTGGACTTCGAGATGACAAGCAAGCGCGTGACGACGTCGGCACCGGCGAGCGAGGACCAGGTGAGTAGATTTATATCTACGGGGAGAAGTCGGGTGGATGGCGTATAGCACCCCCGCAGTCCGTGGTGGTGTATACGGATGCGTATACACACCAACAATTTATTATATATGTTATTTGGGATTAATAATGATGTTTGGGATGGATATTGGTGTATTGGATTACTTTAGTGTTGCGAACCCTAGGGTAGTGTTGCACTACACATACACACATACATACTTGCATACATTCCTATTTTTATGTGCTCATGGGTTACCTTTGGGTTAGTTGCGAAACCCTAGAGTGGTTGTTATACCCACATACGCACACACAGACTTGCATACTTTACTTTCTTGTGCGCAGATTGGGATGTGTATATATGTATATATGCGTGGGTATGGGACTATGCATATGTACATTCATATACGCATGCATGGATAATATGGATAGTACTTGGGATTTAAGATGAGTCGATGAGATTTGATTTGAGGCCGTGAGATCGGTGATATAGCAGGGTTCGTATTTGAGATACGACATGACGTTGTAGCGGGTCCTTGGCATAGTGTTTCACACACGTGCATGCATACTTAGGCGGTATCAGTATTGTACTAGACGTAGATCAGTACCCCGATCATGATATTTGATAAAGAGGATACCAGATGAATAGTATGATGAATGTGATATTGACCCGTACCCCGATTTGGGATGCCGTACGACGGATTTACGTACGAGCTATATATTGATGATTGATCCGCACTCTTGACTTGGGATGTCTGATTATAGATATGGTATCGGATATGATATTATTGAGACGGGATCACCGACTAATATATATACAGGTATGTATATGTATCGACTCAGATGTTAGGCGGTTTCCTTACCTGTAGTCCAGCTTGTTAGCTTAGCCCTTTGGTTTAGTTTAGTTGTTAGATTAGATTCGATTCTTACCTATTTCAAAAACTAACGAATCGTGGGTATTTTAAAAGACAGTCCAAGGGATCCTACGGATATTTCAAAAGACGTATCTTTTCATAAAAACACCGTAGCCCCTATTTTCAAAAACCCCATGATTCGTGTTATTTCAAAAGGCACCATTGTAGGACTTATATTAGATTAATGCAGGTTAGTTACAGTTGCATCTAGTATTCAGCTCCCGCTTATTATTGTGGTTCGCTTCGCATCGCATACTTATGTTATAATTTCTTATTGCAATGTTGATATCCTATTGTTAGGACACCAGCACCATTACCGATGATGCGTATGTACCACGTACACTTACTTGCCGGCTCACACACATCTTCATCGGTAATTGCCATGTCACGTACACCTTAGAAAATATTATTGCTTGACTTAGCTTGTTAGTTAGTAATTTGACATGATATTAGTGTACCTGCCCTATATGCCAGCTTAACATTGTAGTTATTACTTGTCACTTCATGCATACTGTTATTCATTGTTATGCCTATATCAATGGTTTTACATGCTATTTATGATTTGGATTCGGATTTCCATGAGATTTTCTGGATTTGGGGGGGAAAACCGCAAAACTTATATAAACTGATTTCTCTCTTTTTAAATAAAAAAGTGCGGTTTTCCCCATGATGTATGAGTCGTCCACTATGAGTTTGCTGATGGATTTCGAGACCCGATTCGAGGAGACGGATGAACCGTTTCGGGTACATGGTGGGCCCGGTAAGGTACCCCGGGGCAAGAAGCGCGTGATGATGACGATGTGAGCCTGGCAGGGGAGCACTACCTACCGGTGATTTTACCCGACGCGTCGGATATCCGGAGGATACCGTCATGGTCTTGAGATGGATGGTAGGGGCCGGTCTGGACTGACGGCGCCCTAGATATTGTGATTGAGACATTGAGATTTCGAGATATTGAGGTACAAAGACTGTGATACAGAGATATCGAGATATTGGGATTACGTTTTGTGCCGATGCTAGGCACTGTTTTATGCTGATTTCATTATGATACCTCATTTTAAAAATACAAGGGAAATCTCACTAAATTATGAAAACAGTTCTTCACTTACATGTATTCTGTTTTCATGCATTCATACCTCATTCATATGATATATTGCTACATGAGGCACGGACACGGGCACATGAGATTACACTCGGGTTGGATATTTACCCTAGCCTTGTTATAGGTTGCATGTTATATATATAATTGAGGATATATTATGATCATTGACCTAGGTTGCGTTATTTATGCGATTTCTTTCCGTAGATGTTTTTCTATTCACGAGTTGGCAACTCACCCCCGTTGTGCCCTAGTTTCTTGCAGGTTTGCCGTACAGGTTTCATTACGGCTTTGCGGGCATAGTTTCCTTCGGGTGATTTGCTAGTAGGTGGGTTTACTTGTATCGTACCCCCATTATATATCTTGTATATCATTATTCTGTTGTATCTAGAAGTTCCATCAACCAAACATGTGTTATTTTGAGATGGAGACCAGTGATGTTATTCTTTCGACCTTAGAGTCGCGCGTTGTATTTCTATGGTTTTCTTGTTGTTTTGAGTTCCTTTTGAGTTTTGATCCTCGCCCTTGGCGTTGTATATTATATTGCTTGTGTGGTTGTGACCGTCGATTGACGAAGAGCTAGCTCCCGTTTGGGGATGCCTTTTTATTGATTTCGTATACTATTCATGTTGTATCCCGTTTGGGAGCCAGTATTTACAAAGGAGACTCTGCCGATATTTTCAGGAAATACTTGATGTTTTTAAAACCGCATAACTCGGCTTATGCTATTAAAACTACTTGATTTTAAATTGGTTTTCCTTCACTCTACTATTTTTCTTGGTTTGGATTTCTGGGTTTTCGGTTACTTAGATTACGTATGCCTCGAGACGTTCGTAGCTTAAGTGCCGGTCATGTTCCGTACTTTCGGGTCGTGACAATTACTTAATGGAAGCTTGGGATATTCACCTTGTATAAACAATCTTGCTCAATATAGTAGTATGCTACTTGGTTTGTTTCTACTTCAATGTGTACATGTGTTTATTTTAGTATATCACTTATACACATTAGTGGAGCCCTAAGGATCTTTGCTTGATTACCAGCGTTGTGATGACGTCACACTAGTGGGGGCTGGGTAATCTATAAGCACATCCTTATACAG
Source organism: Agapanthus africanus (assembly GCA_030015575.1). Taxonomy (NCBI): domain Eukaryota; kingdom Viridiplantae; phylum Streptophyta; class Magnoliopsida; order Asparagales; family Amaryllidaceae; genus Agapanthus; species Agapanthus africanus. The sequence goes on along the minus strand of JASDDO010000010.1, from coordinate 280,435,243 downwards.
GTCCCTAGTCGAAGGACTATCGAGACATGGCATCGATACTCCGAAGTAGACTAGCGTATGCGCTTCTCATCCCAGTGTGGGAGATGGTCTGTCCCACAGCCATCAGTACGTCGCACTGGAGATAGTATACGGGTGCTCGTTAGGTTACGAGTACACTGGACAGGACTCATCGGGAACTGACCGGTTGGTATTATACCTATCGTCAGTTATCAGTTCCCAGATGACATGAGTACAGCTTAGTCCGCTGACTTGACACTGTCACTTCGCCTCGAGTGTGTTCCCACTGTACTTTGATTACTACCCTACCACGGCTCAAAGGAGTCGTGCAAACAAGTAGTAGTTGGGTACAGTCCCGAAGCACTTGGAGGCAATGACGGTTAGACAGGATTCGTCTCTCCCGGTATTGGGGGTTGACATCGCGCTGTGTCTAGGAGAGCCATTACACGAGTAGTCCCTGGCCAGGGCAAGCGAGATATACTGGTAGGCTTCCAGTGTTATCTCAGGGTGTTTTGGGCTTCACTCCGACACGACTTGTACCGCTATTAGGGAACTGACGTTTACCACCCCCTAGGCCCGCCATGCGATGTATCAGACGAATAGACCGGACTGTACGGAGACTGTCACATTCAGACTCAGTAGGAGTTCAGATGGGGTTCACCTCGCCAGTCTTCTTATCGGCATATACCTGGGGACCGTTACGCACAGCTAGTGCCACTTGCGGTTTGTGGTTAAACCCACTGCCAGCGTAGTGTCGAGTCTTTAGAGTCCCACACAGAGGTTTATTCGCCTTTGGGCAAAACAGAGTAGAGGTCGCATGGTTTTTCGACAGGGTTCGTTCTCATCCACGCACTTGTGCACGTTTGGAGTCCGGACGGATATTACTAGCCGGCTCTGGTTTGAGCCAGATACTAGTATATGTTTTGGGGTTAGTTTTATCTCATTGTGTTCATGTTCCTCGGAACAAGAATGCGGGTGTGTATGCACAGTTGTTTGAGGCGAAGGAAGAGGATTTTCATTAGGGTTTCGGAACGGGTGTGTATGCACAGTTGACGGTCGTCTTTTTCCAAACCCTAATGAATTTATGATATATCAATTAATAATATTAATTAAATGAAATTGTGTCATGGTTGGGTTTGTTGACTTCTTGACCAAGGTTGACTTGTTGACCATGGTTGAAACTTTGACTATCATCATTACATATCAAAGATGCTCTTTGATTCTAGCAAAACCATTTAATGTGTGTAATGATAATTGTCATTCCAAACCATCCATCAAATATTTCATTTAGATTATTATTATTAATTTGATAATTCATTTCATATTATGTTATGGTTGTAAAAAGCCATTTCATTCTATCATAACACTTCTCTCTCCTCTCTTCTACTTCCTCCTCCTCTAGTTCAAGGAGACTCACTCTCATGTGTTGAGAAACCCTCTCCTTGAGATAACAACACCCCAAAACCCCTCTCTACTCACTCTAGGGTTAGAGGTCTAACAAGCCAAAGACCCTAGTTCTCTCAAAATTCGAGAAAGGAGCCCGAAGGTTGAACCCTCGAGGTGGATCCATCTTTGACGGAAGAAGGCGACGAGGAAAGCACCATCCAAGCTCTACAAAGGTTTCAAGAAGAAGGAGTTCAAGTTAGGTATAACATCTTTTCCGAGTAGCTAACTCTCTTTAGTTTGGTAGCTAGTTTAGTTTAGAAAAGATCCCGACTTTTGTTAGTCCATGTTGCCTAATGCGCTAAAAAATTTGTTTTTTTATACCGTTTCCGCCTCCCCGCAAGAACCGGGGTTGGCAACGTGGACTTACACTATCCTCCATATATTCATAAAAGAGGGTAACTAGTTCAGGTAGAGCAAACACAAAGGGGTGATTGTAGGTCAGGAAATTCCAGCCCCTCTGCTCTATTTCATGTGCAAAATAGTTACCGTACAATTCGTGCATGAAAACTGGGGAAAAATCCCTTTCAAATTGCATTTTGGGTGCCATATAGATTTTTCAGAAATAAATATGCTATAAACAGAGAGTAAAGGTTCAGATATACCTCCCCTGAAAATTTCAGGGGGCGACGACACAAGACGGCGGCGGAAAGGCAGCAATAGTCGGCTCCTGCGGTGGGATCGCGTCGATATAGCGGCGGCACGGCGAGAATTTTCGGCAGAGGGTAGGTGGCGGCGCTTGGGTTTGGTTTAGATGAAGAAATTTTAGGGTATAGAAGACAGGGGCTCGGGTCTCTTTAAATAGGGGATTAGAGAATGGTTATTTGTAGAAAACACCCTCCACAATGAGGGTTTTATTTGTAATTAAAAGAATGTCAGCTATTAATTCTGAAAAATTTCAATTGGGTCCAAAAAAAAATATTATTATTTTTTTTTCTTTTTTCAAATTTTTTTATTTTTTATAGTATTTTGAGATTATATATTTACAAATTATATACACACCCCTAAACTTATTTGAAATAATGTTTTGGAAAAAAAAGGAAATTTGGTGGTGAAAGTGGAGGAAAATTAATCAGTGTAGATCGGCTCCTGCAAAAACAGGAGCTCCTCCGATGGGTCCGCTGTGAGGAACGGTTTCAAACGATGCCCATTCACTTTGAATAGCGTACCGTCCTCCGGATTTTCAAGATCAACCGCACCGTGCGGATAAACCGTGCGGACTACAAAAGGTCCCTTCCATCTAGAACGAAGCTTGCCGGGGTGATAATGTAACCGAGTATCATAGAGTAAAACCTGTTGACCAGGTTTAAATGTCTTTCGCAAAAGGTGTTTATCGTGGAACACCTTAGCTCGGTTCTTAACAATAACGGCATTATCATATGCCTCATCCCGCAGCTCTTCTAGTTCATTTAATTGCAGCTTTCGGTTGCTGCCCGCATCTCCTAAAGATAGATTCAGCTCTTTAATAGCCTAAAATGCCTTGTGCTCAATTTCTACTGGGAGGTGGAAAGCCTTCCCGTAAACAAGCCGGTATGGAGACATGCCAAGATCGGTCTTGTATGCAGTACGGAAAGCCCATAATGCATCGATCAATTTTAGTGACCAATCTTTACGGTTTTTAGAAACCGTTTTCTCCAGGATTTGCTTAATTTGCCGATTCGAGACCTCGGCTTGCCCACATGTTTGGGGATGGTATGGCGTTGACAGCTAATGGGTGATAGAATATTTGCGCATTAAGGACTCAAAAGACCTATTGCAAAAGTGAGAACCATTATCACTTATTATCGCGCGAGGGTGCCCAAATCGAGAAAAGATGTGTTCTTTAAGAAATTGAACGACAACCTTGTTGTCATTCGTTCGACTAGGCACAGCCTCGACCCACTTTGAAACATAGTCAACAGCCAAAAGAATATACACATTTCCAAAAGAGTTAGGAAATGGTCCCATGAAGTCTATACCCAAAACATCAAAAATATCTACAACCAAAAATGGTTGGAGCGGCATTTCGTTTCTCCGCGATATCCGGCCCAAGTGTTGGCACCGGGAGCAAGTTTTGCAGTATTCGTATGCATCCTTGAAGAGTCGTGGCCAATAGAAACCACACTGCAGAACTTTCTCGGCTGTCTTCTTTGGGCCAAAGTGCCCGCCACATGCTTGATCGTGGCAAAAAGACAGCACACTCTTAACCTCATTTTCTGGTACACACCGACGAATGATTTGGTCAGAACAGTATTTAAAAAGATAAGGTTCATCCCAGTAAAAATGCTTTACTTGGGACAAGAATCGAAGTTTATCTTGTTTCGACCAATCTCTATGTATCAAGCCGGTGGCTAAGTAGTTTACAATATCGGTGAACCATGGTTCGCAAGAAACGGTCAAGAGTTGCTCATAGGGAAAAACATCAGTGATTGGAAGTTCAAGTGTAGGCGAAGAAGGAAGTCGTGAAAGGTGATCGGCCACTACGTTTTCACATCCCTTTTTGTCTCTTATGACAAGGTCAAATTCTTGCAGCAAAATGATCCAACGTATTAGCCTCGATTTAGCATCCTTCTTCGCAAAAAGGTGGCGAAGAGCTGAATGATCCGTGTACACTATAACTGGAGAGCCGATTAAATAAGGCCGAAATTTTTCAAGTGCAAACACAACTGCTAAAAACTCTTTTTCTGTTGTTGTGTAGTTTAGTTGGGCCTCATTTAATGTTCGGCTAGCGTAGTAAATTACGTGCGGCATCTTGTTAATGTGCTGTCCAAGAACAGCACCAATGGAAAAATCTGATGCGTCGCACATAATTTCGAAAGGGTGCGTCTAGTCTGGAGATGAAAGAATGGGCGCAGAAATGAGAGAGTGTTTCAAAGACTCGAACGCTTCCATGCAAGTTGAGTCGAAAACAAAAGTAGTGTCTTTGGCCAATAAGAGAGTCAAGGGTCTAGCAATCTTGCTAAAATCCTTGATGAACCGTCTATAAAAACCGGCATGGCCAAGGAAAGCTCGGATATCTTTGACGCATTTAGGAGGAGGAAGATTAGAAATGACTTCAATTTTAGCTCTATCAACCTCTATGCCGTTTTGCAAGATGACATGTCCTAAGACAATGCCTTCTCGTACCATAAAGTGGCATTTCTCCCAATTCAAAGTTAGGTTCTTCTCCCTACAGCGGGTAAGAACTGCGTCAAGATGTCGTAAACACTCGTCGAAGGAGTCACCAAAAATGGAGAAATCGTCCATAAAGATTTCCAAAAACTTCTCCACCATGTCAGAAAAGATCCCCATCATACACCGCTGAAATGTAGCGGGTGCATTGCATAACCCAAAGGGCATGCGACGATAAGCAAAAGTGCCAAAGGGACAAGTAAATGTAGTCTTGTCTTGATCCTCTTTGGCTATGGGGACTTGGTTATAACCGGAATAGCCATCTAAAAAGCAGTAGAACTCGTGCCCTGCCAATCGTTCTAGCATTTGGTCAATGAAAGGCAAGGGGAAGTGGTCCTTCCTTGTCGCGGCATTGAGTTTTTGGTAATCGATGCAAACTCGCCATCCAGTTTGGGTGCGAGTAGGAATTAAATCATTTGCCTCATTGGTAATGACCGTGATGCCCGATTTCTTTGGCACGACATGAATGGGGCTAACCCATTGGCTATCCGAGATAGGGTAAATGATACCGCTATCAAGACATTTGACAATCTCCTTTTTGACCGCCTCTTTCATAATGGGGTTGAGGCGTCTTTGTGGATCCCTTACCGGCTTGGCATCATCCATCAAGTGTATATGATGTTCGACTATGAGGGGACTAATCCCCTTGATGTCCGCCATAGATCAGCCGAAAGCTTGCCGATTATTGTGTAAGACCATTAAAAGAGCCTTCTCTTGCTCGAGAGCTAGAGAGGCAGATATGATAACGGGTAAGGTCTCATTCTCACCTAGATAAGCATATTTTAGGTGCGGCGACAAAAGCTTTAGTTCGAGTTTAGGTGGTGAAATAATAGATGGTAACAATGGAGTAACTGTTTCAAACTCGAAGGATTCCATCAAAGGTTCAAATCGAGTGTACGCTACCGAGTCGGATAGTGCAACTAACTCATCCGGAAAAGCAAAAGACTCAAACTCGGGGGGAGAGTCATCAAGATCATCAACAAAGGTGAAACACTCATAATCTTTGTCCGTCGCGAAAGCTGTGTCGGATTCTAGGAGGAACGCACTAGTGGCGTCAACATTGCTGTGATCAAACATAAAATTTTCGAACTCACAGTCCTCCTCCACGATCTCATTGATCGAGCAAACATCAAGTACGCTAGAATTAGGCTCACAAGGCTGACCTCCTAACTTGAAAATGTTGAGTTCAATTGTCATATTGCCAAAAGATAGATTCATTGAACCGTTACGACAGTTGATTACTGCGTTAGAAGTCGCGAGGAATGGTCGACCAAGTATCACCGGAATTTGATTACGGGGGTTAGCGACAGGTTGTGTATCCATAACAATAAAGTCAACGGGGAAAATGAAATCCCCTACTCTAATTAACACATCCTCCAACTCTCCCCTAGGATGGGTGATTGATCGGTCGGCCATTTGGAGAGTGCAATGAGTGGGCTTAAGCTCTCCAACGCCTAATTGTTCGTATACCGAATAAGGTAGCAAATTGACACTAGCACCAAGATCTAATAGTGCTCTATTGATGTTCTTGTCCCCAATTGTTATCGAAATAGTAGGACAACCGGGGTCCTTGTGCTTTGGGGGTAAAGAATTGACAAGAGCATCACTAACAGCACTAGCCACAAAAGCTTTCTTTGGTACTTGTGACTTCCTCTTTTTGGTGCATAAGTCCTTTAAGATTTTTGCATATGAAGGAACTTGTTGGATTGCATCCAAAAGAAGGATATTTATGCTAACCTGTTTGAACAACTCTACAATCTTCTCCATTTGTGGAGTGGGTTTATTGGATCTCAGCCGATTTGGAAAAGGAACATTTTGAAAAGTTGTTGAGTCCAATTTTTGCGGATCAGATTGTTGAGTTGGAACGGAACCCCATGTAGATGTGTTCGTGTTGTGAGAAGTGGGTCCGTTCGAGCTAGAAGAAGTAGAGCCATGTGAAGGATGGAGAATAGGCTCTAACGAAGAAGATGAAGAACCACCGGCAGGGGTGTCATGGTTAATACCCACATTGTTTTGCAACACCTTTCCGGATCTCAACGTGGTCACAGCATTTACGTTATGATTCTGCTGTTCATGTGCAACATGCGCGTGACCAGGATTTGGGAGTGGTTGAGACGGAAGCTTTCCTTTCTCTCGCTCTTTCAATGCTGCGTTGAGATGTGCAATTTGTGCCTCGATAGATTTGATGCTTTGATCGTGTGAGGCACTGTTTTGCACTAAAGATTGAATAGAAGTCTCTAATCTTGCTGTAGATTGTGTAGATTGCTTTAAGAAAGCCTCTAGACTTCTTTCGAGCGAGCTAACCTTGTCATTATTAGGTTGAACAAAATTGTTTGGTGGGTAAGAAGTGTTAGGCACAAAATTGTTCACTTGATTAGGGTAAGGTTGCTGTTGGAAAGGTTGTTGAAATTGAGTTTGTGGAGGTGCTTGTTGTTGTGGAGGAGGAGGCCTTTGAAAATTGTTATTTCCTTGGAATTGTTGATTTTGGTTCCAAGCGAAATTTGGGTGACTCTTCCATCCCGGATTGTATGTTGAAGAATATGGATCGTTTCTTTGTCGTTGCTGAAAGGCAGCATTGACTTGATCCTGTCCTTGAGTAGATGCAGTGTAAGGACATTCTTCTGTGAGATGTGATGGATCCGAACAACAAGCACAAACAGTTCGTGGAGGCACAGCAGGGGCAGGAGAAGGTGCTGAGATTTTGGTCTCAAGCGCTTCTAGCTTTTTCGTAAGAGCGGCCATCTCGGCCTTCATAGCAATCGACATCTCTACTTGATGTATGCCTGCCCTAGGTTGACCAATAGAAGAAGAAGATGATGTGGTCTTGGTGCTCTCCCACTGAATTGTTTGTTCACTAAGATCCTCAAGAAACTGCCACGCTTCCTCACTAGACTTGGATAGAAAGTGACCTTGACAAATGGTTTCTAGCAACTGCTTCGTTGCCGGGTTCAATCCCTCGTATAATGTTTGGCAAAGTTACCAACTTTCGATCCCATGGTGAGGGCATTGAACGAGGAGGTCTTTGAATCTTTCAAAATATTTCCAAAATGGTTCGGAAGGTTGCTGTGAAAATTGTATAATCTCATTACGTATTCTAGCAGTTTTGTGATGAGGATAGAACTTTTCAAGAAAAGCTTTCACAAACTCGTCCCAATTTCTAATTGAATGTGATGCAGTGCTGTATAGCCACTTCTCGGCTAGGTCACATAAGGTGAAAGGAATGACCCTTAGCCTTATAGCGTCATCACTTAATTGGGTCGTTTTCATCATAGCGCATACGTTTTAGAATTTATTGATAAAGATATATGCATCTTCGGATTCCAAACCATGAAACTTAGGCAGCATATTGATGAAGTCGGGTTTGATCTCAAAATTGTCCCCATTTGCCGGTGGTGGTGAAAGACAGGTAGGTAAAGAAGTGCGGACATGGTAGAAGAGATCCTGGAGCGCGACTCGTGCGGGCGCTTCAACAGGCGGGTGATTCGGGTTATTCGCACCTAACGGAGGTGGAATCATTCCCGTCGGTAAGGTGTTGTTAGGATTGTATCCAGACATACCTTCGGAAGAAGAATGTGATGGTGAAAGTGAAGAAGTGGACAGGATTTCGACTTCGGAGTCGAAAGGTTCGTCGGTCGGTACCAACGAAACACGGACTAATCGGGCGCTAGGGTCCCTAGTTCAACCGGACATACACTAAGAGGGTTAGTGTAGTCGAAAGATGAAAGACAGAATGTGGAGGTAAGAAAACGTCAATGAGAAGAAGTGGTGTAAGTGAGTGCAAAGATTCTTTAGCGACAAGTTGCAAGTTTTGAAAAGATTTTTCCTTTTTTTTTATGTGAGCTTTTGCAAAAAGATTTTTGAAAAGACTTGTGGCACAAATGCAATTAACCACAAATGCACAATCAGGCCTAGGTCTAGGGTCACCTAGGTCAGCTAGACAGCTCCTAACTGTTCCAAAGGGTTAGAGATAGGACCTCAAACCGCCTCTTCACCGTCGGTTGCGGCCAGGTAAGTGCCAGGTAAGTGGGAAGGAACCACGCTGTGGGCCTAATTAAAAACCACTAGCCTTGACACACTTGCCTAGGCACCGCAAAGACAGGTTAGGATAAACGGCCGATGCCTATACTAGTCCTCTGTCCTATTGAGCTCGAAGTCCTTAGGGCTGAGTCTAATATTTTTTAATTAAGAGTGGTCAATGCAAATGCTTTAAGTGATTTCTTGGGTCCTGGGAAGGGTGATGAAATCCCCACCAAATCTGAATTGGTCAATAGCCCCTTAAAGTCAGATTAAAATATGCAAAGCAGTAAATCACTTGCAATCAATTTGTTATTTAGCGCGGCGCAAAGAATCCTGCAGAAAGTCAATTATTGGAAGGGGGAAGAAGATTTTTAGCGCAAAGAATCCTGCAGAATATTTGACAGAAGATATATGGGGATTTGCAGAGGGGAGAATGAGGAAACAAACAGTGCAAATTTCGTGCAGAGAGGACTCCAGAAGACCGCGGTTCCGCCGCAAAATCCACCTCCAGACCGCGGTTTCGCGGTGAGAAGAAGAGATCGCGCTCTGAAAAAATTTGTAATACCCAGCCCCTCTTATACCAATATCTGTATTTTGTTACTTTTGAATTTTTATTTATTTAAATTTATAATTTTATTTCTTCTAAACCCCATTTTCTTTTATCAATAAAACTCTAGTATATAATTTCCAACTAATTTTCCTCAGCCCGGCTTATTTCCTTTCTCTTATAATTCTTTTAAATTTTCACTGGTCCAGAACTCCATTTCATTTTGATTAATTCCTAAAACCCATCCCAATCATTTTATTTAAATTAATTTCCATTTTAAAACTTTTCCCCGGCCCACTTCTTCAGCCCCCATTTCTTTTATTCCTTCTAAATTACCCAACCCAAACTTCCCGACCCGCTTCTTTTCTTTTTCCCCCATTTAATTTCTTCCTCTGCTTTGGCCCATTCTCCTCAGCCCACTCTTCCTCTTAACCCGACCCGCTCACCCGACCCGCACCCTACACCTCTTTCTTCCCCAATGGCTCCTTCCTTCTTTCCCGCCCACGCGATCTGCGATCTCCGCCGCTTTCGTCGCCGACGCTCGCGACCACGACGCCCACGCTCGCGCGCCGTTACCCCCACGACGTGCCCCTTCGCGGTGCACTCAATGCGCACCCCTCGTCTCTTCGATCTCATTCACATCCCCTCTCTCCTCTTCCCCACCAAGCTTGCCACCACTATGCCGGTCCCTCGCCTCTTTGTCGGCCACTCCTCCAAGCATCGCCGCCGTCTCGCCTTCTCCTTGCTACACCTCCATTGCCTGCCCTTGTCTCCAACCTCAAAGCTCCAGCCACACCCTCCAGCTCCATAGCGTCGCCCCATCTTCATAAATCCAACCCAAGCGGCCATCATCGCCGACGATCGCCACCCTCACCAACACCCCACTGCATCATCGCCTTCCCTTCGCCTCCATCACCATCACTCAACTGCCTCCTCTCTCCAAAGCTTCCACCACCACCACTATCCGACCACATCTTCCGCCCACCATTCCCGTGGCCACCGCTCCCATCTCGACCCCCCACCTGCACTCAACGCCGGCGAGCCTCCACCGACTTGAACCACCTCGTCGACACCCTTCACCCTCCTCGTCAACATCACCACCATCGCCATCATCTATCTCTACATCTCTCCTTCTCTCTCTCTCACTGATCTCTCTCTCTTCCCCTGCTTCTCTTTCCCTATCTCTGTTGTTCCTGCAACCTCTCTCTGTCTCTCTGTCTCTCTCTCTCTTCCTCTCAAATCTCTCTTTTCCCTCTACTCTCTCTCTCTCTCTCAGATCTCTATCTCTGCCTCTCTCTCTTTGATCTCTCTCTGTGTTCTTTCTCTCTCTCACTTCCACTCCAACTCTCTGTCTCTTCTTTTCTCTTTATATATCCCCTCTCTGTTTCTCTCTCCCTCCTTCTTTCTCCCTATTCTATCAAGCAACCACCTCACTCCCAACCGCAGCTGTCGGCCATCGCCTGAGCACCGCTGCAACCATCGACGGAGCCACAACATCGCCTGAGCACACAGCGAGCCCTAACTTCCACGAGCCTCGACTGCATCCTAGCCGAGCCCAAGCTTGTGGTCATCGTATCGCGTTCATGACGTTACAGTCACCGAACATCCCCGAGACGTGTCCAGGCAGGTCCCTACTTGCTACATGCTACTTTATGTTAATTGCAAATTATAATTGTATATATATTCCATGTTTTACTTTCTCTTAAATTATACGACTCAACTGTTCGATTCATGTTCCCTATGGAAATTCTCGTTTAAATTGACGGCACTCACTCGTATAGTTTGTCCCGTAAGCCTATGATTCTAGTGTGTGAATTTCATTAGAAAATACGACTAATAAAGATTAAAACGACTACCCCCAAGTTTGCCTGTAAAACTGGAAATTTCCTGTACCTGAAAACCGTTAAAATCACCATAAATTATATACTTACTAGAATGATGCGTTCTAGGGCTTAAATCGAAGCCAACTCGACGAACTTTAACCCTATACTAGTTTCCAGATATTTCTGAACTTAAAATGTGACAATATTTGGATCGGAGCGCGACTCTGGACTGCAGTCCAGAGCGACTCCAGTTGTTGTCTACTGTCCCGTAATGAACACCACCCTGTTTTCTTAACTCGTAGGTTGCGGAACTCCACTGTTATTTATAGGTGAATCTATTAGCTAGACAACACAAGTAGTTTCATCCTGTTTTGTTATCGTTTGTTATTTAATCGGCAATTTAATAGATGTGGACGTATAACAGTCCTAGCAGAATCAGAATTGACATACTAGTATTAAACAGCGTATATCTCCTGACGTACAGACGCGATTGAAGATCCGTCTGTTGCGATGAAAACCTTACCGAAAACCCTAGATTTCAATCAACTGTAGTGTCGCTAAAATCTGATCCCAATTGGGATTAAATGCGTTGCTAAACGGACTTCCGATTCTGAAACCGGATTTCCAGCCGTGAATGCTTAAAATGAAATGGCTATAATTAATGATCCTGAAACCCGATTGGTGTGAAACTAAATTCGATGGATAGATAACTGAACATACTATTTAATCCCTGTTCATCGTTTTACTAAACTGTAACCGTATGATTTATGATAAACTATGCAAGTGGTAGATTATCGATCCATGACACCCTAATCATGCTTTATATACTGTTACGCATCATATCATACCCATATCATTGCATTGATAACCTAGTGATAACGTGCATTACCCAGTGTTAGGTATTAGTGATGATTGTGGCAAGTGCTTTAGTGTTCGTGTATCAGTGAATGAGTGAAAGTGATACGTACTTGTGCACAATCAGTGAACCTTATGATTCTATTGCATTGTCGACGTCTGTGGGACGCGTGTGCGTGTGACTATAAGTGGTATGGGACACTTATGGAAGCTCTTGCACGGGTGTCACAGATAAGGCACCAGACACTGCCATTTATCTTAGGTATTAGTCGGGACGTGCTTGATGGAGGTCCTGCCTCCAGTTCTCGCGCAGACTTGTCACCGACCGATTGGTATTTAGGGTTATGGTTAGCATTTGATGTAGACTACGGGATGTGGGGTAGTTTGAGTGTGAGTTCAACAGAAGCTCGGGAGTCCCATGCCGGCTTATATATTTAGGGAGATATATGGAAATTTACAAGGTACATGATTATTACCGTGATATACATGTTGGGCCCGTGGTCCCTTGTCCTTGGGTTCTACCCTTGGGTGGAGGACACTCACGAGTGGTTGACTCTCACACTTGGACTGACGATAGGCTTAGTGACCTGTACAGTGAGACTTAGAGACTGATAGGGATACTGGCATTGATGTACCTTACATACTGTGTTGACATACGTGGCATATCATTCTACTGCTTTTACTGTTCCGCTGCATTGATTACTGCATGTTCATACTCATACTGCCATTGATCTACTGTTATATATATCTTTTATCACTGTTAGAATCGTCACATGATTTTATATATATTATATTGCTATTGTGTCGCTCTGACGACCTGAGTATGCATGCTCAGTGTGAGGAGAGGATTTAGCCGGGATCAGGACCAGACGCACATCACGGATATATTGATTAGCTATCCAGAGTTATACCCTTTTGTTCCCCATCAGGTCAGTCCTTTACATTGTTTCATTCAGTTACTGCATTCTCATTACCTGCGCATCATTTGCTGTTTACCATGAAAAACTAGAAGCCGAAGTGTGACTACGGAAGGACATTTCCTTGACCGTAGGAGCATGGCTGGCCTTGTCAACCCCTCGTATTCCGTATTTTGGGAAGCGGGGCGTGACATGGTTTAGTTGGTATCAGAGCCAGGTTTTGCTTCGATTGGGATTGCAGTTTTCCGTGTATAGCTTGGCAATCTATGACATTCCTTAGTCCAGGTTGTAAACTTGTCATTCTTGATCCATATTCACATCGTGTGTTCAGCTATCCATTTGCTAGGGTTTCGGGTGACTTGGCAAGATTACGTGGTTGCAATTACACTACCGTACTCTGCTTAAGTGACTTAGAGTCATACAGTTGATTTTCCACTTGTAATGAAATTTCATCACATCTGATACTCTTGAATCCTTGTCCAATCCATATTATATTTTGATTCGTATAGCTTGTGCCTTATATCGTCCTCAAAATTATTGTTTCAGGATCATGTCTTCCAACGACTCTTCCTCTATCTCCACTCCCCAGAATCAGACTGTTGAAATCCTGAGTGTATTGCAAGGTTTAAAGGAAGCCCATGAGCGAACAAACGACTTGTTGGCTGAAGGACTGAGAAGACAGGTGAATCAGGCACCAGCGGGAGTCTTAAATCATAATGGGATCCCCGTTAGACGAGGAAAAGAGAAGAAGATGAAGCGCCAATTTTTTTCCCCGCGACAGAAGCAGCAAAAGACCCGATGTTGTGGGTATTGTAGGAGGCCAGAACACCTTCAGAGGGATTGTCGTCGCGCCCAAGGGAAATGTCTGATTTGCGGATCCAGCGAACACCTTATCAACGGTTGCCCAAAAGGGAAGAACTACAATGAGGAGACTCGTCCACACTCCCCACTTTTGCCAAGTGAGGACTACTGTGTATTTCGAATTTCGAGGATAAAGCGGACCCAACACAGGATTCAACTCGCGTGACGAGAAGGCAGCGGTCTAGCAATCAAAGAAGAATTTTCATATTTTCCAATTTCAGTATTATGTTGTCATCCTCTTATAAATGTTTCTTTCCGTTTGAAACTTTGTATCCGTTGAACTTTTAGTTGAATGAAATAAAAACTTGAATCGTAACATATGTATCATTCTCTTGTTCCTCCCCTTATACATACTATTCATTATCACAACATTTTAATCCTGATCTTTCAGTCCCTGCCACCGCATATTTTTCCTATACTCCGTACCCTGAGCTATTTTCTTGATGTATTCTACTGCCTAATCATGACTCTTACTTTTCAGGCCATGGCCCACCCTGGAGCAGCGCCGCATCTAGATGAGGATGCACAGTCTTGCGTTTCCTTAGACCGCACGCTGATGAGTTCTGATGATGAGATCAACGATCCCCAGGCCATTTTCGGGAACAGCGATTCCGAAGACGAAGGAGCAGTCGCCCCAGAGTTTAACATGATAGACGATTCCGATGAAGAGGGAGGAGACCCTGAAGAGAACCCGATGGTGGAAGATCCCGAGGAAGACCCGATAGAAGAAAATCCAGTGGAGGAAAATCCCATGGAAGAGAATCCAGAAGAAGAGAATCACATGGAATAAGACCTCGATGAAGAAGCTCCAGCCGAGGAAGAAGGACCAGAAGATCAAGACCCTGCTGTTGAAGAACTCCCAATGGCGATCCCTGCGAGACGATATGGGAACGGACGCCCCTACCTGAGCGCACGAGCCTACCGCAACCTGCTAAATCTCCACAACCGCGACTGACGGGATTCCTTTTAGATGTTGTCTTATCTGGCCAAATAAATCCGTGTATAGTTTAGGGCCACCTTTCATCTTTGAAAATGTTTTGTTTAGAATCTTCTGGAATGGAATGAATTGCTGAGTTCGCAAACCTTTCGATCTTGCTACTTGATTATTTCTGATGTACAATCTTTTCCTCTACTGAGGTCTGTCCACCCCTACTCCTTACATTGCCTTAACCCTCACTCAGATTAACCAGTACCACACCCGATCTTTAGAGGCCCACCTTCATCCTTCGTCTGTGCCCCGTTTGAGATCCTTCTGGGAGGAGGACATGTCTTGTGAAATTTCCGAGTTCGCTAACCATTCAAAATTTTTGATTCATATGACCTACCGACCGTTATCCTCCCTAGATTTTTCCCCTAGTAGTCCTTGCTGCTCACCCTTACTTCATGTGCTGACCCGATCCCAATCTCCTTGATCTTCATCTTAAAGCCGCTATACTCCAACCTTTGAATGATCCACACTTCCTTGTAAATCTTACCCTAGCTAGCCCTATACATCTCTGTGTTCTTCCTATTACCCTAACTATATTTAGGGACACTGTTATTCGAAAATTTAGTTTTCATTATTTTGTATTTATCAAAGAGTGTGTGTTATTGATTACTCCGTCTTATGTATTTTAAGTACATTATTATTATTCTCATTTTCTGTAGCGCAACCTTACACCGCGCATATTTTCGTTCCATGTTTCTTAATTTCACTATTTGAGATTTCTAAGTTATCTGATCGATACGTTATCCTAAAAATGTTTTATCCTACCGACAAATTTTTCACTACTTTATTGTCGCTACTTTATTTCGGGTATTGTGTCTATGGGTACTATTATAAATGGTTTATCCTTATACTTATTATTTCTACTTTGCTACTTTGGATATACTTATATGTGCACATATTTGAGTTTCGATTTTATCGAGTACGCCTCGAATAATATTGTTCGTTATGGTTGTTATTTATATTCCCGTATATATTTAGTTGCTCTTATAGTTGTTCCTGCCTTATACTCATTTAGACCTATCTTTTATATGTGTTCTTACATGTTTAAACTTTCAATTTTCTTCATCCGCCTATTTCAAGAAAATCTTTATGTGTTAGTTTGCAATATAATAGCTTTCGCCTATGTTTGTATTATTTATCGTTTATTTTAAATTTCGAGGACGAAATTTTTGGAAGTTTGGTATGATGTAATACCCAGTCCCTCTTATACCAATATCTGTATTTTGTTACTTTTGAATTTTTATTTATTTAAATTTATAATTTTATTTCTTCTAAACCCCATTTTCTTTTATTAATAAAACTCTAGTATATCTTTTCTAACTAATTTTTCTCAGCCCGGCCTATTTCCTTTCTCTTATAATTCTTTTAAATTTTCACTGGTCCAGAACTCCATTTCATTTTGATTAATTCCTAAAACCCATCCCAATCATTTTATTTAAATTAATTTCCATTTTAAAACTTTGCCCCGGCCCACTTCTTCAGCCCCCATTTCTTTTACTCCTTCTAAATTACCCAACCCAAACTTCCCGGCCCGCTTCTTTTCTTTTTCCCCCATTTAATTTCTTCCTCTGCTTTGGCCCATTCTCCTCAGCCCACTCTTCCTCTTAACCCAACCCGCTCACCCAACCCGACCCGCACCCTACACCTCTTTCTTCCCCAATGGCTCCTTCCCTCTTTCCCGCCCACACGATCCACGATCTTCGCCGCTTCCGTCGCCCACGCTCGCGACCACGACGCCCACGCTCGCGCGCTGTTACCCCCATGACGCGCCCCTTCGCGGTCCACTCAATGCGCACCCCTCGTCTCTTCGATCTCATTCACATCCCCTCTCTCTTCTTCCCCACCAAGCTTGCCACCACTATGCTGGTCCCTCGCCTCTCCGTCGGCCACTCCTCCAAGCATCGCCGCCGTCTCGCCTTCTCCTTGCTACACCTCCATTGCTTGCCCTTGTCTCCAACCTCAAAGCTCTTGCCACACCCTCCAGCTCCATTGCGTCTCCCCATCTTCATAAATCCAACCCAAGCGGCCATCATCGCCGACGATCGCCACCCTCACCAACACCCCACTACATCATCGCCTTCCCTTCGCCTCCATCACCAACACTCAACTGCCTCCTCTCTCCAAAGCTTCCACCACCACCACTATCCGACCACATCTTCCGCCCACCATTCCCGTGGCCACCGCTCCCATCTCGACCCCCCACCTGCACTCAGCGCCGGTGAGCCTCCACCGACTTGAACCACCTCGTCGACACCTTTCACCCTCCTCGTCAACATCACCACCATCACCATCATCTATCTCTGCATCTCTCCTTCTCTCTCTCTCACTGATCTCTCTCTTCCCCTGCTTCTCTTTCCCTCTCTCCGTTGTTCCTGCAACCTCTCTCTCTCTCTGTCTCTCTCTCTCTTCCTCTCAAATCTCTCTTTTCCCTCTACTCTCTCTCTCTCAGATCTCTATCTCCGCCTCTCTCTCTTTGATCTCTCTGTGTGTTCTTTCTCTCTCTCACTTCCACTCCAACTCTCTGTCTATTCTTTTCTATCTATTTATCCCTTCTCTGTTTCTCTCTCCTTCCTTCTTTCTCCCTATTCTATCAAGCAACCACCTCACTCCCAACCGCAGCTGTCGGCCATCGCCTGAGCACCGCTGCAACCATCGACGGAGCCACAACATCTCCTGAGCACACAGCGAGCCCCAACTTCCACGAACCTCGACTGCATCCTAGCCGAGACCAAGCTTTTGGTCATCGTATCGCGTTCGTGACGTTACAGTCACCGAACATCCCCGAGACGTGTCCAGGCACGTCCCTACTTGCTACATGCTACTTTATGTTAATTGCAAATTATAATCGTATATATATTCCATGTTTTACTTTCTGTTAAATTATACGACTCAACTGTTCGATTCGTGTTTCCTATGGAAATTCTCGTTTAAATTGACGGCACTCACTCGTATAGTTTGGCCCGTAAGCCTGTGATTCTAGTGTGTGAATTACATTAGAAAATACGACTAATAAAGATTAAAACGACTACCCCCAAGTTTGCCTGTAAAACTGGAAATTTCCTGTACCTGAAAACCGTTAAAATCACCATAAATTATATACTTACTGGAATGATGCGTTCTAGGGATTAAATCGAATCCAACTCGACGAACTTTAACCCTATACTAGTTTCCAGATATTCCTGAACTTAAACTGTGACAATATTTGGATCGGAGCGCGACTCTGGACTGCAGTCCAGAGCGACTCCAGTTGTTGTCTACTGTCCCGTAATGAACACCATCCTGTTTCCTTAACTCGTAGGTTACGGAACTCCACTGTTATTTATAGGTGAATCTGTTAGCTAGACAACACAAGTGTTTTCATCCTGTTTCGTTATCGTTTGTTATTTAATCGGCAATTTAATAGATGTGGACGTATAACAGTCCCAGCAGAATCAGAATTGACATACTAGTATTAAACAGTGTATATCTCCTGACGTACAAACGCGATTGAAGATCCGTCTGTTGCGTTGAAAACTTTACCGAAAACCCTAGATTTCAATCAACTGTAGTATCTCTAAAATCTGATCCCAACTGGGATTAAATGCGTTGCTAAACGGACTTCCGATTCTGAAACCGGATTTCCAGCCGTGAATGCTTAAAATGAAATGGCTATAATTAATGATCCTGAAACCCGATTGGTGTGAAACTAAATTCGATGGATAGATAACTGAACATACTATTTAATCCCTGTTCATCGTTTTACTAAACTGTTACCGTATGATTTATGATAAACTATGCAAGTGGTAGATTATCGATCCATGACACCCTAATCATGCTTTATATACTGTTACGCATCATATCATACCCATATCATTGCATTGATAACCTAGTGATAACGTGCATTACCCAGTGTTAGGTATTAGTGATGATTGTGGCAAGTACGTTAGTGTTCGTGTATCAGTGAATGAGTGAAAGTGATACGTACTTGTGCACAATCAGTGAACCTTATGATTCTATTGCATTGTCGACGTCTGTGGGACGCGTGTACGTGTGACTATAAGTGGTATGGGACACTTATGGAAGCTCTTGCACGTGTGTCATAGATAAGGCACCAGACACTGCCATTTATCTTAGGTATTAGTCTGGACGTGCTTGATGGAGGCCCTGCCTCCAGTTCTCGCGCAGACTTGTCACCGACCGATTGGTATTTAGGGTTATGGTTAGCGTTTGATGTAGACTACGGGGTGTGGGGTAGTTTGAGTGTGAATTCAACAGAAGCTCGGGAGTCCCATGCCGGCTTATATATTTAGGGAGATATATGGAGATTTATAGGGTACATGATTATTACCGTGATATACATGTTGGGCCCGTGGTCCCTTGCCCTTGGGTTCTACCCTTGGGTGGAGGACACTCGCGAGTGGTTGACTCTTATACTTGGACTGACGATAGGTTTAGTGACCTGTACAGTGAGACTTAGAGACTGATAGGGATACTGGCATTGATGTACCTTACATACTGTGTTGAAATACGTGGCATATCATTCTACTGCTTTTACTGTTCCGCTGCATTGATTACTGCATGTTCATACTCATACTGCCATTGATCTACTGTTATATATATCTTTTATCACTGTTAGAATCGTCACATGATTTTATATATATTATATTGCTATTGTGTCGCTCTGACGACCTGAGTATGCATGCTCAGTGTGAGGAGAGGATTTAGCCGGGACCAGGACCAGACGCACATCACGGATATCTTGATTAGCTATCCAGAGTTATACCCTTTTGTTCCCCATCAGGTCAGTCCTTTACATTGTTTCATTCAGTTACTGCATTCTCATTACCTGCGCATCATTTACTGTTTACCATGAAAAACTAGAAGCGGAAGTGTGACTACGGCAGGACATTTCCTTGACCGTAGGAGCATGGCTGGCCTTGTCAACCCCTCGTATTCCGTATTTTGGGAAGCGGGGCGTGACAAAATTTGTACGGCTCTTCTGTAGCAATCTACCTCTGTTCTGATATACCCTTTCCTGATTCTCCTTCTGTGTTGTTTCAGATTCGTCAATCCTGCAAAGATCCACAAAGAAAACCCTTCAAACAATAAAAGATGATAGAATTTTTATATTTTCGATTTTTCAAATTTTTTTGGTTTTTTATATTTTATATTAACCCGAAATTACAAAAAGGAAATTTTACGCCATCCCCGGCAACGGCGCCATTTGATTTAGAGATGTTTGGTCGATCAAAAATATTTACCACAATCAAGAACGACGTCGCACGAAGCTAGCCGGTGAATACGGGTCGGTCCACAGGGATGTGTAAATCTCCTTTAAGTTCTTACGAGTTAATTCCAAATGATGTTGGGTCTTATAATTAAACCTAAAAATTGAAGTTGTATGATACTAAGATTAGAAACTTGCTAGGATTAGGTTTAGGGAAAATTTGGTAAACAAAGATCTACATCTCTTTCCATTGCCTTTAATTAAAGATATCATATTAGTGTTATGGTAAATCTTAACAAAGGGGATTAGGATGATTGGGAAGATTGATTCTTCATCTAGATCCTTGTCCTTCCTTTCTTAATCTTTACTCTAACCTCCATGGAAAACCTTAAAATCCGGGCCTTTAGACTACAGAATCACCGTTACCTCGAGGGTAGAGTGCCGTAAGGAGCGGAATAAGAAGGTATGCATGGAGTTCTAATTTTCATAAAAGATTGGCAAAGAAAAGAGATGCGAGATCTTCATCTCTCAAATCCTTCCCTATTCCTAACCCTAACAAGCGAGGAAACTACTCGCTCATTGAGGGGATGAAGAAAGACATGATTTTATTAAAGAGAAGAAACATCTATTGCAAGTTAATAAAATTCTAAACTAAATTAAACTAAGGCAATAAAATAATTTACCTAGGGCAGAGATATAAAAAACTATAACTAGGGCAAGAAAAATAACTTAGTTACGATTGATGCGCTCCAATTTCAAGAAAACAGAATTTTATTCATGAATAGAGGCATGAGAAAATACAAGGGTTTGGGTTCTATTTATAGGACATAGAAACCCTAGGGCTACAGCTGATCCGCATGTCTACAATTACAAATATACCCCTAGAAAATCTTTCCAAAGCCGCCAGAACATTATGGTAAAAACTTCTCTGAGTGAGGGCTTCATATGGCCGCGGAACCACGACAATAGCGGGCTTGGGCCGCGGTTCCGCGGCCCTTTAGTGAGTTCTCCTAACACTTTTTTCTGGGCTTCTTTAGGTTTCTCTGGGCTTTTCATTTATTTAGTCTTTTCTCCATTTGGGCTTCTACATTGATTCCAGATCTTCAGTGAACACTTTGCAATGGATTTTTAACCGTCTGCTTTGCATTCTTGGACCTTACGTTGCCTTGTTGATGGTGAACTGTTTTTCTTCTAGGCTTTACTAAGATCTTCCTACATGTTGGGCAAAAATCCTTCTTTTGTGTCGTCTTTTGTGTTTTTCACTATTTTTGCTGCAAGAACCTGTAACCTGTAACATGCCGCAGACATGGGTCAAAAGCACCTGTTTTTATTCTTAAATGCATAAGAATGGGGGATATAAAATGCAATATTATGATATGAACAGCCCCTGGTATATATAGATTTGTCCAATTTGACCTATGGTGAAATCTGGAGCCTATTTCCTAAGTTGCTGTTTTGGATTCGTGTTTCCGTATTCCGTATTTTTAATTCTGAAATTATGTATTGTGTTTTACCTCGACTATTTGGCGTTTATACGACGATATCGAGGATTTGTTGATGGTTTTGAAGGCGTGCCCATAGGTTCTAACCTATAGGCCCCTTATCGTATCGTTTTGGGTTTCGTGTGCCGTGTTAGCTTGGATTTGGTTTTAATACGCATATACGATACTTTGATGTGTAGGTACCTCATGAAGACTTCGGGACGACAAGTAAAGCGCGTGGAGACGTCGACAAATGAAGACGCAAGGTGAGTAGATTATATCTACAGGGGAAAGTCGGGTGGATGGCGTATAGCACCCCCGCAGTCCGTAGTTGTTATATTATATATATGATAGTTAGGTGTATTATGGATAGTGTAGGGTTAGAAGTGACTAGTGTAGTTCATAGTCGCGAACCCTAGAATAGATTTACACCTACATGCACACCCTTGCATATTCCTTTTATTTACACTGTGTTGATGATGATAATGGATGATATTGGAGATGAGTCGATGGTTTGGGCATTGTGCCGTGGGATCGGTGATTTGATATGATTCGTATTTGGGATACGACAAGTGATTCTTGCGGGCTTTGGATGTGTGTTTACTCCCGCATTCATACTTTATAAATGGTATCGATTTGTACTAGACTTAGATCTGTACCCCAGATTATATGATATGATGATAATGATACCTGATATTTGATGAGAGGAATGTGATACTGACCCGTACCCAGCTATTGGGATGCCGTACGACGATTTACCGTACGAGCCTATATTGATGATAGATCCGCACTCATGGCTCGAGGATGTCTTACGATATATTGTATCGTACGCGATATTTTGGAGGCGGGATCACCGACTATTATATCTATATATGTATCGACTCAGATTTAAGTGGTTTGCATACCTCTCCCGATTGACTTGATACTTAGATCTGTAGTTGCATAGTAGATTCTTCACTGTGGTGTTGATTATTTGATTTCCGCATATTCATGCTATTCGCATTGCTTGCATATGTTTATTGCTATATTAGTATCTGTTAGTGTATATGCCCTAGTGGCCATTACTGTATCATACTAGTATGTATATTACTTGATGGAAGCTTGGGATATTCACAGTTGTATATACAATCTTGCTCGAAATGGTAGTATGCTACTTGGTTTGTCTCTACTTCAATATGTGCATGTGTTTCTTTTAGCATATCGCTTATATAACATATTAGTAGAGCCCTTAGGATCTTTGCTTGATTACCAGCGTTGTGATGGCGCTCACACTCATGGAGGCTGGGTAATCCATAAGCACATCCTTATACAGGTCCCTAGTCGTTGGACTATCGAGACAGGGCATCGATACTCCGGAGTAGACTAGCGTATGCACTTCTCATCCCAGCGTGGGAGACGGTCTGTCCCACAGCCGTCAGTACGTCGTACTTGAGATAGTATGCGGGTGCTCGTTAGGTTACGAGTACACCGGACAAGACTCGTCGGGAACTGTTGGTTGGTATTATACCTATCGTCAGTTATCAGTTCCCAGGTGACATGAGTACAGCTTAGTCCGCTGACTTGACACTCTCACTTCGCCTCGAGTGTGTTCCCACTGCACTTTGATTACTATCCTACCACGGCTCAAAGGAGTCGTGCAAACAGGTAGTTTTTGGGTGCAGTCCCGAAGCACTTGGAGGCAGTGACGGTTAGACAGGATTCATCTCTCCCGGTATTGGGAGTTGATATCGCGCTGTGTCCAGGAGAGCCATTACACATGTAGTCCCTGGCCAGGGCAAGCGAGATATACTGGTAGGTTTCCAGTGTTATCTCAGGGTGTTCTGGGCTACACTCCGACACGACTTGTACCGCTATTAGGGGACTGACGTTCACCGCCCCCTAGGCCCGCCATGCGATGTATCAGACGAATAGACCGGACAGTACGGAGACTGTCACATTCAGGCTCAGTAGGAGTTCAGATGGGGTCACCTCGTCAGTTTTCTTATCGGCATCTACCTGGGGACCGTTATGTACAGCTAGTGCCGCTTGCGGTCTGTGGTTAAACCCACTGCCAGCGTAGTGTCGAGTATTTAGAGTCCCACACAGAGAGTTATTCGCCTTTAGGCAAAAATGAGTAGAGGTCGCATGGTTTTGCGACAGGGTTCGTTCACATCCGCGCACTTGTGCACGTTTGCTGTCTGGACAGCTTATACTAGTGGGATTTGGTTTAAGCCAGATCCTAATATATGATTTGGGATTGGTTTTATCTCATTGTATTCGTGTTCCTCGGATCACGAATACGGGTGCGTATGCACAGTTGACTGAGACAGAGGCAGAGGACTTTGATTAGGGTTAATGACCACTGTCATTTTGTTAACCCTAATGCTTATGTGTGTATTATGAATAATTGATATTAGTTAAATATAATTGTGCATGGTTAGGGTTGTTGACCTTTTGACCATTCTTGACTTGTTGACCTAGGTTGACACTTTGACCATCATCATTCCATATAAAAGATGCTCTTTGATCCTTGCAATTTGCATTAAATATGAAATGATAATGGTCAAGTCTTGATTAAACCATGACAATTATCTTGCTAATTATCTATTTACATAATTCACACATATATGTGAGAATGGTTCTTTATTCTCTTATTCTATCATATAGATTCTCTCTCCTCTTCTTCTTCTCTCTCAAGCTCTCCCCTCTCATGTGTTGAGAAACACTTGAGCTTGAGATAAACCTCTCCAAAGTAATCTCTACTCTCATCTAAGGTTCTAGGATTAGCACTTCTAGTACCTTAGTTACTTCTAGCTTGATGTTGAAGCCAAAGGTTGAGGCTCTCGGGTGGATCCTTCTTCGACTTGAGAAGGCGATAAGGTGATCTCTTTCTTCCACTCCAAGGAGCAAGGAGAGAAGGACATAAAGCCCAAGGTATAACCTTTCTTCCATGTAGCTAAATCTAGTTAGCTTTTAGTTAGTTTTTGTTTAGCAAAGATCCTCCTTTAGTTAGTCCTGTTGCCTAGTTCGATAAAAATCCGATTTTTATTCCGTTTTCCGCCTCCCCGCAAGCACCGAGTGTTAGTGTATATGCCCTAGAGGCCATTACTGTATCATACTAGTATGTATATTACTTGATGGAAGCTTGGGATATTCATAGTTGTACAAACAATCTTGCTCAATATAGTAGTATGCTACTTGGTTTGTCTCTGCTTTAATGTGTACATGTGTGTTTATTTATTATATCACCTATACGCATTAGTAGAGCCCTTAGGATCTTTGCTTGATTACCGGCGTTGTGATGGCGATCACACTCGTGGGGGCTGGGTAATCTACAAGCACATCCTTATACACGTCCCTAGTCGTGGGAGTATCGAGATAGGGCATCGATACTCCGGAGTAGACTAGCGTATGCGCTTCTCATCTCAGCACGGGAGACGGTCTGTCCCACAGCCGTCGGTACGTCGTACTTGAGATAGTATGCGGGTGCTCGTTAGGTTACGAGTACACTGGACATGACTCGTCGGGAACTGATGGTTGGTATTATACCTATCGTCAGTTATCAGTTCCCAGGTGACATGAGTATAGCTTAGTCCGCTGACTTGACACTCTCACTTCGCCTCGAGTGTGTTCCCACCGTTCCTTGATTACTACCCTACCATGGCTCTACTGAGTCGTGCAAATAGGTAGTAGTTGGGTGCAGTCCCGAAACACTTGGAGGCAGTGACGGTTAGACAGGATTCGTCTCTCCCGGTATTGGGGGTTGACATCGCGCTGTGTCTAGGAGAGCCATTACACGAGTAGTCCCTGGCCAGGGCAAGCGAGATATACTGGTAGGTTTCCAGTGTTATCTCAGGGTGTATTGGGCTTCACTCCGACACGACTTGTACCGCTATTAGGGGACTGACGTTTACCGCCCCCTAGGCCCGCCATGCGATGTATCAGACGAACAGACCGGACCGTACGGAGATTGTCACATACAGGCTCAGTGGGAGTTCGGATGGGTTTACCTTATCGGCCTTCTTATCGACATCTACCTGGGGACCGTTACGTACAACTAGTGCCGCTTGCGGTCTGTGGTTAAACCCACTGCTAGCGTAGTGTCGAGTCTTTAGAGTCCCACACAGAGAGTTTCCCTGCACTGAGCGAAACGTGTAGAGGCCGTATGGTTTTACGGCAGGGCTGCGATCACTTACGTACACTTGTGTGCGTGTGGTGTTCGGGCAGGCAATACTAGTGGGCTTTGGTTTAAGCCGGATCCTAGTATTGCACGGATGGATTTGTTTTGTCTTCTGCGCATCCGCATTCTACGGAATGCGGATGCAGGTGTGTTTGCATAGTTTTCCGGAGCGATGAAGGAGGAGGTGCCTCATTAGGGTTTTGGCAGTTGGTTCGGCCAAAACCGTTATGTGGCAGGCTCATTAGGGTTTTGACAGTTGATTCGGTCAAAACCATTTTGAGGCAGACTCATTAGGGTTTTGACAGTTCGTTTGGTCAAAACCATTATGAGCCGGGGACATTATTTACTAATCCTTTCATTGATAATTATGTTATGGCTAATTACATTGACCATTTGACCATCTTGACTTTGTTGACCATTTGACCAAAGTTGACTAGGATCTTCTTGAAAGATCTAAAGTATTCTTTGGTTTTCTTTTTCTTTTTCTTTTTGTTATGATAATGGTCATGTCATTTGTAGCCATCAACTTTATCTTCATGGGATTAGTAATGATAATGTTTTTGCATTATTGCAACCATGATTACTTTTCTTTGTATCATAATTTCTTTCTCATTCTCTCTCTTGGTTTTGAGAAGTGAGAAGAAAAGAAATGAACCATGGTTGTTGCTCCTCCTTCTTCTTCCTCCTCTTGATTCATCTTTTGATCTCATGTGTTGAGAGATAAAGATCCCACAAAGACAAAACCATCCATTGATTACTTCTACACATTCTAGGGCTTCTAGATTAGCAATCTCTTTGCCCTAGTTACCTCGGCTCGAGGTGGAGCTCGGTGTATATCTCTCGGGTGGATCGTCTTCGACTCAAGGAGGCCGCGGAGGTGACCAAAGTCCGGATCAACTCTCGGATCAAGCAAGGAGAAGAACAACAAGAAGAGAAGGAGTTCAAGTTGAGTGACCAAAGTCCGGATCAATCCTCGGAGCAAGCAAGGAGAAGAACAACAAGAAGAGAAGGAGTTCAAGTTGAGGTATAACCCCTAACCGAGTAGATAAACCTCTAGTTAGGATGGTAGTGTATTGTTTAGCAAAGATCCGGTTTTTACGGTCCATGTTGCCAAGTCCAGAAAATTTTTTGTTTTACCGTTTCCGCAACCCCGAAAGTACCGGGAGTGGTAACGTGGACCTAACAGTGGTATCAGAGCCTAACTAAACACACCCTAGCATGTTAGCAAAGTATTTAGAATATCGACCGGACGAAAAACCGCAAAATCACCCCGAAAAATTCAGTTTCTGCCGATTTTCAGATCTGTTCCAAAATCAATAAATCATACACTAAAAATCGGCTCAGGCTTTTTGTAGAATACTGAAGAAAAATGGTCACCTAACTCGGTTAAAGCACCGTGGTTCCGCGGCATAAGCTTGCTTATGCCGCGGAACCACGGCCAAGTTAACTCGGTTGGCGATTTTCTTTTCTGCAGTATTCTTATATGGGTATTTTGGGATTTTTGAGATAAGACTTTTCTGCACAGATTTTCCAGAAAGAAAAATTAGATTTTGGGGCTTAAAAATCCGTATTTTTGGTCGATGTTCTGTAGACTTTGGCTAATGGTTATATCTGTAATGTTATATGTGTATTGAACGTCTACTAATCACTATACGTCGGTTAGTGGGGGTTATACATATCTGTGATCTGTGTTGATGATGGTTTGTGTATATGAACTCGTTGGATTGTCGCGAATGAATAGCCGGGATGGATGTGAGATGAGAGTTTCTTTTTCTTTCATTCATGTAATAAATATGTAAATTGATGTAATATTATTTGTATGGCCGCACAACCGGGTCGGGGTTGTAGCCGTCATTGTATAATTCTTTTTACTGTTTTTGCTCCTAGGATAGACCCATGGAGGGGGTGCACAAACTACCGGGGATCTCGAAGTGCCGAGTGGCCTACTCACGGCGTTGAGGGAGGTTGCTTCGCTTCGGGTACTTGGCGGGTAGTTTGCCGCACCCGTAGGGGTCTTGGGTGGGGTTTTGGCTATTCATCGCGACCGTGTAATCCGCTTTTCGTTGCAGGCTCGAACGAATCGCGGGTTCCTAGTATATCCAAAGTGTTCATCTGTGATCTGGATTGGCTATCATTGCTGTATATCTATATATAATAACTATTTAGGCGTTGCTTATGTTTTACAGCCGCGCTAGCCCAGCCCCCGCTCCGTCGTTAGTTAAGTAACCTAACGGGTGATGACGGGGCCCCGTGGCGAATGCGAATGGCATAAGCATACGTCATATTTTGGTTGTTTTCTGCAATGATAGGATTTAAATGATGGGACGCATTAAAAGAACTAATGCAAGAAAATAAACCTAAAAGACATTGTTGGAACAATTTTTTCAAAAAGCTGTTATTGCAAGGACGTTCAATTTTTGTTTTGCATCGAGGTATTCGGTTATGAATGCCCAGCACCTCAGTCGACGAGGCAAGGGCCGAGATCCCTTCATCGGGAGTGACCCCTTGGACAAAAGTTTGCGTCAGGGTAATAACTTCACTATAGTCGATTATTCTTGCTTTGCATCGAGGTATTCAGTTTGGAATATCCTGCGCCTCATTCGACGAGGAAAGAGCTGAGATCCCTTCACAGGGAGTGACCTCTTTAGCAAAAGTTTTCGCCACTATATTTTCAAAAAGGTGTATCACGTTCCTTCAACGATATCAAGTTCATTACGTTAACGGGTTTTTCGCCAAAAACCCAGCCGTAGCCCTCCGTCGTTTCAGATAATTAATACTTAGTATTCGTGCTGCGTTTGTTGATTATTCGTCAAGACACAGTGAACGGTAGCTGAGTAATAATTCTCTGTTGCACTGATAGATGCGATTGGTTAGGACGGTCGCATGATTTTGTTGATTATTCGTCAAGGATCATGCGGGCGGGTCTAATGCAATCCTGGATAACGACGGGTTGAACTTGACTAGGACCTTTTGATTTGTTGATTATTCGTCAAGGTCACTTGGGTCCTAGGGGCAAAAACCACATCGGGAGTTTCAAAAGTACTGAAACTTGCAGATTTAACATACCTTCTGGAGTGTAGTGACTAGAGTGGATTCCATCTAGGTCATCACACTATGATAGTTGGATCCCGATCCCACTGATGAGTTGGATTACTCACGGGAGATTATTTCACTTAACAATCAATGCTATAAACCTAGTAGGTGTCTAGAAAGGTGTTAGCGGGGTTACGCCCCCAGGGAAAATAGGTTCTTAAATTAAGGAACTTCGCGAAAGCGTTGGAAAACCTCCCTCAAAGTATCGACACTAGCCTGGCTGAAAGGTTAAGCAAGTATTGTGACGTGAATTAAATCCTAGCTAGTTCTTCTTTTAAAAGGTTTTAAGAAGAATTTGAGGAAACAGTGGGAGACATCCTGGTTAGATAAATTAATAAACCAATCTAATCTTGCAAGAGCATACGCTGAGTGTTTCTTTTCTCTCTCTCCAGGCAGCAACATTTTCACGCCCTAATCAAGATAATAAAATGTATCGCTTGACCGATCCGAATTCTTATTCGGGGCTGGGGAACGTTGGTTCAGCTCTAACTTGTGACAACAGTCATGAGTATGAGAATGGGAAAGGGGATTGTATGGATTTCCAGGATACCCAGTTGAAGAAGAAGCATGGTTTTGCATCTACTTCAGGTGTTCTTGTAATTGAGAACTGTTTTACGGTCAGCCCTACCTCCTGGGTACTTGATACCGGATCAGGATCTCATATCTGTAATTTATTGCAGGGACTGAGAAAAAGTAGGAAAGTTGCACCGGGTGATATGTCGCTCAGAGTAGCGAACGGAGCACAAGTTAATGCGGCAGCCGTCGGTGAATTTCACCTAGTATTGCCAAATGGCAAGACTATGATTTTGAACGATTGCTACTATGTACCCTCCATGGTTTGCAACATCATATCAGTTTCTTTACTCGATAAAGATGGATATAATTTTGTTCTTGACAAGAATATCATGAACATTTACCTTCATAAGGTACTAGTTGCAGAGGGTACACTGTGTAATGGTATCTACGTTCTAAATCAGAATACAGTTCTCAATATACAAAACACATGCAAGGGGAAGAATTCAGATATGAATGAATCCTACTTGTGGCATTGTAGACTTGGTCATATCGGAGAGAAAAGACTGAGTAAGTTGCATAAAGATGGACTCTTCAATGCGTTCGAGTTTTCATCTTATGAAACTTGTCAGTCCTGTTTCAAAGGGAAGATGACCAAATCTCCGTTCACCGGACATGGAGAAAGAGCAGCAGAGCTCTTGGGACTCATACACAGTGATGTATGTGGTCCGATGTCTACACATGCAAGGGGTGGGTTCTCCTACTTCATCACATTCACTGACGATCTCTCTAGGTTCGGATATGTGTATCTGATGAAACACAAATCTGAAGCTTTTGAGAGATTCAAGGAATTCAGAAAGGAAGTAGAGAACCAGATTGGCAAAAGTATCAAGATCCTCCGGTCTGATAGAGGAGGGGAGTACTTAAGCACAGAATTCCTAGATTACTTAAAAGAGAATGGTATTCTCTCTCAGCTTACTCCTCCTTATACACCACAGCACAACGGTGTATCTGAGCGGAGGAATCGTACCCTATTGGATATGGTTTGCTCCATGATGAGTAGTGCCGAGTTACCTCTTTCATTCTGGGGACATGCGCTTCAGACAACGGCATACCTTTTGAATCAAGTTCCGTCCAAATCTGTGCCTAAAACTCCGTATGGAATATGGAGCAGTAAGAAACTATGTCTTAAGTTTATTAAGATATGGGGTTGTCCGGCCTATGTGAAAACACAGAAACCGGACAAGCTAGAGGCACGGTCAGTTCTGTGTAAATTTGTGGGATATCCTAAAGACTCACTAGGATATCTGTTCTACCACACTGACAGAAGGTATTTGTATCTCGCCACGCTACCTTCTTAGAAAGGGAGTTTCTTGCAAAAGAAACTAGTGGGAGTTCAGTAGAACTGGAAGAAATTCAGCGACCTCAAAATGTAACTGAAAATTTGGAGGAATCGCTAGATTCAATAACCCCAAACGAACCTCAGCCACTCCGCAGATCTGGTAGGATTTCTCATCCGCCCGAGAGATACTACGGTTTTCTCATTGACGGGGATCGAGAGGATTGCATCTTGGAAGAAGATGACCCTACCAGTTTCAGGCAGGCCATTATCAGTAGGGACTCTGATAAGTGGCAGGAAGCAATGCAATCCGAAATGGAGTCCATATACGCCAATAAGGTGTGGACCTTGGATATTGCTCTACCTGGGGTAAAACCCGTTGGATGCAAATGGATCTACAAAAAGAAAATTGGTGTAGATGGACAGGTGGAAACCTATAAAGCTAGACTCGTTGCAAAAGGTTTTCGTCAAAGACCTGGTTTGGACTATGATGAAACTTTTTCTCCGGTGGCTATGCTCAAATCCATTCGGATCCTACTTGCCATTGCTGCCTTCCATGACTATGAAATCTGGCAGATGGATGTTAAAATGGCTTTCTTAAACGGTTGTTTGGAAGAGTGCGTTTACATGGATCAACCAGAAGGTTTCGTAGACAGTGGGAGGAGCGGGAAGGTGTGCAAGTTGCTTAAATCCATCTATGGATTAAAGCAGGCATCGCGGAGCTGGAACATCTGTTTTGATGAGGTAATTAAGGAATTAGATTTCATCAAGAACGAAGATGAACCCTGTGTCTATAAGATGATTGTAGGACGAACTGTCGTATTCCTAGTCTTGTGCGTGGACGACATTCTTTTGATAGGAAATGATATTCCTATGCTACAATCGGTCAAGCTATTTTTGTCACAACGGTTCTCCATGAAGGACCTGGGTGATGCCTCGTACATTCTGGGGATCAAGATCTATAGAGATAGATCCAAGAGACTACTGGGACTTTCGCAGTCCAGGTACATAGAGACCGTAATAAAGAGATTTAGTATAGAGGGTTCCAAGCGCGGTAACATACCCGCATTGCACGGAATTACCCTCTCCAAGAAGATGTCTCCTAAGACTGACGAGGAGAGGGTTCGCATGAGCACTATACCCTACGCTTCGGCGGTAGGATCTATAATGTATGCGATGCTATGTACAAGACCAGATGTAACTTACGCGCTGAGCGCGGTAAGCCGGTATCAGTCAGACCCAGGTAAGGACCACTGGACAGCAGTGAAGAACATTCTCAAGTACCTGAGAAGGACTAAGGAGATGTTCCTGGTTTACGGTAATGGAGACCTCAGGGTCGAGTCCTTTACCGATTCAAACTTCCAGAGTGACAAAGATGACAGCAAGTCTGTCTCGGGTTTTGTGTTTACCCTCAACGGAGGGGCGGTATGTTGGAGGAGTTCCAAGGAGGATACCGTCGCAGACTCGACGATGGAGGCTAAATACATTGCTGCAAGCGATGCCGCAAAAGAGGCGGTCTGGATGAAGAAGTTCATTAGTGAACTTCAGGTGGTTCCGTCCATTGTTGACCCAATACCTTTGTATTGCGATAACAATGGGGCTATAGCTTTAGCGAAGGAACCAAGGTCCCATCAGAAATCCAGGCACATCTTAAGGCGGTATCACCTGATCAGGGAGATCATTGATCGCCAGGAGATCGAGGTGCGGAGAGTGGACACAAAGGACAACACAGCGGACCCATTCACGAAGGCCTTACCCCAGACTCAGTTCGAGCGGCTGGTCGAGATGATAGTTCTTCGATACGCCAGTACATGGCCTTAGTGCAAGTGGGAGATTGTTAGTGTATATGCCCTAGAGGCCATTACTGTATCATACTAGTATGTATATTACTTGATGGAAGCTTGGGATATTCACAGTTGTACAGACAATCTTGCTCAATATAGTAGTATGCTACTTGGTTTGTCTCTGCTTTAATGTGTACATGCGTGTTTATTTATTATATCACCTATACGCATTAGTAGAGCCCTTAGGATCTTTGCTTGATTACCGGCGTTGTGATGGCGATCACACTCGTGGGGGCTGGGTAATCTACAAGCACATCTTTATACACGTCTCTAGTCGTGGGAGTATCGAGATAGGGCATCGATACTCCGGAGTAGACTAGTGTATGCGCTTCTCATCCCAGCACGGGAGACGGTCTGTCCCACAGCCGTCGGTACGTCGTACTTGAGATAGTATGCGGGTGCTCGTTAGGTTACGAGTACACTGGACAGGACTCGTCGGGAACTGATGGTTGGTATTATACCTATCGTCAGTTATCAGTTCCCAGGTGACATGAGTACAGCTTAGTCCGCTGACTTGACACTGTCACTTCGCCTCGAGTGTGTTCCCACTGTTCCATGATTACTACCCTACCACGGCTCTACTGAGTCGTGCAAACAGGTAGTAGTTGGGTGCAGTCCCGAAACACTTGGAGGCAGTGACGGTTAGACAGGATTCATCTCTCCCGGTATTGGGGGTTGACATCGCGCTGTGTATAGGAGAGCCATTACACGAGTAGTCCCTGGCCAGGGCAAGCGAGATATACTGGTAGGTTTCCAGTGTTATCTCAGGGTGTATTGGGCTTCACTCCGACACGACTTGTACTACTATTAGGGGACTGACGTTTACCGCCCCCCTAGGCCCGCCATGCGATGTATCAGACGAACAGACCGGACTGTACGGAGATTGTCATATACAGGCTCAGTGGGAGTTCAGATGGGTTTACCTCATCGGCCTTCTTATCGACATCTACCTGGGGACCGTTACGTATAGCTAGTGCCGCTTGCGGTCTGTGGTTAAACCCACTGCCAGCGTAGTGTCGAGTCTTTAGAGTCCCACACAGAGAGTTTCCCTGCACTGAGCGAAACGTGTAGAGGCCGTATGGTTTTACGGCAGGGCTGCGATCACTTACGTACACTTGTGTGCGTGTGGTGTTCGGGCAGGCAATACTAGTGGGCTTTGGTTTAAGCCGGATCCTAGTATTGCACGGATGGATTTGTTTTGTCTTCTGCACATCCGCATTCTACGGAATGCGGATGTTGGTGTGTATGCACAGTTTTCCGGAGCGATGAAGGAGGAGGTTTCTTATTAGGGTTTTGGCAGTTGGTTTGGCCAAAACCGTTATGTGGCAGGCTCATTAGGGTTTTGACAGTTGATTCGGTCAAAACCATTTTGAGGCGGACTCATTAGGGTTTTGACAGTTCGTTTGGTCAAAACCATTATGAGCCGGGGACATTATTTACTAATCCTTTCATTGATAATTATGTTATGGCTAATTACATTGACCATTTGACCATCTTGACTTTGTTGACCATTTGACCAAAGTTGACTAGGATCTTCTTGAAAGATCTAAAGTATTCTTTGGTTTTCTTTTTCTTTTTCTTTTTGTTATGATAATGGTCATGTCATTTGTAGCCATCAACTTTATCTTGATGGGATTAGTAATGATAATGTTTTTGCATTATTGCAACCATGGTTACTTTTCTTTGTATCATAATTTCTTTCTCATTCTCTCTCTTGGTTTTGAGAAATGAGAAGAAAAGAAATGAACCATGGTTGTTGCTCCTCCTTCTTCTTCCTCCTCTTGATTCATCTTTTGATCTCATATGTTGAGAGATAAAGATCCCACAAAGACAAAACCATCCATTGATCACTTCTACACATTCTAGGGCTTCTAGATTAGCAATCTCTTTGCCCTAGTTACCTCGGCTCGAGGTGGAGCTCGGTGTATATCTCTCGGGTGGATCGTCTTCGACTCAAGGAGGCCGCAGAGGTGACCAAAGTCCGGATCAACTCTCGGATCAAGCAAGGAGAAGAACAACAAGAAGAGAAGGAGTTCAAGTTGAGTGACCAAAGTCCGGATCAACCCTCGGAGCAAGCAAGGAGAAGAACAACAAGAAGAGAAGGAGTTCAAGTTGAGGTATAACCCCTAACTGAGCAGATAAACCTCTAGTTAGGATGCTAGTGTATTGTTTAGCAAAGATCCTGCTTTTACGGTCCATGTTGCCAAGTCCAGAAAATTTTTTGTTTTACCGTTTCCGCAACCCCGAAAGTACCGGGAGTGGTAACGCGGACCTAACACCGGGGTGGGCAACGTGGACTAACAGTGGTATCAGAGCCTAACTAAACATAAACTAGCTAGTTAGTAAAGCGTATGGAAGTTCGATCGAAAAAATCACAAAACTAAATTTTTCAAAACCCTAAGTTTCTGTTGATTTTTTTTCTGCTCTAAAAATAATAAATCATACTTCAAAAATCAGCTCAGGGTTTTGTTAAGAAGCACACCAAAAACGATCCAGTGAACCGCTCAAAGCGCCGTGTTTCCGCGGCATGAACATGCTTCTTGCCGCGGAACCGCGGCCGAGTTGACTCGGTTCTGGACCGAGTTTGGTGCAGTGTTCTTCTGTAATGGTTTTGGGATTTTTAAGATATTTTATTTCTGCCCACGTTTTCCAGAATAGAAATTTGTATTTGGGTGGCTATAAATCCGTATTTTTGATCGAACTTCACTATACTTTGACTATTGTGTTATATCTGTGATGTTTACTAATCGCTATACGTCGATTAGTGGGGGTTATACATATCTGTGATCTGTAATGCTTATTGGTTTGTGTATATGAACTCGGTGGATTTTCGCGGATGAATAGCCGGGGTGGATGTGAAATGAGTGTTTCTTTTTCTTTCATTCATGTAATATGTAAATTGATGTAATATTGTTTGTTTGGCCGCACAACCGGGTCGGGGTTGTAGCCGTCATTGTATAATTTCTTTTTACTGTTTTTGCTCCTAGGATAGACCCATTGTGGGGTGCACAAACTACCGGGTATCTCGAAGTGCCGAGTGGCCTACTCACGTGGTTGAGGGAGGTTGCTTCACTTCGGATACTTGGCGGGTAGTTTGCCGCACCCGTAGGGGTCTTGGATGGGTATTGGCTATTCATTGCGACCGTGTAATCCACTTTTCGTTGCAGGCTCGAACGAATCGCGGATTCCTAGTATATCCAAAGTGTTCATCTGTGATCTGTAATGGCTATCATTGCTATATATTTATATATGATAACTATTTAGGTGTTGCTTATGTTTTGCATCCACGCTAGTCCAGCCCCCGCTCTGTCGTTAGTTAAGTAACCTAACGGGTGATGACGGGGCCCCGTGGCGAATGCGGATGGTATAAGCGTACACCATATTTTGGTTGTTTTCTGCAATGGTAGGATTAAATGATGGGACACATTAAAAGAACTAATGCAAGAAAATAAACCAAGTAAAAGTCGATTGGAACACTTTGAAAACCACTCGGTTCTTTTCAAAACTAAACTTTTAAACGCGGAGCTTGAACCACTCCTTTTAAAAGCTATCTCGTTCCATCGATTATATCAAGTTCACTACGTTCACGATTTCGCCAAAACCATTCGTAGCCCTCCGTCATTCCACATGAATGGTCAAAAAGTATTCAAGCTATGTATTTTGACCAAAGTCAAGGCATAGTGATTGGTAGCTATTGGGTATTCATGTGCAGCATAGGTAGATGCGTTGGTTTGGGACAGTCGTGCTGCCATTTTGGCCAAAGTCAAGGGTAGGTACGGGTGGGTCCAAATTAACCAGAAGAATGATGGGTAGAACTTGACATGTGACTTATGATATTTTGGCCAAAGTCAAGGTCATAAGAGCATGGGGCAAAAATCCACATCGGGAGTTTCATAAGTACTGAAACTTGCTAGCGCTGCATACCATTTGGAGTGTGATAATTCTGGTAAGATTCCTTCGGTTTTATCACGCGATGATATTTGGATCCCGATCCTACTGTGAGTATATGCTACTCCTCGGGAAAGTTCTCACTTAATGATCAATGTTATAAACCTAGTAGGTGTCTAGAAAGGTGTTAGCGGGGCTACGCCCACAGGGAAAAGATGTTACTTAATTAAGGAACTTCGCGAAAGCGTTGGAAAACCTCCCTCGAAGTACCGACACTGGCCTGGCTGAACGGTTAAGCAAGTATTGTACGGTGAGATTGATCCCGACTAATTTTTTCTTTATGGTTTGAGAAGGGATTCGAGAGACAGTGGGAGCCATCCTGTTTAGATAAACTAAAAACCACTCTAAACTTGCAAGAGCATCATGCTAAAGTGTTTCTTTTCTCTCTCCTAATTGCAGCGACCATTCAACATGACCGGACTTAAGTTATTACTAGATAAAAACATACTGACAGGGCTAAACTACAAAGATTGGCTCGGGAATGTCAAGATGGCAATCTCTTACGACAAGTTGGGGTATGTCCTTACCACTAAAGCTCCCCATGTCCCAGGTCCCACCTCCAGCGTCGCGGATAAAGAAATCCGTAAGACATGGGAGATCGATTGCGCGAAGGCCAAATGCCTCGCGCTTGTCTCGATGGACAACGAACATCAGAGGAGGCACGAGAATATGGACCTGGAGTCCATATTTCTCCATACAAAAGAACTGTATGGAGAGCAGTCTCGTATCGCAAGATACGAAGTGTCGAAGAAGCTATTTTCGGCAAGATTGGCCGTCGGATCATCGGTAGCGGAACACGTGCTTAAGATGATTGGATACATAGAGGAGCTCGCGGACCTTGGGACCACGTTGGAGAATGAACTCTACACTGATTTGATTCTCCTGTCCCTTCCTTCCACTTACGCCCAGTTTGTCCTAAACTTCAACATGCAAGGAAAGGAGGTTGAACTTTCCGAACTTCTGAACATGTTGAGGAGTGCTGAGGGCACCCTACAGAAAGGTAGGGAGACATCCACTTTGTTTGTAGGAGGATCTTCCTCTTCTAGGTCCAGGGCGAAAGCCAAAGGAAAGAAGAAGAAAACCCCCGCCAAACCAAGGGGCGGTGTCAGTAAAGTGGATACGAAGGGAAAGGGAAAGGCAACAAAGGTAGCGGGAAAGCTGGTGGGGAAGGAAGAATGCTTCTACTGTTACAAAAGTGGACACTGGAAACAGGATTGCAAGGCTTGGAAGGCCAGAACCCAGGATCTGAAGCGAGTTACAGCTTCAGCTTCAGGTGTGTATGTTATTGAAAACTGTCTATCAATAAACTCTACATCCTGGGTATTGGATACCGGATCAGGATCTCAAATCTGTAATTCTTTGCAGGCGTTGAGAAAGCGTAGAGTTTTGAAGGCAGGTGATATGACCCTCAGAGTTGCAAATGGAGCTAGCATGGATGCTGAGGCCGTGGGGGACTATCACCTGGGATTGTCAGATGGACACTTTTTGGTTTTGCGTAGTTGTTATTTTGTACCAAATACAAGCTGTAATATCATTTCTGTATCTTTATTATCTAAAGAAGGTTATGAATTTGCATTTGTAAGTAATGTAGTGTGTAGGGGTTCTACGGCACACTCATGATGTTCTACAACTGATCAAGCATGTCCAATTCAAAAATTTGTATGCCGAAGAACCTCTATACGGATCGTTGACTAGAGAATAGGCGAAACAAGATGCTAGTTAACAACTTAACTACAAGCAAATGGAAATACAACCTTTGTAGATTCCATTGTTGAACTCTTTGGCCTCTTGAGTGATGGAGGAAGGTCCTTCTTGAAGTCCTCTAGCGTCCACGACGATCCACCCGGAGCTCCTAGTCCAAGCTTGCAACTTCACCTTTCCGGAGAAGAGATGAAGATAACACTCTACACAAATGGGCTAAACTTGCATAGAATGAAGTTGTGGATTTTATTCTCACTTCAAAAACCTTTCTTGCTCAATCTTTTGCTCACTTGAAGAGATCAAGAGAGCTTTTAGGAGGAAGAAGAGGCAACAAGGAGG
This sequence comes from Agapanthus africanus, assembly GCA_030015575.1. Classification (NCBI taxonomy): domain Eukaryota; kingdom Viridiplantae; phylum Streptophyta; class Magnoliopsida; order Asparagales; family Amaryllidaceae; genus Agapanthus; species Agapanthus africanus. The sequence continues at coordinate 280,397,022 of JASDDO010000010.1, read as the reverse complement.
ATGATGGCATAACTCTTTCAAGAAGACAAGAAAACATTCTTCTTGAAAGAGAGAATGATGCTTCTTGAAGGAGAGAAAACCCTCACCTTGAAGAAGAGAAAAGATTCTCATTGGAAAAGAAATCAAAACATATAAATATGTTTATTCCTTCTCATGCCTAACCATGGTTAGGATATGAAGACACTATTGCAACATGGTTAAAACACATAAGGAATAATAACCAAGGGTTAAAGGGTGGGAATGAAACGTAAGAGTGTAGAAGCTTATCAATATTTAACCCTCTTCTTTTCCTTTTGTTTTAGCATAAGTGCAATAATGATTCATATTAGAAACCATGGTGTAAGTCTAGCATTGCCATCATATTCCATGTATAAGCAACCATGAAAGATGATGCATGTATGTATGTGTGCATGCACATCATATGTGCATGAAACTACAAGTAAGAAATCATACATGCATGCATACATCTATCATGCACAAGTAAAGGTTTCAAGTGAGAAAACTAATGGTTAAATGATAAATCAACACTTGATTTATCAGCCCGGTCATATCACATATGACCCCACCAAAAGCCAGCTGCCCGATCAATATACGGTATCCCATACGCGCATTTTAATCGGGTCCATGCACATATCACATACGCGCACCACAACGTTTCGCCTGGACCAGGTAACTCCTTTGTGGGACTCTAAGACTCGTCAATACGCCGGCAGTGGGTGATGATCATATCAAGCACCCCCAGGCCGCAAGCGGTCAGCTAAACGTAACGGCCACCCGGGTATTGAGCGATCAGAGGAAAACAAGCGAACCTGCCACCACTCCGTCGAGCCAACCGGTAACACTACCGTACAGTCCGGTCATTTCGTCTTATATGTCGCATATCTCGCCTAGGGGTGGTAAACGTCAGACCCCAATAGCTTGATAAGTCATGCCGATATAAGGTCCATAACGGTCGTGAAACTACTGATAACTCTTACCAGTATATCACTGCAACCCTGGCCAGGGATTTTCTGTTATGTCCAGTCGTGCATAGCGCAACATCAACCCCCAATACCGGGAGAGACGAATCCCCTCCTATCGCTCATTGCCTCCATGTGAATCGGGACTGTACCCAACAACCACCCGTTTGCACAACTCAGTAGAGCCATGGTAGGGTGGAAATCAAAGCACAGTGGGAGACACACAAGACTCTATGACGATCTCGGGTCAACAGACTAAGCTGTACCAGTGTCACCAGAGAACTGCCATCTGACGTGAGGTATAATACCATCTGGGAGTTCTCGGCGAGTCCGTTCAGTGTACCCAGTCCCCACTGAGCACCCGCACACCATCTCTGATGTCAAACACCAATGGATATGGGATCATCCATCGCCCATCACATGGGTCGAGAAGATATACGCTAGTCTACTCTGGAATATCGATGCCCCGTCTCGATATTCCCACGACTAGGAACATTGAAGGATGTACTCATTGACTACCCAGGCCCCACTAGTATGATCTGCATCATATTCCTGGAAGTCGAGTACACATCCTAAGGGCTTTATCAACATGCAATAGAGAGATAGAAAGTATACACGTTAAGATAAAGAGCAACCGGATAGTATACTATCATGTCGAGCAAGAAAGTCCTACCTATATATGTCCCAGCATCCACTACTATATACATCCAATGTACAGTAATGGCCCCTAGGGCATACATATAACTAACAATCTCCCACTTGCACTAGGGCCATCTGTAGCAGTGGTTGCAGTATCACATACTCAACCATTCCCTAAAAATCTCTCTTTGGGAAAAGGCCTTCGTGAGTGGATCCGCCGTGTTATCCTCTGAGTCTACTCTCCTGACCTCGATCACCCTGGAGATCAACCATCTCCATGATCAGGTGATACTGCCTTAGAATATGTCTGGATCACTGATGGGACGGACGTTCCTCGGCCTAAGCCACAACTCCATTGTCACACAATAGGAGGAACTAAGTTCATCTTATGAACCATTATACACCCAGACTTCTTCTTTGGTAGCATCTTAAGTAGCGATGTATCCAGCCTTTATCTTCTAGTATGTCACGGTATCTAGCATGGAACTCTTCCAACATACCGTCCCTTTACTGAGGGTAAAGACAATGCCTGCGACTGACATTCAGTCGTCTTTATCACCCTGGAACTCTTCCAGTGATTCTCCTTAGGATCGATTGATACCATCTCACTACATCTAGTGAGTATTCTAACATCCATTTAGATCTATCTCATAGATCCAAAACCCAGGATTTAGTAGGTATCATTTTGATCCTACACGGAGAATCTTTGTGATAAACGGAGATTGATCGAGCGTAGCATAAGAAACTCCTTTCTTATCAAGAGTATGTCATCCAGGTACTCTACTAGGATCAGTACCATACTCCCTACTACCTTTTTGTTTATACAAGGTTCATCTACCATTTTGATGATGTCAACTTCTTTGACTATCACATCAAAACAGATGTTCCAACTCCGCGATGCCTGCTTTATCCTATAAAGCATCTTGCACACGTTTCCGCTGTTCCCACTGTCTACGAAGCCCTCTGGCTGTGTACTTATAGACGCTCTCTTCCAAAACATCATTTAGAAAAGCAGTCATGACACCCAACCACCAGATATCGTAGTCATGGTATGTAGCCGTGGCAAGTAGGATCTGGATGGACTTAAGCATAGCTCCTTAGAGAAGGCTTTATCATGATCCACTCCTGGTCAATGATGTAAACCTTTAACAAGTCTAGCTTTGAAAGTCTCAACTTTTCCATCTACACCAAGTAATCTTCTCAAGATATACTTGCTCCTGATGGGGATTTAACCCTTCAGATATAGCAGCTAAAGTCCATACTTTGCTGGTGTACATGGATTCCTATCTCAGATCGCTAAGCATCCAGCCATTCTTACAGAGTCCGTACTCTAGATGGCCTGCTCGAATCTAGTTGGGTCATCATCTCATGATGCATTCCTTGCTCCCACTGACATCGAGAAACCGATGTATCTTTCAGGTGGGTGAGGAACCCTACTAGATCGGCGGAGAGGCTGAGGTTCGTTGGTTACTATTGAATCCTTCGGTTCTACCAAATCATCTGCAGTCATTTGTATAGCTGGAACCTTTCCAGTTGTACATGATAGATCTTGCCTCGAGCTTGTCCGAATTTTGCCTTTAGACATAGGCCGGACAACCCCAAAATCTTAACTAGCTTAAGTTATGGGCTCTTCCCTTTCCATATCACATATGAAAAGGTAGGCAACTGATTTGATTCGAACCCTATTCAATAGGCATGCATCTTCTCAAGTGCATAACTCCCATAAGGAAATAGGTGACTCAGTAGTACTCATCATAGAGCGCACCTTATCATATAGGGTGTGTTTGCTCCACCCCGATTTACCATCTTGCTATGGTGTATTCGGAGGAGTAATGCCGAGAGAGAATCTCATTCTCCTTTAGAATAATCCAGGAATTCCATGCTCAAGTATTCTCCTCCTTGATCTCATCAAAGGACATAATACTTATACCCATATTTTGGTTCTCTACTTCTTTCTTATATTCCGTGAATATCTCAAAAGGTTCGGACTTGTGTTTCAACAGGAACATATGTCTGAATCTCGAGAGATCATCAGAGAATGTAATGAAGTACAAAGAACCATTCCTGGTATGTGTAGACAGGGGACCTACATACATCAACATGTATCATCCCAAGAGTTCATTAACTCTTTCTCTGTTTCCAATAAATAGAGCTGTGGTCATCTTATCTCTGTGACATGACTGGCGAGTTTCACAAGATGTAAATTCAAACAAATTTAAATATGCATCTTTATGTAACTCCAGCCAGTCGGGTCGCATTGATATGACCTAGTCTACAATACCTCAAGAAGGATCCGTTCATTTCTGAACTCCCCTCTTGTGTGTGTTCAGTATACAAGGAACTGTAGTTTGATTTAGAACATTAATGCTTTTAGATAACGTGCCTGAACCGATCAACTTTTGATATAGGAAATGTTCAAAACATTATCCAACAATACAAAATTTTATCATTTCTTTACTAATAAAGAGACTGATATGATTTTGTATATCAGGTTCGGTATCTAATAACATTCGTTCAGAATCAATGTATTCAGGTAATACAGGGTGACAGTGACCGACAGACTTGGCTGCAACACTTGCCCCGTTTTCTGCCTCATGAAACTTATCACCCGTTCTCAGTTTTTCTACCTTTTTGTAGCCCTATGTAACAGATTACATATCTGGGATCCTGATCCGGTATCACATACCCAGGATCGGGAGGATACTGAGAAACAGTTCTTGGTAATGAACACACCCGAAGATGATGCATCAACATGCACTCTCTTCGTTTGGGCGGCACGGGAAATCTGGTATTCCCCAATTTCCTGCTCTGTCTTATAACAATTATAAGTTGGAGCGGGATCAACGTTCCCCAGCTCAGTACAACAAGCGGGTTCAGTCAAAAATCCGTTTTATTATCTTGATTAAGGCGTGATATGGTCGCTACCCGGAGAGAGAGAGAAGAAAACACTCAGCGTGCGCTCTTGCAAGATCAGATTGGTTATTTTTATCTAATCAGGATGGCTCCCACTGCTTTTTATCAAATCTTCCTTTAAACCCTAAAAGGAAAGACTAGCCGGGATTAATTACACACTACAAGTTCGCCAATCTTTCAGCCAGGCCAGTGTCGGTACTTTGAGGGAGGTCCCCCGTGCTTTCGCACGAACCTAATTAATGTAAACCTCGTTTTCCCAGAGGCGTAACCTCGTTAACACCTTTCTAGACACCTAGTTGATCGGCTAATTGCAATGTGCAAAACTCTCCCAGGAGTAACTCTTACTCACAGCGGGTATCGGGATCCAACTATCTCATAGAAGGTATGCAATCTCATTGCAAATTTCAACACTTGAAATTCCCGATATAATTTTTACCCCTAGTACTCATGACCTTAACTATGGTCAACAAATCATAAGTACCAGTCAAGTTCTACCCGTCATTTCTTGATCAATTAGACCCACCCACTTGACCCTTAACTATGGTCAACAAAGTCGCATGAATGTCCTAATTAATCTGCATCATATGCAGTGTAGGAAGACATCACTTAGCTACCGTACACTACGCCTTAACTAAAGTCAACAAACGTAGCACGAATACTAAGTACTCTACTTCCTAAAATGACGGAGGGTAGCGAATGGTTTATATGAAAACCTTTAACACTCTGAACTTGATCTCGTTGTGGAATCAAACGAAGTTTAGAAATGGAGTGATTTTGAGGCCTTTCCAGTTTTGCTAAAGGGGTCACTCCCAGTGAAGGGATCGTCGGCCCTTTCCTTATCGAATGAGGTGCGGGATATATCGCATATATCACTGTGCAAAGCAAAAACTCTTAAAAGCAATCAAAAACCAAACCGAGTGTGTAGCATCTGCCAGTTATTGCTAAAGGAGTCACTCCCGGTGAAGGGATCTCGGTCCTTTCCTTATCGAATAAGGTGCAGGATATATCACATATACCGCTGTGCAAAACAAGAACTGTAGCTACCTGTTTTATTTTGAAATTCGATTCCACAACATCAATTAGGTTTATTTTTCTTTCATTAATCTCATTAATGAAGTCCCATCTTTTAAATTTACCTAAACATCACAGATAAATACGACGTACACTTATGCCATCCGCATTCGCCTCGATGTCCCCTCATGCACCGTTAGGTTAGGTAACTAACGACAGAGCAGGGCAGGGCTAGCGCGGGTGTAAAACATAAGTAACGTCTATATAATATATCATATATATCATATACAGTATCCATCACAGAACATATCATATGATCACATCACAGATAACGCAGCAGAAAGAAACATATGAAATATTGGATATACTAGGACGTCCGTGTTTTCAATACGAGCCAGTATAAAACACGGATTCCACGGTCGTGATGAATAGCCAAACCCACACCCCTAGACCCCTACGAGAGCGGCAAGCAACCCTACCAATTCTAGAGTTAGGAGACCCGGACTCGACTCCTCGAGTTGGTCTCCCACTGGACTCCAGAACCCGGTTACTTGTGCCCTCCTCCTTGGGTCTATCCTAGTGCGGAAAAGAAAATAATATACAACCGGTGACATCTTCCGCAACATGGAAGTGCCCCAATAAAAGAATATTACATACAGTTTTTACATGAATGAAAATGAAAAACACTCATCTCACATAAAAACCCCCGGCTATTCAAACACGACGATCCAATATAACATATCCAGCAACACATAACATCACATGTCATCAACGTAAGTAAGTATGCATACCCCAATTGTCGTTGACGTATAGCAACGAAACCGGCGATATCGCCATACTACACTTACGGTCACAGAAAAGAAAGTGTAAAACTACAACAGTTGGAATCCGCAATCTCTTTAGACATCACATGCCTAATCAAATGAATTACTTAGACATCGCATGTCTAACAATTATAAACCCCGCATTTTAGTCTCATTATCGAAAACACTTTTCAATATCAAGTCGGGCAATTCAACAAGATTCCCGAAAACCTGATCGAATGCTCGTCGCAAACTTTAGTAGGCGGCCGCACCCCCGATACCGTCGACAAAGTGCACCAAGGCGGAACACCGCTACCGGGAGCACCCGGACGGATGCTTTCGGCGACGGGGTTCTCCTACAGTCACTTGGTCGGGGCTATGGAGTGAGGCTGTCTATTAAGTTTACCCGGCGAGTATCCGCGTACGCTACGTGATTGCGACGGACTTTTGATCACATCAAAATTCCGTGGCAACCGATCAAGTGAGACTAAACTGCTATGTTTATAACATTCATTCGGTTATCTCATAACTACTTGTGAATTCCAATTATTGTATCCCATTCCAGATAAATATACAGTATTAAAGTTTTTGAGCGAATGGTCAAATACCCAAAATTCACTAAAGCTCAACACTTGAGCGGAGTTCAAAAATTCCGGTGTATGGCACAGTAGCAGCGGTCCAGCCGTAGAAGGGTCAAGCCAACGCCTCACATATGGCACGCCGTACTGCCCCAAACCCGAAGGTTCAAAGGGCAGTTCAAGACGGTCACATAATCGAGTTAAGGTTTGTGTCTTCTAGAGGGCCCACTACAAAACTTGCACATATATCCGAAAGACGTAAACCCCGTGAAGTGTGAGTAAATGATACTCGTCCAAATACTTCAATACATTCTAATTATCCGGAAAACACATAGACAGAATTTAGACTTTCCGATCGAAACAACGACCCCAAAACAATTCAGAAAAGTTCAACTCTTGAATTCTGATTAAAATATTCCAGGAAACTCAGCACTGGATTATGGGAATTACTGTGAAAAATGACACGTGTCGGCTTCTTATTGGCGGCGCTTCCGCCGCACAAACCCCCTTTGTGCGGCGCATCCGCCGCGCTTTGGTGGAATTAGGGTACCAAATTTTACAGTAATTCTTAAAAAAGCCTGCTTGTTTTTCTGGATATTTTTAATTGCCAAAATTCAACAGTTTTGAAAAATGTACAGAGAACGATTTTGCAATGGGATTTCGGTTCGATCGGGTTTCTAATTCCGTCCGGGGATCGCCTAAGGCTCTAGCTAGGCTCTGATACCACTGTAGGGGTTCTACGGCACACTCATGATGTTCTACAACTGATCAAGCATGTCCAATTCAAAAATTTGTATGCCGAAGAACCTCTATACGGATCGTTGACTAGAGAATAGGCGAAACAAGATGCTAGTTAACAACTTAACTACAAGCAAATGGAAATACAACCTTTGTAGATTCCATTGTTGAACTCTTTGGCCTCTTGAGTGATGGAGGAAGGTCCTTCTTGAAGTCCTCTAGCGTCCACGACGATCCACCCGGAGCTCCTAGTCCAAGCTTGCAACTTCACCTTTCCGGAGAAGAGATGAAGATAACACTCTACACAAATGGGCTAAACTTGCATAGAATGAAGTTGTGGATTTTATTCTCACTTCAAAAACCTTTCTTGCTCAATCTTTTGCTCACTTGAAGAGATCAAGAGAGCTTTTAGGAGGAAGAAGAGGCAACAAGGAGGATGATGGCATAACTCTTTCAAGAAGACAAGAAAACATTCTTCTTGAAAGAGAGAATGATGCTTCTTGAAGGAGAGAAAACCCTCACCTTGAAGAAGAGAAAAGATTCTCATTGGAAAAGAAATCAAAACATATAAATATGTTTATTCCTTCTCATGCCTAACCATGGTTAGGATATGAAGACACTATTGCAACATGGTTAAAACACATAAGGAATAATAACCAAGGGTTAAAGGGTGGGAATGAAACGTAAGAGTGTAGAAGCTTATCAATATTTAACCCTCTTCTTTTCCTTTTGTTTTAGCATAAGTGCAATAATGATTCATATTAGAAACCATGGTGTAAGTCTAGCATTGCCATCATATTCCATGTATAAGCAACCATGAAAGATGATGCATGTATGTATGTGTGCATGCACATCATATGTGCATGAAACTACAAGTAAGAAATCATACATGCATGCATACATCTATCATGCACAAGTAAAGGTTTCAAGTGAGAAAACTAATGGTTAAATGATAAATCAACACTTGATTTATCAGCCCGGTCATATCATATATGACCCCACCAAAAGCCAGCTGCCCGATCAATATACGGTATCCCATACGCGCATTTTAATCGGGTCCATGCACATATCACATACGCGCACCACAACGTTTCGCCTGGACCAGGTAACTCCTTTGTGGGACTCTAAGACTCGTCAATACGCCGGCAGTGGGTGATGATCATATCAAGCACCCCCAGGCCGCAAGCGGTCAGCTAAACGTAACGGCCACCCGGGTATTGAGCGATCAGAGGAAAACAAGCGAACCTGCCACCACTCCGTCGAGCCAACCGGTAACACTACCGTACAGTCCGGTCAGTTCGTCTTATATGTCGCATATCTCGCCTAGGGGTGGTAAACGTCAGACCCCAATAGCTTGATAAGTCATGCCGATATAAGGTCCATAACGGTCGTGAAACTACTGATAACTCTTACCAGTATATCACTGCAACCCTGGCCAGGGATTTTCTGTTATGTCCAGTCGTGCATAGCGCAACATCAACCCCCAATACCGGGAGAGACGAATCCCCTCCTATCGCTCATTGCCTCCATGTGAATCGGGACTGTACCCAACAACCACCCGTTTGCACAACTCAGTAGAGCCATGGTAGGGTGGAAATCAAAGCACAGTGGGAGACACACAAGACTCTATGACGATCTCGGGTCAACAGACTAAGCTGTACCAGTGTCACCAGAGAACTGCCATCTGACGTGAGGTATAATACCATCTGGGAGTTCTCGGCGAGTCCGTTCAGTGTACCCAGTCCCCACTGAGCACCCGCACACCATCTCTGATGTCAAACACCAATGGATATGGGATCATCCATCGCCCATCACATGGGTCGAGAAGATATACGCTAGTCTACTCTGGAATATCGATGCCCCGTCTCGATATTCCCACGACTAGGAACATTGAAGGATGTACTCATTGACTACCCAGGCCCCACTAGTATGATCTGCATCATATTCCTGGAAGTCGAGTACACATCCTAAGGGCTTTATCAACATGTAATAGAGAGATAGAAAGTATACACGTTAAGATAAAGAGCAACCGGATAGTATACTATCATGTCGAGCAAGAAAGTCCTACCTATATATGTCCCAGCATCCACTACTATATACATCCAATGTACAGTAATGGCCCCTAGGGCATACATATAACTAACATAGTGAACATTCACCTTAATCAAGTTTTGATTGGGTCAGGTACATTAAACAACGGTATATACGTTTTAAACCAACCACAGATTTTCAATGTCCAGAATACATACAAAAGAAAGTCTCCAGAAATCAATAAAACTTTCTTATAGCATTGTAGACTGGGTCACATCAATGAGAGAAGGTTGACTAAGTTACATACAGAAGGATATTTGGATCCGTTCGAATATCAATCGTATGCAACTTGTCAATCCTGTCTCAAAGGAAAGATGACAAAGACTCCGTTCACTGGACACGGAGTAAGAGCGAGCGAGTTCTTGGGACTCGTACACAGCGACGTGTGCGGTCCAATGTCTACGCATGCACGAAGCGGTTATTCTTACTTTATTACTTTTACGGATGACTTTTCAAGGTACAGATATGTCTTCTTAATGAAACATAAATCCGAGGCTTTTGAAAAATTCCAGGAATATAAGAATGAAGTAGAAAAACAAACAGGCAAAAGTATCAAGACACTAAGATCTGATCGAGGTGGTGAATACTTGAGTGCCGAGTTCCTGGGTAACTTAAAAAAGAATGGAATTCTTTCTCAGCTTACTCCTCCATACACTCTGCAGTATAACGGTGTATCGGAGAGACGGAACCGAATCCTATTGGATATGGTACGGTCCATGATGAGTAACGCTGAGTTACCGCGATCGTTCTGGGGATATGCGCTAGAATCAGCTGCATACCTTTTGAACCGAGTTCCAACTAAGACTGTGCCTACTACACCATATCAGATGTGGTGTGGGAAGATACCCTATCTTAATCACATTAAGACATGGGGATGTCCAGCTTTTGTAAAAAAGCAACATGCGGACAAGCTCGAGGCACGCTTAGTACAGTGCAAGTTTGTATATTCTGTTTACTGAATCACATAAAATTTTTGGCGTAACCCCATATATGTATTTCATACGTATGAACGGAGATGAGACGGAGGAATGAAGAGCATTTTTGGCGCAAGTTCGAATTTGCGACAGGTACAAATAAAATATAAATAAATTTATAAAATATTCCTGGAAAAAAATCCTTTCACTTACACTTATGGAGTCTTGTATAGAATATAAAAATTGATCCAATTTCTACCTATTATTATGATATTATGATCTGAGGGATACCAAAAAAATGGGTTTGAGATTCAATCTCCTCTCTATAAATGAGATAAGAATAATCAGAAGTAGTATAGAATATCCAAAGAACTCCAAGGGATATTTCTTCTATTGCGAAGAGGAACAAAAGGTTTTTGTTTCTCGCCATGCCCACTTTCTAGAACACCAGTTCATAGAAAAAGAAATAAGTGGGAGCGCAATAGAACTGGAAGAAATTCCAGAACCACGAGCTATTACTGAAAACTTAGTAGAACCAGAGGGTTCGAAAGATCAGGACATTCCCACGCCACTCCGCAGGAGTAGTAGGCAGTCTCATCCGCCCGAGAGATACTACGGTTTTCTCATAGACGGGGATAGAGAGGATTGCATCATAGATTGTGATGAGACTACTACCTTCCAGCAAGCCATTCAGAGCGTCGACTCGGTAAAATGGCTGGATGCAATGCGGACCGAAATGGAGTCCATGTACACCAACAAAGTATGGACGTTGGACATTGCTCCAGATGGGGTAAAACCCGTAGGATGCAAGTGGATCTTCAAAAGGAAGATTGGTGTAGATGGACAGGTTGAGACCTATAAAGCTAGACTGGTTGCGAAGGGTTTTCGTCAAAGACCTGGTTTGGACTATGACGAAACCTTTTCTCCAGTGGCTATGGTGAAATCCATTCGGATCCTTCTTGCCATTACTGTCTTCCACGATTATGAGATTTGGCAGATGGACGTAAAGACCGCTTTTCTAAATGGACATTTAGAGGAGTGTGTCTATATGGACCAGCCAGAGGGTTTCATTCAGAGTGGGAGCAGCGAAAAGGTGTGAAAGTTGCTTAAGTCCATTTATGGACTAAAGCAGGCATCGCGGAGTTGGAACATCTGCTTTGATGAGACGGTTAAGGAATTTGGCTTTATCAAAAATCCAGATGAACCATGCATCTATTGTAGATTTGTAGCGAGAACTGTAGTATTACTCGGTTTATACGTGGATGACATTCTCTTAATAGGAAATGACATTCCTATGCTACAATCTGTCAAGGGGTTCTTGTCACATAGGGTCTCCATGAAAGACCTGGGTGATGCCTCATACATTCTGGGATCCGGATCTACCGTGACAGATCCAAGAGGATTTTAGGACTCTCACAGTCCAGGTACATCGACACCATACTGAAAAGATTCAGTATGGAAGATTCCAAGCGCGGTAATCTACCGGCTTGTCACGGGATCACCCTCTCCAAAGAGATGTCTCCCAAGACTGATTTGGAGAGGGATCGTATGTCTATTATACCCTACGCTTCTGCGGTAGGCTCTATAATGTATGCGATGTTGTGTACCGGACCAGATGTGGCTTATGCACTGAGTGTGGTAAGCAGGTATCAGTCAAACCCTGGGGAGAAACATTGGATAGCGGTAAAGAACATTCTCAAGTACCTGAGAAGGACTAAGGAGATGTTCTGGGTGTATGGCGGAAAAGACCTCCAGATTAAGGCCTTTGCTGACTCCAGCTTCCAGAGTGACAAGGATGATTCCAAGTCCATGTCGGGTTTGTCTTTACCCTCAATGGAGGGGCGGTGTGTTGGAAGAGCTCCAAACAGGAAACCGTTGCGGACTCGACTATGGAAGCGGATTACATCGCTGCATCTGATGCCGCAAAAGAAGCCGTCTGGATGAGGAAGTTCTTGAAAGAACTTCAGGTGGTTCCGTCCATTGTTGACCCAATACCTCTGTATTGCGACAACAACGGGGCTATAACTTTAGCGAAGGAACCCAGGTCCCATTAGAAATCCAGACACATCTTGAGGCGGTATCACCTGATCAGGGAGATCGTGGATCGCCAGGAGATCGAGGTTCGGAGGGTTGCTTCAGAAGATAACACTGCAGATCCATTCATGAAGGCCTTACCCCAGACTCAGTTCGAGCGGCTGATCGAGATGATAGGTCTTCGATACGCCAGTACATGGCCTTAGTGCAAGTGGGAGATTGTTAGTGTATATGCCCTAGAGGCCATTACTGTATCATACCAGTATGTATATTACTTGATGGAAGCTTGGGATATTCACAGTTGTATATACAATCTTGCTCTAAATGGTAGTATGCTACTTGGTTTGTCTCTACTTCAATATGTGCATGTATTTCTTTTAGCATATCGCTTATATATCATATTAGTAGAGCCCTTAGGATCTTTGCTTGATTACTAGCGTTGTGATGGCGCTCACATTCGTGGGGGCTGGGTAATCCATAAGCACATCCTTATATAGGTCCCTAGTCGTTAGACTATCGAGACAGGGCATCGATACTCCGGAGTAGACTAGCGTATGCGCTTCTCATCCCAGCGTGGGAGGCGGTCTATCCCACAGTCGTCAGTACGTCGTACTTGAGATAGTATGCGGGTGCTCGTTAGGTTACGAGTACACTGGACAGGAATCGTCGGGAACTGTTGGTTGGTATTATACCTATCGTCGGTTATCAGTTCCCAGGTGACATGAGTACAGCTTAGTCCGCTGACTTGACACTGTCACTTCGCCTCGAGTGTGTTCCCACTGCACTTTGATTACTACCCTACCACGGCTCAAAGGAGTCGTGCAAACAGGTAGTTTTTGGGTGCAGTCCTGAAGCACTTGGAGGCAGTGACGGTTAGACAGGATTCGTCTCTCCCGGTATTGGGAGTTGACATCGCGCTGTGTCCAGGAGAGCCATTACACAAGTAGTCCCTGGCCAGGGCAAGCGAGATATACTGGTAGGTTTCCAGTGTTATCTCAGGGTGTTCTGGGCTACACTCCGACACGACTTGTACTGCTATTAGGGGACTGACGTTCACCGCCCCTAGGCCCGCCATGCGATGTATCAGACGAACAGACCGGACGGTACGAAGACTGCCACATTCAGGCTCAGTAGGAGTTCAGATGGGGTCACCTTATCAGTCTTCTTATCGGCATCTACCTGGGGACCGTTACGTACAGCTAGTGCCGCTTGCGGTCTGTGGTTAAACCCACTGCCAGCGTAGTGTCGAGTCTTTAGAGTCTCACAGAGAGTTATTCGCCTTTAGGCAAAATGAGTAGAGGTCGCATGGTTTTGCGACAGGGTTCGTTCACATCCGCGCACTTGTGCACGTTTGCTGTCCGGACAGCTTATACTAGCGGGCTTTGGTTTAAGCCAGATCCTAGTATATGATTTGGGATTGGTTTTATCTCATTGTATTCGTGTTCCTCGGATCACGAATACGGGTGCGTATGCACAGTTGACTGAGACAGAGGCAGAGGACTTTGATTAGGGTTAATGACCATTGTCATTTTGTTAACCCTAATGCTTATGTGTGTCTTATGAATAATTGATATTAGTTAAATATAATTGTGCATGGTTAAGGTTGTTGACCTTTTGACCATTCTTGACTTGTTGACCTAGGTTGACACTTTGACCATCATCATTCCATATAAAAGATGCTCTTTGATCCTTGCAATTTGCATTAAATATGAAATGATAATGGTCAAGTATTGATTAAACCATGACAATTATCTTGCTAATTATCTATTTACATAATTTACACATATATGTGAGAATGGTTCTTTATTCTCTCATTCTATCATACAGATTCTCTTTCCTCCTCTTCCTCTCTCTCAAGCTCTCCCCTTTCATGTGTTGAGAAACACTTGAGCTTGAGATAAACCTCTCTAAAGTAATCTCAACTCTTATCTAAGGTTCTAGGATTAGCACTTCTAGCACCTTAGTTACTTCTAGCTTGAAGTTGAAGCCAAAGGTTGAGGCTCTCGGGTGGATCCTTCTTCGACTTGAGAAGGCGACAAGGTGATCTCTTTCTTCCACTCCAAGGAGCAAGGAGAGAAGGACATAAAGCCCAAGGTATAACCTTTCTTCCATGTAGCTAAATCTAGTTAGCTTTTAGTTAGTTTTTGTTTAGCAAAGATCCTCCTTTAGTTAGTCCATGTTGCCTAGTTCGATAAAAATCCGATTTTTATTCCGTTTTCCGCCTCCCCGCAAGCACCGTGGTGGGCAACGTGGACTGACAGTATCATGCTGTTAGGACACCAGCACCATTATCGATGATGCGTATGTTCCACGTACACTATTTGCCGGCTCACACACTTCATCATCGATAATTGCCATGCCACTATACTGTAGTACTGTTGCATTCATGATATGATTCTTGCATGGCATATTGTACACTTATACCTGTACACAAACATAGATGATTCTGACTTGTTTAGGGATTTGGGAACCGCAAGATATTCTTTAAAACTGATTCATTTTAAAAGAGCGGTTTTCCTTGACATGTGCACATTACTATTCCATGTTGCATGACTCCTGATATGCTTACCTTTCTTTACATGTCGCATACATCATGTTTTGATTATACGCATTGAGATATGTTGTTTCCATGATATTTCTGGATTTGGGAACCGTAGGTATTTCAAAAGAGAATATATAATTGTGTTAAAAACCCGGTTACCCTTGATATGATATTTTAGTGCCTCCACCATGTGTTTTCTCGGTGCTGAGAGCGACATGTGAAACCCGATTCGAGGAGGCGGATGAGGCCGATTGCGGGTACATGGTGGACCCGGTATGGTACCCCGGGATGAGAACGGTTTCGCTGAGTAGTTGACGGTGAGCCTGGAAGAGGGACTACTACCTACCGGTGATTGGTTGGACCTGGCGGTTATCCAGACAATACTGACCAGAGTCGATAGATGGATATGGGCGTACTGCCGGGGCCGAGGGCCGATTCCGCAGACATAGCCCGTGGGCTGATCCGGACCGACGGAGCCCGATAGATGAGGATTTACGTGTCGATGCTAGGAACGTGTTTCATGATGTTTTCCATGATTTGATTATATCCTCATATTTACATACATGATGTTTATTGTCATTGGGTGACGGGTGGACGGGTTCCACGTTTATTGTCATTGGGTGACGGGTGGACGGGTTCCACGTTTATTGTCATTGGGTGACAGGTGGACGGGTTCCACGTTTATACAGACTTGATCATATACAGACTGGATTTACATTGATCATACTTCATGCAGACATACCTTATACTGATAACATGTTATTACCTGAGTACTTGGCACTACATACATGCTTAGATGTTACATTGCCACTTTATCATGCTTCAGACGTACTCTTGTGGTTTATATTACTGATTGTTTGACCTAGGTTTATGTCTTGCATTCGGTTTCTGCTTGTAGATATTTCTATTCATGAGTTGGCAACTCACCCCCGTTGTGCCACAGTTCTTGCAGGTTTTGCCGTACAGGTTCCATTGCGGCATTTCTGGCACACTGATTCCTTGCGGGTGAATTGCATTTGGTAGGTGGATTCTTTTGCATCAAGAACCACCATTGTACTTGTATTATTCATTGTATCTAGAATTTCCATCAACCAAAACTTGTATATTGTTTCAGATTCAGACACTAGTGATGTATTATTTTGACCCTAGAGTCGCGCTTTGTAGTGTTACAGTTTTCATGCTTATCTGGGTTCTTTTGAATTTTGATCCTCGCCATTCGGCGTTGTATAGTATATTGCTTGTTTTTTATTTATCCTTAAAATGGTTTTAGATTTCTGAGTTTTTGGCTTACTTGGATCAGATGGAGTCCTATAGACTTCATATGGTTCAAGGGCCAGTCACGTGCTCTTTCGGGTCGTGATAAAGTTGGTATCAGAGCACTTGGTTGACCTTGGTTCGAGTCTAAGTTTGACTATGTGAAGCCTGTAGGGTTCCTAGGCACACTCAAGAGGTTCCACAAGGCATCAACAATCCCAAATTCAAATTTTATAAGTGCCGAGAAACCTTAATGCTAGATCGTTAACTAGAGTTTAAGCGAAACAACATGAAAGTAAATCACATTTACCCTAAGTGAATGGAAATACAACCTTTGTAGATCCGGTCCTCCACTTCCTTAGCTCCATGATGATGTCCCTCCGCTGCGATCATCGGATCCCGGACTCTAGCGATGGTTTCGTCGAAGAAATGATCGGGCTAGGTCGTCGACTTCGATGCCGAAGATGATCTACGTCGAGGCAACTCAAGATCAAGCTCCAACTTCACCAAGTCATGAAACTTGTGAAGAAAACACCCTATACTACATGGAAAGTGGCAGAGGATGAAGAAATAGGAAGTGGGTTCACTTTGGATTTGGATTTCTCACATGATTTCATCACTTGATCATTTTCAAGCAAAGGTTTTCTTTTTCTCTTGAAGTAGAAGAAGAAGAAGAATGAAAAAGAATAATGAATTAAAACAAAATCAAGTGATGGTTATCATTTTGTAACCATGGGTGAGTGTAGAGAATAAACTAGGGTTAAGTTGAATGGTTAGGTTAAAGGAAAGAAACAAAATGGTTACTTCTTCAAAGCTTCATGAAGCTTCAACAAAAGACAAAGCAAGCCACCATTTCATTTTCCTTTGCCAAAATGAATAAAGAGAATAAATAAATAAGTAAATCAAAACCCTAACCATTAACATAACCATGGTTTAATCATACACACCCAAGTTTGCATGTATCATCGAACATGATACAAACTAGTGCACAAAACTATATCATATATACAATGTGCACATCAAGTGAGAAAATCCATCTTAAGTGAACAAATACTAGTTAATGTAAAGTAATATATCAAATATATAATTATATATTAAATCATTAAATCAACACTTGATTTAACGATCCGGTCATATCGCATATGACCGACTAATATCCAATGTATCGACTTATCGAATCAATCTTCGATTCGATAACTAGGTTATATCGCATATAACCATTCAATACATTCATCGCGAGAATAGAATACGGTATCACATACACGCATTATTCTCGGTCTCGCACATATCTCATATGCGCTCCTATTTCATTTCGCTTGAGCCAGGAAACCTCTGTGTAGGACTCTAAAGACTCGTCAATACGCCGGCAGCAGGTGATGATCATATCAAACACTCACAAGCCGCAAGCGGTCTGCTAAACGTAACGGCCACTCGGGTATTGAGCGATCAGAAGATCAACGATCAAGCCCGCTCACACTCCTGTGAATCTAACCAGTAACACTTACCGTATAGTCCGGTCTGTTCGTCTGATATGTCGTATATCTTGCCTAGGGGTGGTAAACGTCAGACCCCAGTAGCTCGATAAGTCATGTCGATATGAGGTCTATAACAGTTCGAGAAACTACTGGTAACACTTACCAGTAAATCTCAGCAACCCTGGCCAGGGATTTCCGGTTATAGCCAATCGAACACAGTGCAACATCAACTCCCTATACCGGGAGAGACGAATCCCCTCCTATCGCTCATTGCCTCCATGTGATTCGGGACTGTACCCAAAAACCACCGTTTTTCACGCCCTCTTGGACGTGGTAAGGTGGAAATCAAAGCACAGTGGGAATCACACAAGACTCTATGACGATCTCGGGTCTACAGACTAACCTGTACCAGTGTCACCAGAGAACTGCCATGTGACGTAAGGTATAATACCATCTGGGAGTTCTCGGTGAGTCCGTCCAGTGTACCCAGTCTCTACTGAGCACCCATATATCATCTCTGATGTCAAACAGTAATGGATATGTGTAACGTTTTGAAAATCGTTTCGGTGAAATTTCGAAAAAAAAACGGTAAAATAAGGGGGTTTTCTGTAAAAAGTCAAAATACAAATATCTTATTATAAAAATTAAATATACATATTCTAGCTATGTAATTGTTAGTATTTGGTGTTTATTGAGCCATTGGTGAAATTTCAAATTTTCTGAAAAAAATTATTTTATTATTATTTTAAGCCGTCACTAATACATTTAATTAGGGAAAATTACAAATTGGAATGAGTTGAAACAAATTTTGTGCATCATAAAACTTTAAATAAAATTTTATCATGTTGTTTTTGAAATGAAATCGTTTGCCAAAACGGTTTAGAAAATATCGAAGAAAAAGGCTTTTTCGGTGAATTTAGTGTTAATGGGAATTGGGGTAATATATTTATCTTTTTTCCTAACCCACACACCCACACCTCACCCTCTCTTCTCCTCCCCATGTGTCCGACCCCACCATGACTGCCCTCCCCCTATCCCTCTCTCCAATCACTTCTTTTGTCAAAAGAAAAGAAAAGAAAAGAGTAGAAAATGATAGAATTTGAGTGGACTTTGACTTGATCTAACTTTCTCCACCTCACTCTCTCTCCTCCCTCACCCAACCCCCCACACTTCTGGCCGAAACCAGCAACCCCCCAACAACCCCTTTCCCCTCTTCTCCTCTCTTTGTTCCATTAAAGAAAATCCAAAGAAAAATCCACTAAAAATCAAGCAAAAATCCAAATCAAAATCCAACTCCTACCCATTTCTCATTAGCCATTCTAGCACGGATCTAGGGATCAAAATGGCATTTTAGGAGGCTAGATCTTGAGCTTGATCTCATCATGGGAGGTATAATCTCATGCTTTTGCTAAAATTTGTTATCTAGTTGCTTTAATCTAAGTTAACTAAGTGCTTAATTAGGTTTTGATGAGTTTAATTGCATGATTAAAGATTTCAAGTTAGGGTTTTGTTATGTAAATGGGTTATGATAAATTGTGCATGGTTGTGTGATATGGGCTAGCATCTTAAAACTTGTTAAAACTAATCTAATTGCTAGTTTGCAAATTGTTAGTTTAAAATTTTAATAATTGTACAAATATTGCAAACTAGGTTTTTTAGAATTGATGGAAATGAGTGATTTTAAAATCTAATTAACATTGGTATGACATAATTAAGATGTTTAATGAACATTATAGCCACTAGAATTGTTAAAATATTTAGATTGGTTAAAACACCAAGTTTTGACTAAAAAGGTAACTTTTGCTAACTAGATTTTGGGTTTAATGTAATTTAGCAAGATTAAAAATCTAGTAAATGTTTTTGTGGCCTAATTAAGATAATTAGTGAGTATTGTGACCACTAGTTGCTAAAACATCAAGACTTGTAGTAAAACGGTTAACGACCCCCTTTATTAGGCTTTTTGGAAATAAACCGATTTGATCAATTTATTGGTTTTGATGATTTGCATCCTATTTCATATATTTTTAGTGACCTATAAAACAACGATTGGTACGTTTGGTGTTTTTCTCGATCAATCGGCTTGTGTACACCGATGTCGAGGGTTTTTGGGTTGATTTGAGAAAGTAACCATAGGTTTTGACCTATGTGGGATTCGTGAGTAGTTTTGGTCATGAGTCGGATTTTAATACGACACGGTGCGTTATGATATGTAGGTACCCCCATGTGGACTTCGAGACGACAAGCAAGCGCGTGGCGACGTCGGCACCGGCGAGCGAGGACCAGGTGAGTAGATTTATATCTACGGGGAGAAGTCGGGTGGATGGCGTATAGCACCCCCGCAGTTCGTGGTGATGTATACGGACACGTATACACACATATATATTGTTTATATATTGTTTGAGTTAATAACGATGTTTAGGATGGATAATGGTGTGTTGGATTACTTTAGTGTTGCGAACCCTAGGGTAGTGTTGCACCACACATACACACATACATAATTCCTATTTATATGTTATTTGGGATTCTATATAGTTATGTGTTCACATAGGTATGGGACTGTGTGTTCACATACGGATTTGAGGATAGTACTTGGGATTTATGATGAGTCGATGAGATTTGATTTGAGGCCGTGAGATCGGTGATATAGCAGGGTTCGTATTCGAGATACGACATGACGTTGTAGCGGGTCCTTGACGTAGTATTTTACACACGTGCATGCATACTTAGGCGATATCAGTATTGTACTAGACGTAGATCAGTACCCGATCATGATATTTGATAAAGAGGATACCAGGTGAATAGTATGATGAATGTGATATTGACCCGTACCCAGAATTGGGGATGCCGTACGACTGATTTACGTACGAGCTATATCTTGATGATTGATCCACACTCTTGACTTGGGATGTCTGATTATAGATATGGTATCGGATATGATATTATTGAGGCGGGATCACCGGCTAATATATATACAGGTATGTATATGTATCGACTCAGATGTTAGGCGGTTTCCTTACCTGTAGTCCAGCTTGTTAGCTTAGCCCTTTAGTTTAGTTTAGTTGTTAGATTAGATTCGAGTCTTACCTATTTCAAAGCTTACGAATCATGCGTATATTAAATGACAGGTCAAGGGATTCTACGGATATTTCAAAAAACGTATCTTTTCTTAAAAACACCGTAGCCCCTATTTTCAAAACGTTACAATGATTCGTGTTATTTCAAAAGGCACCATTTGTAGGACTTATATTAGATTAGTGCAGATTAGTTATAGTTGCGTCTAGTATTCAGCTCCCGCTCATTTTTACTGTTCGTTCCGCATCGCATACTTATATTATAATTTCTTATTGCATTACTAATATCATGCTGTTAGGACACCAGCACCATTACCGATGACGCGTATGTACCACGTACACTTACTTGCCGGCTCACACACATCTTCATCGGTAATTGCCATGTCACGAACACTTTAGAAAGTACTATTTCATTTGACATAGGTTGTTAGCTAATAGTTTAGACATGATATTAGTGTACTTGCCTTATATGCTAGTTAGACATTGTAGTTATTGCCTACTACTTCATGCATGTTATTATTCACTGTTGTGTCGCATTTATGGATTCTCATGTCTATATTCACTGTTTACATGCTATTGATGACTTGGATTCGGATTGCATGAGATTTCTTGGATTTGGAGGAAAACCGCAAAAACATAAATAAACCTTTTCTCTCTTTTAAAATAAAAAGTGCGGTTTTCCCATGATGTATGAGTCGTCCACCATGAGTTTGCTGATGGATTTCGAGACCCGATTCGAGGAGTGGAGGAACCGTTTCGGGTACATGGTGGGCCCGGTGCGGTACCCCAGGGCAAGAGGAATGTGTTGTTGACGTTGAGCCCGGCAGGGGAGCACTACCGACCGGTGATATTACCCGACGCGTCGGATATCCGGAGGATACCGTCGTGGTCTTGAGATAGATGGTAGGGGCCGGTCTGGATTGACGGCGCCCTAGATATTGTGATTGAGATATTGAGATTTTGAGATATTGAGGTACAGAGATTGTGATACAGAGATATCGAGATATTTGGGCACTTGTTTTGTGTCGATGCTGGGCACTGTTTTATGTTGATTTCATTTATGGTACCTCACTTTTAAAATACAGAAATCTCACTGATTTATGAAAGCAGTCTTCTTCAGTACATGCATTCTGTTCCATGCATTCATACATCATCCATATGATATATTGCTACCTGAGGCACTGACACGGGCATATGGGATTACACTTGGGTTAGATATTTACCCTAGCCATTGTAATAGGCTGCATGCTATTCATATATTTGAGGATATATTATGATCATTGACCTAGGTTGCGTTATTTATGCGATTTCTGTGCGTAGATGTTTTTCTATTCACGAGTTGGCAACTCACCCCCGTTGTGCCCCAGTTTCTTGCAGGTTTGCCGTACAGGTTTCATTACGGCTTGCGGGCATAGTTTCCTTCGGGTGATTTGCTAGTAGGTGGGTTTACTTGTATCGTACCCCCATTAAATATCTTGTATATTATTATTCTGTTGTATCTAGAAGTTCCATCAACCAAACATGTATTTATTTTGAGATAGAGACCAGTAATGTTATTCCTTCGACCTTAGAGTCACGCGTTATATTTCTATGGTTTTCTTATGGTTTTGAGTTTCCTTTTGAATTTTGATCCTCGCCCTTGGCGTTGTATATTATATTGCTTGTATGGTTGTGACCGTCGATTGACGAAGAGCTAGCTCCCGCTTGGGGATGCCTTTTTATTGATTTCGTATACTATTCATGTTGTATCCCATTTGGTGGCCAGTATTTACAAAGGAGACTCTGCCGAAATTTTTAGTAAATTTTGATGTTCTTAAAAACCGCATAATTCGGCTTATGCTATTAAAACTACTTGTTTTAAATTGGTTTTCCTTCACTCTACTTCTTTTCTTGGTTTGGATTTCTGGGTTTTCGGTTTACTTAGATTACGTACGCCTCGAGACGTTCGTAGTTTAAGTGCCGGTCATATTCCGTACTTTCGGGTCGTGACAATATGGGATCATCCATCGCCCATCTGTATGGGTCGAGAAGGTATACTCTAGTCTACTCTGGTATATCGATGCCCCGTCTCGATACACCCACGACTAGAGACCTTGAAGGATGTACTTATGGACTACCATGTCCCCACTAGTATGATCCGCATCATAGTCCAGGTAGTCAAGTTCACATCCTAAGGGCTTTACCAACATGTAATAGAGAGACAATCAGTATACACGTTAAGGTAAAGAGTAACCAGATAGCATACTATCCTGTCGAGCAAGAAAGTCCTCCCTATATATGTCCCAGCATCAACTACAATATACATCCTATGTACAGTAATGGCCTCTAGGGCATACATATAACTAACAATCTCCTACTTGCACTAGGGCCACCTGTAGCAGTGGTTGCAGTATCTAATACTCAACCATCCCATAAAAGTCTCTCTCTGGGAAAAGGCCTTTGTGAGTGGATCCGCCGTGTTGTCCTCTGAGTCTACTCTCCTAACCTCGATCACCCTGGAGATCAACTCTCTCCATGATCAGGTGACACTGTTTTAGAATATGTCTGGATCACTGATGGAACGGGCGTTCCCTGGCATAATCCACAACTCCATTGTCACACAATGGGAGGAACTAAGTTCATCTTATGAACAAATATACATCCAGACTGCCTCTTTGGTAGCATCTTAAGTAGCGATGTATCCAGCCTTTATCGTCTAGTATGCCACGGTATCTAGCTTGGAACTCTTCCAACATACCGTCCCTTTACTGAGGGTAAAGACAATGCCTGTGACTGACATTCAGTCGTCCTTATCACCCTGGAACCTTTCCAGTGATTCTCCCCAGGATCAATTGATACCATCTCACTACAACTAGTGAGTATCTTAATATCCAATTAGATCTATCTCATAGATCCAAAATCCAGGATTTAGTAGGTATCACTTTGATCCTTTATAGAGAATCGTTGTGATAAGCGGAGATTGATCGAGCGTAGTATAGGAAACTACTTCCCTATCAAGAGTATGTCATCCACGTACTCTACGAGGATCACCACCATACTCCCTACTACCTTTTTGTATATACAAGGTTCATCTACCATTTTGATAATGTCAAACTCTTTGACTAACACATCAAAACAGACGTTCCAACTCCGCGATGCCTGCTTTATCACATAAAACATCTTGCTCGCGTTTCCGCTGCTCCCACTGTCTATGAGGCCCTCTGGCTGTGTACTCATAGACGCACTCTTCTAAAACATCACTTAGAAAAGCAGTCATGGCACCCAACCGCCAGATATCGTAGTCATGGTATGTAGCCATGGCAAGTAGGATCTGGATGGACTTAAGCATAGCTACTTGAAAAGGTTTCATCATTATCCACACCTGGTCAATGATGCAAACTTTTAACAAGTCTAGCTTTGAAAGTCTCAACTTTTCCATGTACACCAAGTAATCTTCTCAAGATATACTTGCTCCTGATGGGGATTTAACCCTTCAGATAAAGCAACTAAAGTCCATACTTTGTTGGTGTATAAGGATTCCATCTCAGATCGCTAAGCATCCAGCCATTCTTACAGAGTCCCACTCTTGATGGCCAGCTCGAAACTAGTTGGGTTATCATCTCATGATGCATTCCTCGCTCCCACTGTCATAGAGAAACAGAAGTATCTCTCAGGTGGGTGAGGAACCCTACTAGATTGGCGGAGAGGCTGAGGTTCGTTGGAAACAATTGAATCCTTTGGTTCTACCAAATCATCAGTTGCAGTTTGTATAGCTGGAACATTTCCAGTTCTACATAACAGACCTTGCCTCGAGCTTGTCCGGATTTTGCTTTTTAGACATAGGCCGGACAACCCCAAATCTCAATAAACTTAAGATATGGGCTCTTCCCTTTCCATATCATATATGAAGCGGTAGGCAACTGTTTTGATTTGAACCCTATTCAATAGGTATGCAGCTTCTTAAGTGCATAACCCCCCAAAAGGAAAAAAGGTAACTCAGTAGTACTCAACATAGAGCACACCATATCAAATACGGTGTATCTGCTCCGCCCCGATATACCATCGTGCTATGGTGTATACGGAGGAGTAATGCTGAGAGAGAATCTCATTCTCCTTTAGAATAAACCAGGAATTCCGTGCTCAAGTATTCTCCTCCTTGATCGCATCAAAGGACATAATGCTTATACCCGTCTTTGGTTCTCTACTTCCATCTTATATTCTGTGAATATCTCAAAAGGTTCGGACTTGTGTTTCAACAAGAACATATGTCTGAATCTCGAGAGATCATCAGAGAATGTAATGAAGTACAAAGAACCAGTCTTGGCATGTGTAGACAGGGGAGCTTACATACATCAACATGTATCAATCCCAAGAGTTCACTAACTCTTTCTCTGTTTCCAGTAAACAGAGCTATGGTCATCTTATCTTTGTGACATGACTGGCAAGTTTCATAAGATGTAAATTCAAACTGATTTAAATCTGCATCTAAATGTAACTTCAGCCTGTCGGGTCGCATTGATATGACCTAGTCTACAATACCTCAAGAAGGATTCGTTCATATCTGAACTCTTCCTCTTGTGTGTGTTCCGTATACCAAGAACTGTAGTTTGATTTAGAACATCAATGCTTTTAGATAACGTGCCTGAACCGATCAACTTTTGATATAGGAAATGTTCAAAACATTATCCAACAATACAAAATTTTATCATTTCTTTACTAATAAAGAGACCGATATGATTTTGTATATCAGGTTCGGTATCTAATAACATTCGTTCAGAATCAATGTACTGTTCATACAGGGTGACAGTGATCAACAGACTTGGCTGCAACACTTGCACCGTTTTCTGCCTCATGAAACTTATCACCTGTTCTCAGTTCTTTACCTATCTGTAGCCCATGTAACGGATTACATATGCGGGATCCTGATTCGGTATCACATACTCAGGATGTTAAGGATACTGAGAAACAGTTCTATGTAATGAACACACCCGAAGGAGATGCATCATATGCACTTTCTTCGTTTGGGCGGCATAGGAATTCAGGTATTCCTCTATTTCCTGCTCTGTCTTATAACAATTATAAGTTGGAGTGGGACCAACGTTCCCCAGCTCAGTATAACAAGCGGGTTCGGTCAAATATCCGTATTATTATCTTGATTAAGGCGTGATCTGGTCGCTACCTGGAGAGAGAGAGCAGAAAACACTCTGCGTGCGCTCTTGCAAGATCAGATTGGTTATTATTTTATCTAATCAGCATGGCTCCCACCGTTTTTATCAAATCTTCCTTCAAACCCTAAAAGGAAAGACTAGCCGGTATTAATTACACTCTACAAGTTTGCCAATCTTTCAGCCAGGCAAGTGTCGGTACTTTAAGGGAGGTCCCCCGTGCTTTCGCACGAACCTAATTAATGTAAACCTCGTTTTCCGAGAGGCGTAACCTCGTTGACACCTTTCTAGACACCTACTTGATCGGCTAATTGTAGTGTGTAAAACTCTCCCAGGAGTAACAATTACTCGCAGTGGGTATCGGGATCCAACTATCTCATAGAAGGTATGCAATCTCATTGAAAATTTCAACACTTGAAATTCCCGATAATTTTGCCCCTAGCACCCTATGACCTTGACGGAGGTCAACAAACCATAGGCTACTAGTCAAGTTCAACCCGTCATTTCTTGATTGAATCAAACCCACCCGCACGACCCTTGACGGAGGTCAACAAGGTCGCACGACTACCCTAATCCAATCTGCATCATATGCATAAGCAGATAAATACTAGTTAGCTACCGCACACTACGCCTTGACGGAGGTCAACAAACGTAGCACGAATACTAAGTAGGACTTATCTGAAATGACGGAGGGCTACGACAGGTTTTTCAGAAAACCTATTGCGTAATGAACTTGATATCGTTGTAGGATCGAATGAATTTTGAAATGGAGTGTTTTTTAGGCTTTTCCAGTTTTGCTAAAGGGGTCACTCCCGGTGAAGGGATCGTCGGCCCTTTCCTCATCGAATAAGGTGCAGGATATATCAAATATACCGCTGTGCAAAGCAAAAACTATAGAAGCAATCAAAAAACAAACCGAGGGTTGTAGCATCTGCCAGTTATTGCTAAAGGGGTCACTCCCGGTGAAGGGATCTCGGCCTTTTCCTTATCGAATAAGGTGCAGGATGTTCTACAAGGAACACCGCGATGCAAAGCAAGAACTGTAGCTACCTGGTTTTGAAAATTCGATTCCACAACATCATTAGGTTTCTTTTATTTCATTAATCACATTAATGAAGTCCCATCATTTAAGTCACCTAAACATCACAGATAAATACGACGTACACTTATGCCATCCGCATTTGCCTCGATGTCCCCTCGTGCACCGTTAGGTTAGGTAACTAACGACAGAGCGGGGCAGGGCTAGCGCGGGTGTAAAACATAAGTAACGTCTATATAATATATCATATATACTATATACAGTATCCATCACAGCATATCAAATGATCACATCACAGATATCGCAGCAGAAGAAACATATGAAACATTGGATATACTAGGACGTTCGTGTTTTCAATACGAGCCAGTATAAAACACGGATTCCTCGATCGCGATGAATAGCCAAACCCACACCCCAAGAACCCTACGAGAGCGGCAAGCAACCCTACCAATTCTAGAGTTAGGAGACCCGGACTCGACTCCTCGAGTTGGTCTCCCACTGGACTCCAGAACCCGGTTACTTGTGCCCTCCTCCTTGGGTCTATCCTAGTGCGGAAAAGTAAATAATATACAACAACGGTGAAAACTTCCGCAACCTGGAAGTGCCCCAATAAAAGAATATTACATATAAGTTTTTACATGAATGAAAATGACTCATCTCACATAAAAACCCCCCCGGCTATTCAAACACGACGATCCAATATAACATATCCAAGTAACACATAACATCACATGTCATCAACGTAAGTAAATATGCGCATCCCAATTGTCGTTGACATATAGCAACGAAACCGGCGATATCACATATTACACTTATGGTCACAGAAAAGAAAGTGTAAAACTACAACAGTTGGAATCCGCAAACCCTTTAGACATCGCATGCCTAATCAAATGAATTCCTTAGACATCGCATGCCTAACAATTATAAACCCTGCATTTTAGTCTCATTATCGAAAACACTTTTCAATATCAAGTCGGGCAATTCAACAAGATTCCCGACATCTTGATCGAATGCTCGTCGCAAACTTTAGTAGGCGGCCGCACCCCCGATACCGTCGACGAAGTGCACTAAGGCGAAATACCGCTGCCGTGAGCACTCGAATGGATGCTTTCGGTGACGGGGTTCTCCTACAGTCACTTGGTCGGGGCTATGGGGTGTAGCTATCTATTAAGTCTATCCGGCGAGTATCCGCGTACGCTACGTGATTGCGACGGACTTTTGATCGCATCAAAATTCCGTGGCAACCGATCAAGTGAGACTAAAGTGCTATGTTTATAACATTCATTCAGTTATCTCATAACTACTTGTGGATTCCAAATATTGTATCACATTCCAGATAAATAGAAAATGTTAAACTTTCCAATCGAACAACCAAACACCCAAGTTTTCCCGATACAGCTCAACACATGAAATAGGTTTAAAAAACATCCAGTTCATGCCTCAGTACCAACGGTCCAGCCGTAGAAGGGTCAAGCCAACGCCTCACATGTGGCACGCCGTACTGCCCCAAACCCGAAGGTTCAAAGGGCAGTTCAAGACGGTCACATAATCGTGTTAAGGTTTGTTGTCTTCTAGAGGGACCATCGCGTTACTTGCACTACTTAGAACGTCATTAAACTACGGAAAGATTCAACACTTGGAAATTTCCCGACAGGGGAAAAATTGGGTATTTATATCCGGTCGAACTTTTTAACATATTCTAAAATTATCCAGAAAAACACAGACGAAGTTAAACTTCCCGATCGAAACACCGAGTCCCCAATACAACCCAGAAAACTCAACTCTTGAGTAAATATTAAAAATTCCCAGAAAATACAGCACTAAAAGATAGGAATTACCGTGCAATTTCCAAAAGCTGATGTGACTACTTGGCCGCGGAACCGCCGCACGAGCCATGCTCGTGCCGCGGTTCCGCCGCGCTTTAGACGAATCATGAGCACGTGCTTCACAGTAATCCCTACAATACCCTGCTGATTTTTCTGCATATTTTTAATTCGGAAAAATCCCAGTTTTGAAAAATTGTACAGAGAAGGGTTTCAGATTAGGGTTTCGGGTTCGATCAGACTTCTAACATCGTCTACGCATCGCCTAAAGCTCTAGCTAGGCTTTGATACCACTGTAGGGTTCCTAGGCACACTCAAGAGGTTCCACAAGGCATCAACCATCCCAAATTCAAATTTTACAAGTGCCGAGAAACCCTAATGCTAGATCGTTAACTAGAGTTTAGGCGAAACAACATGAAAGTAAATCACATTTACCCTAAGTGAATGGAAATACAACCTTTGTAGATCCGGTCCTCCACTTCCTTAGCTCCATGATGATGTCCCTCCGCTGCGATCATCGGATCCCGGACTCTAGCGATGGTTTCGTCGAAGAAATGATCGGGCTAGGTCGTCGACTAAGATGCCGAAGATGATCTACGTCGAGGCAACTCAAGATCAAGCTCCAACTTCACCAAGTCATGAAACTTGTGAAGAAAACACCCTATACTATATGGAAAGTGGTAGAGGATGAAGAAATAGGAAGTGGGTTCACTTTGGATTTGGATTTCTCACATGATTTCATCACTTGATCATTTTCAAGTAAAGGTTTTCTTTTTCTCTTGAAGAAGAAGAAGAAGAAGAATGAAAAAGAATAATGAATTAAAACAAAATCAAGTGATGGTTATCATTTTGTAACCATGGGTGAGTGTAGAGAATAAACTAGGGTTAAGTTGAATGGTTAGGTTAAAGGAAAGAAAAAAAATGGTTACTTCTTCAAAGCTTCATGAAGCTTCAACAAAAGACAAAGCAAGCCACCATTTCATTTTCCTTTGCCAAAATGAATAAAGAGAATAAATAAATAAGTAAATCAAAACCCTAACCATTAACATAACCATGGTTTAATCATACACACCCAAGTTTGCATGTATCATCAAACATGATACAAACTAGTGCACAAAACTATATCATATATACAATGTGCACATCAAGTGAGAAAATCCATCTTAAGTGAACAAATACTAGTTAATGTAAAGTAATATATCAAATATATAATTATACATTAAATCATTAAATCAACACTTGATTTAACGATCTGGTCATATCGCATATGACCGATTAATATCCAATGTATCGACTTATCGAATCAATCTTCGATTCGATAACTAGGTTATATCGCATACAACCATTCAATACATTCATCGCGAGAATAGAATACGGTATCAAATACACGCATTATTCTCGGTCCCGCACAATCTCATATGCGCTCCTATTTCATTTCGCTTGAGCCAGGAAACCTCTGTGTAGGACTCTAAAGACTCGTCAATACGCCGGCAGCAGGTGATGATCATATCAAACACCCACAAGCCGCAAGCGATCTGCTAAACGTAACGGCCACCCGGGTATTGAGCGATCAGAAGATCAACGATCAAGCCCGCTCATACTCCTGTGAATCCAACCAGTAACACTTACCGTACAGTCCGGTCTGTTCGTCTGATATGTCGCATATCTTGCCTAGGGGTGGTAAACGTCAGACCCCAGTAGCTCGATAAGTCGTGTCGATATGAGGTTTATAACAGTTCAAGAAACTACTGGTAACACTTACCAGTAAATCTCAGCAACCCTGGCCAGGGATTTCCGGTTATAGCCAATCGAACACAGTGCAACATCAACTCCCTATACTGGGAGAGACGAATCCCCTCCTATCGCTCATTGCCTCCATGTGATTCGGGACTGTACCCAAAAACCACCGTTTTGCACGCCCTCTTGGATGTGGTAAGGTGGAAATCAAAGCACAGTGGGAATCACACAAGACTCTATGACGATCTCGGGTCTACAGACTAACCTGTACCAGTGTCACCAGAGAACTGCCATCTGACGTAAGGTATAATACCATCTGGGAGTTCTCGGCGAGTCCGTCCAGTGTACCCAGTCTCTACTGAGCACCCATATATCATCTCTGATGTCAAACACCAATGGATATGGGATCATCAATCGCCCATCTGTATGGGTCGAGAAGGTATACGCTAGTCTACTCTGGTATATCGATGCCCCATCTCGATACACCCACGACTAGGGACCTTGAAGGATGTACTTATGGACTACCATGTCCCCACTAGTATGATCCGCATCATAGTCCAGGTAGTCAAGTTCACATCCTAAGGGCTTTATCAACATGTAATAGAGAGACAATCAGTATACACGTTAAGGTAAAGAGTAACCAGTTAGCATACTATCATGTCGAGCAAGAAAGTCCTCCCTATATATGTCCCAGCATCCACTACAATATACATCCTATGTACAGTAATGGCCTCTAGGGCATACATATAACTAACAGAGCCTAGGGCTTTTATATATATATATACGGAACTTAGGCTTGACCTTACGGAACTTAGACTTAGTCGAGGGGGTATTAGACCCGAACTTTCGTCGTATAGGATGACCCTTGGTTGATGGAATAGGTGACTAAAGTAGAGTGACGTACCGTGGGTATGTTCCACGGCATACTTACGACACGCCACTCCGCTTAAGGAACCTTAGGATGTACATATTTTCGAAATCAGTGACTCTCTTCATATCCATGATTATACATCCATTTGAGATCCTCGATTCTATTAGTTTCATGATCATACCTTCATTGATGCTGTTCCTTCTTATGATCATGTATCCACTCTGGATCTGCTGTTCTCTTTCTTGCCATTGATCTGCTCTCTTCGATACTCGATTGAGGTTCCTATCGCCATGTTTGAGCACAGTTTGGGCTACTGCTAGGGTTACGGTCAGGACGAGCTCGTCTGGTACGAGGGCCGACCATTGTGTTTTCTGGTGACATGGGAACGTCTCGAGTTAGTATTGATGACTGTGACCTCTAGTGGAGGCGAGTTCTTGGTTTTGCACCGGATGATCGGGCCATTGTTAGAGCTGCCAGTTGAGAGAGGACTGTTGATGTACAACATACCTCAGAGATTATGATGTCGCCTACCGTGCAGACAGATGGACCAGCTGTTGCTGAGATTGACAGGATGTCGCTTCCGGAGCTTACGAGCTGAGATTGCCGGAGCTTCCAGGCAGATATGAGACAGATGATAGCTAGTCTACCCGATTTGAGAGACGAAGGTGATTCGTCCGATTTATGCGCCGGAGCAGGCCCAGTTGAGTTGAAGATTTCCAGTGTGGAGAGTCTTACTCAGATCTAGAGCAGACTGATTCAGAGATGACCGCCAATGTATCGCCTTTCCTGGAGGATAGAGGCGCTGTTCGGCGTACAGGCGAATGAGCCAGTTGTTGCTGCAAATGACGAGATATCGCCCAGATGGTTGGAGATACTGCAGCATGAGCATATACTTAGAGATATGATGGACGGTCGCTAGTCACCTGAGGATGAATGACTAGGACATGTGGTTCGTTCGTTTACCGATGCGAGGTCATCATATAGATTGTTTCCAGCTAGAGACGACTTCACGCAGGTTCGTTGAGAGTCGATAGAGACAATCGAATGTCAGGAGCCCATTTTCCAAGTTTAAAGTATACGGAAAGACATGCAGGTGATTCTATGGATCCTCTAGAAGAATGAAACCCTAACTCGACTTAATGACCGTGTGAAAGCCTTTGAATCTTAGGGTTTGCGGCAGTTCCGCGGTGCCATTAGTGAGGCTTGGGTTTGCCCTTCTACGGATGGACCACCGACGCTGTGGCATGTACTCGATACTATTAAACTGTACTCAAGATGTTGATCTCTTGGGGGATTATAAGGCTCTGACGAGTCGATCGAATGATCGACATCATTCGGATATCATGTGATGGGATGCATTGCTTGGGAGACTCCAGATACGAGTATAGCCGTTGGATCACAGTCCATGCAGCCACGATGAGACGAGTCCGAATCAGTCGACATTGAAGCAGAGTGAAGAAAAGAGTTCGCAAGAGATTTCGACGAGATGACGTCCCACTCCGCTGACATCAGAGATATGATACGCACCCAGAGGCGTTGTATATGGATATATCTTCCAGAAAGAAGCGCGATAAGTATGCAGCCGTTCCGGAATAAGAATTAGCTTCAGCAATGGATGATGACTTCCGGGCAATTCGGCAGGAACGAGATTTGAGAGAGAAACCTCGACAGGACCTTTCTGGAATACGATACGAGAAGACCTAGACCCAGGAGTGGTCATATTGCGCACACCCAGCAGGCCAGAGTTCGGCATCATCGACGAGGTAGTTGACCAGGTTCGGATAAAGGAACTTACCCATATGCGTTGCGAATTGATCAAGGACGGACGAGTATTGAGTATTCCTCCGATGGTTGGGACGCGTTCCCGAGGACCTGTTCGGCCAGACATCTTCTATAGAATGATGAAGCTACAGAGTACGCGATTTCGAGTCTGTGCGAGGGACTTCGGATCGACCGTGGCCGAGAACAGTGCAGTGCGTAGATAGCATGGCGTGACGTCGAAGTGGACGGAAATACAGACAAGCGGACAAGAGGTTCGTGCGAGACGCTGACGAGCTGTCATTACTTCCCGTCGAGACCAGAGGTTAGATATGCTTACAGAGGTGTTGGGATGCAACCAGATTCCGAGAAATGTTGTGCTGAGGACACAGATGTCCATTGAGCGAGAAGAGATTATGCAAGAGTACCAGCCTCCGTACAGATCGGCATAGGCATGATTGGAAGAGACCCTGAGCAGGATTCCTTCCAGGACACTGCTGCAACGATACTTGCACCCAGGATCAGATGTGTGACGTGCATTCAGAGAGCCAGAGGCCGACGCCAGTAATATGCAGCTTTATGAGTGGTCGTAAAGATTGACCGAGAGATGACCAGAGAAGTGCCAGAACGGAATCGTCCCCGTTAGCACACCTGACAGGGCCGATGAGCCGATTGACTGCGAGATTGGTAATCCACAGAGAAGATAAGGACCCAGAGTCAGAGGACGCCAGACCGTGAAGAAGAGGCAAGTAGATATCTTGCGCTAGCATTGGATGCACCGACTCCTTCTCGACCTTGAAGGAGGAACTACCGACGACGGTATTTATGATTTGTGATTTTGTGATTCGATTATCACGTATCCGTCATCTTGGAATTTTGGTATTTTGGGCGTTCTATTGCATGATTTAGTTTTGATGACTGAGTTTCATGATATTGTTTCATGCACCCACTGGATATTTATATTTTGCGCATAAGTTATTACATTTGAGCTATTGATTGTAATTTCACGCCTATCTTATGCAGTGATTTGATTTACACTTCCAGCATAGTTTTCATGCACCTTGCACTTTAGTGGTTTGATATACGATTTTGGTGCACGCCAGATGCACTAAATCGGGATACTTCGTGCATATCACATGCACCTGATTTTGCTGTCAGGCATACACGTTGCCTATGACAGATGTTTCGTGCACACCAGTTGCACCTAGATGTTGTTTTGTACACCTGTATGACACATATATGGATTTTGATTCCGTGCGCACCAGACGCACCGGATGTTCTTATATTCATTTTTTTGGGGGTTTAAATTTAAATTCGGGGACCGAATTTATTTAAGGGGGTAGATTGTAACATTTCGAAATAATAAAAATATTATTTTTAGGAAATTTATAATTTAATATTATTTTATTGAATATTTTAATAATTCGGTATAATTAAATACAAATAAATGGGGAAAAATTTTGGAAAATTCTAAAATAGGGTAAATTAGAGAATTATGCCATTTCTAAGTTTAATTGATTAGTTATATGCTAAATTAGTGGTAATCGCGATTAATAATCGCTAATCGGTATTTTAGCAATTTGTGCAAAACATGCACATATCATTCTTCTTACACTTGCGCATTTTCTACCATGGTTCACTTTGGGTTTACTATTCTTGGGAGAAGGATTTTGAGAGAATAAGAAAAAGAAAAGAAAAAGAAAAGAGAAAGGAATAAAGAAATGAGGTATGGTGAGAGAGAGAAAGGCATGGGTTTTCTTTGACTTTGGACTTAGCTATTCTCTTCATTCCTCATTCATTTTCCCTCCCTCTTCCCCTTCTCCTGCTGCTGCTGCTCCTTCATCTCCCTCCCCTCTTCAAAGCCCCAAATCATCTCAAATACAATTCCAAAACCCAATCTCCATTTCATTAAAAGTGTGCACAAGCTCAAGATCTACACATTGAACCAAGGAAGCAAGGATTTTGGCCACTAGGGGCAACTCAAGAAAATTCTTGAGTTGCCAAATGAGCTATTTTCTGGACTATTAGCTTAGTTTTAGCATTACTTATACCCCCATGTTTAGATTGAACCGATATTGTTTGATATTGTGGAGTTAAGGAAAACCTAGTTAGGGTTTGAGGAAATTATGAGTTGTAACGTGAAATTGAGTCCAGTAGAGGCTACACCAATACCCTAATGCATGAATTGAGACCCTAACCTGAGAGTTGAAACCCGAAATACGGATTTAGAAACCGATATCGGAGAATTTGTGGAATCTGTGAAGGGTATATTGAATCTGCTATCACCCGAGACATCCTAAATTAAAATTGATTGGACAGTGACATGTGCAGGCACCCAGGAAGCTACCACCAAGACCCCAACCCCTAACTCATCAAGCCGGCCGTAGATTTATCCATTCTGGCCGCAATTTGCGGCCAGACCATGGTGGATTTGCCTCGTTTTGGTTTTGGTGTTCCCTTATCTGTAGATTAGGCCCCTGGTATATATAGATTTGTCCAATTTGACCTATGGTGAAATCTGGAGCCTATTTCCTAAGTTGCTGTTTTGGATTCGTGTTTCCATATTCCGTATTTTTAATTCTGAAATTTTGTATTGTATTTTACCTCGACTATTTGGCGTTTATACGATGATATCGAGGATTTGTTGATGGGTTTGAAGGCGTGCCCATAGGTTCTAACCTATAGGCCCCTTATCGTATCATTTTGGGTTTCGTGTGCCGTGTTAGCTTGGATTTGGTTTTAATACGCATATACGATACTTTGATGTGTAGGTACCTCATGAAGACTTCGGGACGACAAGTAAAGCGCGTGGAGACGTCGACAAATGAAGACGCAAGGTGAGTAGATTATATCTACAGGGGGAAGTCGGGTGGATGGCGTATAGCACCCCCGCAGTCCGTAGTTGTTATATTATATATATGATAGTTAGGTGTATTATGGATAGTGTAGGGTTAGAAGTGACTAGTGTAGTTCATAGTCGCGAACCCTAGAATAGATTTACACCTACACGCACACCCTTGCATATTCCTTTTATTTACACTGTGTTGATGATGATAATGGATGATATTGGAGATGAGTCGATGGTTTGGGCATTGTGCCGTGGGATCGGTGATTTGATATGATTCGTATTTGGGATACGACATGTGATTCTTGCGGGCTTTGGATGTGTGTTTACTCCCGCATTCATACTTTATAAATGGTATCGATTTGTACTAGACTTAGATCTGTACCCCAGATTATATGATATGATGATAATGATACCTGATATTTGATGAGAGGAATGTGATACTGACCCGTACCCAGCTATTGGGATGCCGTACGACGATTTACCGTACGAGCCTATATTGATGATAGATCCGCACTCATGGCTCGAGGATGTCTTACGATATATTGTATCGTACGCGATATTATTGAGGCGGGATCACCGACTATTATATCTATATATGTATCGACTCAGATTTAGGTGGTTTCCATACCTCTCCCGATTGACTTGATACTTAGATCTGTAGTTGCATAGTAGATTCTTCACTGTGGTGTTGATTATTTGATTTCCGCATATTCATGCTATTCGCATTGCTTGCATATGTTTATTGCTATATTAGTATCATGCTGTTAGGACACCGGCACCATTATCGATGATGCGTATGTTCCACGTACACTATTTGCCGGCTCACACACTTCATTATCGATAATTGCCATGCCACTACACTGTAGTACTGTTGCATTCATGATATGATTTTTGCATGGCATATTGTACACTTATACCTGTACACAAACATAGATGATTCTGACTTGTTTAGGGATTTGGGAACCGCAAGATATTCTTCAAAACCGATTCGTTTTAAAAGAGCGGTTTCCCTCGACATGTGCACATTACTATTCCATGTTGCATGACTCCTGATATGCTTACCTTTCTTTACATGTCGCATACATCATGTTTTGATTATACGCATTGAGATATGTTGTTTCCATGATATTTCTAGATTTGGGAACCATGGGTATTTCAAAAGAGAATATATAATTGTGTTAAAAACCCGGTTACCCTTGATATGATATTTCAGTGCGTCCACCATGTGTTTTCTCGGTGCTGAGAGCGACATGTGAAACCCAATTCGAGGAGGCGGATGAGGCCGATTGCGGGTACATGGTGGACCCGGTATGGTACCCCGGGGTGAGAACGGTTTCGCTGTGTAGTTGACGGTGAGCCTGGCAGAGGGACTACTACCTACCGGTGATTGGTTGGACCTGGCGGTTATCCAGACATTACTGACCAGAGTCGATAGATGGATATGGGCGTACTGCCGGGGCCGAGGGCCGATTTCGCAGATATAGCCCGTGGGCTGATCCGGACTGATGGAGCCCGATAGATGAGGATTTACGTGTCGATGCTAGGCACGGGTTTCATGATGTTTTCCATGATTTGATTATATCCTCATATTTACATACATGATGTTTATTGTCATTGGGTGACGGGTGGACGGGTTCCATGTTTATTGTCATTGGGTGACGGGTGGACGGGTTCCACGTTTATACAGACTTGATCACATACAGACTGGATTTACATTGATCATACTTCATGCAGACATACCTTATACTGATGACATGTTATTACCTGAGTACTTGGCACTACATACATGCTTAGATGTTACATTGCCACTTTATCATGCTTCAGACGTACTCTTGTGGTTTATATTACTGATTGTTTGACCTAGGTTTATGTCTTGCATTTGGTTTCTGCTTGTAGATATTTCTATTCACGAGTTGGCAACTCACCCCCGTTGTGCCACAGTTCTTGCAGGTTTTGCCGTACAGGTTCCATTGCGGCATTTCTGGCACACTGCTTCCTTGCGGGTGAATTGCATTTGGTAGGTGGATTCTTTTGCATCAAGAACCACCATTGTACTTGTATTATTCATTGTATCTAGAATTTCCATCAACCAAAACTTGTATATTGTTTCAGACTCAGACACTAGTGATGTATTATTTCGACCCTAGAGTCGCGCTTAGTAGTGTTACAGTTTTCATGCTTATCTGGGTTCTTTTGAATTTTGATCCTCGCCATTAGGCGTTGTATAGTATATTGATTGTTTTTTATTTATCCTTAAAATGGTTTTAGATTTCTGGGTTTTTGGCTTACTTGGATCAAATGGAGTCCTATAGACTTCATATGGTTCAAGGGCCAGTCACATGCTCTTTTGGGTCGTGATAATCACACACGATACAATATATATTATGACATTCTCGAGTCAAGAGTGCGGATCTATCATCAATATAAAGCTCGTATGGTAAATGTAAGTCAACGTTGTACACCCCACGAGCTGCGGGGAGGCGGAATAGGTAAAACAATCATTTTGTTTAAAACAACATCGACTAACCGAAAGGATCTTTGCTAAACTATAACTAACACTAACATAGGAGTAATTAGCTACTATGAAAAAAGATTATACCTAATGAACCAAGTCCTTCTTCTTCTCGTTAACCACCTCCTCGTCGGCTTCCTCTTTGTAATAGACGATCCACCCGAGAGCTTCTACTCCAAGCTTTGCCTCTAACTTGAGGAAACTAGGTTACTCCAATTGCTAATCAAAGTCACCTAGGGAATATAGAGTGTGATTATGGATTAACAAGTCTTACTAATCCTTGATCTCAACACATGAGAGGTTAGGATTAGGGTTTGAAGAGAGAGAGCTTGAGGAGAGAGAAGGTGAGAGTGAGAATGATATGAATTCTTTCTCATTTACAATATATGATGAAGCATAAAGAATATCAAATAAATCAATTAAATGATATTAACAACCATGCTTCATTTAATATATGCAATGAATCATCAAGTGAGTCATTAAGCAATAAATGCTTTATTAACTCACTTGAATGATTCATCTAATGAGTCACTAATCCATTAATGCAAATGCCACCTTAGCCCCCCAAGTCATCATCCTTCTAGAAGCTTCTCGACAATTTATGAGAACGCTCCTCCTATCCGTAAAAACACGGAAACTTTAGACTGTATAAATCCAATAATCCGATACTAGAATCTGGCTTAAACCAAAGCCCGCTAGTAAAAACTGTCCGAACATCGACGTGCATAAATGCACGTGTGTCACGATCCGAAGGTACGGAACGTGACTGGCACTTAGATTACGGGACGTCTAAAGGCGTACCGTAACCTAAATTAGCCAAAGCCCAGAAAAATCTAAACCAAAATCAAAAGAGAGTGAAGGAAAACCTTAAATGAAAACGATTTTTCAAATCAATTAAGTTGCAAAGAATCCATTTTTAAAAACATCATAAATTTCTGAAAATTTCGGCAGAGTCTCCCCTGTATTTTCTATCCCCCAAAATGGGTACAACAAGATAATAAACCTGTAATCATAAAATGGCATCCCCAAGCGGGAGCTAGCTCTTCGCCCAAGGCGGATCACAACCACATGCAATATAATAGCAATATCACGAAAAGAGCATGAAAGAAACGCAAAATATCAGAAACACAACGCCGTCTCAAGTGAGCTCGACCCAAAAGAAACCACAATATACAAATCTCTCAGTCTCATCACTAGGTCGCATATACAATATAAAGTGGTAGATGGAGAATACTAGATACAATGATAAAGCAAAAAGAAATAAAGTGTGCTCGCAACCCACCTACGGACGATGTCGCGAGTCTGAGCAAAAGGAACTGATGATAAGATAGCCCGCCGCTACAAGACTGACGGGTCCGACCTGCAAGACACTGTGGCACAACGGGGGTGAGTTGCCAGCTCGTGAGTAAATATAACATCTAATAAGGCAATCGTAAGAAAGCACGCAATGCACCACAACATGCATGCCCATATGTGATATAATATCTCTAGTATGCATGCACAGGTATGCAATGTCATTATTAAGTCTTTAAGTGTTTTAAATGCTAAGGGTATTGAATTCTTAACTTTAAAACATGAATATCTGTATAATAGCTAAATACCATCAAGAAATCATCTGAAAACCCGTGTCAAGCATCGACACCAAATAGGAATCATATCTGTCTCAATATCGGGCTCCGTCAGTCCAGATCGGTCCATATCATAAATCTCACGACAACGGTCGGTATCCTCCGGATATCCGCCGCGCCAGACATCACCGGTAGGTAGTCTTCCCCTGCCAGGCTTATCGTCTACAACTCGATCTTCTTGCCCCGGGGTACCATACCGGGCACACCATGTACCCGAGACGGTTCATCCACTCCTCGAATCGGGTCTCGAAATCCAACAGAAAACATGAAAACTCATGGTGGACGACACATACATCATGAGAAAACCGCAACTTTGTTTTAAAAATGATGAATATAAGCTTTTGTTAAATTCTTGCGGTTTTCCCCAAAAATCCAGAAATCGCAGCAATACTGAAATCCTCAAGAAAATCATAATGTTCACATGTTATATATGATAAATGTCTATGATATCAATGTATATGATGTGAGTTTTGGCTAGAAATCTATGTAGACATGATGGTAATGCGAGGTATATGCATGCTATGCAATTCCATATATCATGTATGAATGCAAATGGCGTTATTAAGTTAAACAGGTTCTATAGTGCACGTGGCATGGCAATTACCAAAGGCGTGTGTGTCACATGAATAGTGTGCGTGCAACAGATGCCAATGGTAATGGTGTTCGTGTCCTATGAAGTGATATCGCATAAGTATAGATGAATGTCCATGCAATCTAATATACTGTTCGCTATAAGGGTATGCAGTGTACATGAATGGATAAGCTAGCTAACAATATAAATCTTGCAAATAGTAGGGTAATCCTAACTAGGGGGGTGCGCATCGCGCCATCCAGACGATTCCCCCATAGATGAATACATCTACTCACCTGAAATCCCCGCTAATCCGATCCGACCACCGCCTTGCCTTTACGCGCCGTGTCCGACGTTTCCCCGACCGATCCTATATTTGCACAACAACAAGCATAATATTACAAAACTTAAAACGATGTAAGTCACAATATACAATTATCAACGCTCTCGAATTAATCACAGCATGCACTCGGTGCGCGGGAAAACGCACGAAAATCGCTAACCTTTAACTAGAATCGTCATTTCGGGGAAATCGACAAAACTACAACCCGACTAGACGAAACCCCGCGTTCGCGCACTCTAATAGTCCTATACGAAGCTAATTATATCGCTAACATAACGCAATTTGATCACATTCTAATTTTTATAAAAATCTAGTAAGCAATTTGCTTACCGATTCGATACAAACATCACAATTTTGTCGATTTAGCGAGCATAACACTACACAATTAACCATTCCAATCAATTAGATAACCAAACCCTAACTTAAATCCAACCACCATGCTACAAACCCTAATTTAAAAATCAAATCCTTCTCTTGATTTTCCTAAACAAACATTTACTACTAAACTAGTACTTCAAATTTCAATTCTAGCATATTTAAACTACAAGTTAACAAAAAGATTAGAATCTTCACCTCACAAGCTTGAACCCTAGCTTGATCAAGTCACCAAGAAGCCTCCTTTCATCAAGTTTTTGAACTAATTTGGGTTGAAGAGAGAGTGGGTTAGGGTTTGGCTTTGAATGGGAGAGTGAAATTGTGGATTTATTGAATTTTTAGCAAGAAAAAGAAGCAAAAATGAAGTGAGAAAAAGGGGTTGCTGCAGAATTGGGGTCGGCTGCAGGTAAGGGAGGGAGTTGTGGGGAAATTTGGAGAAGCTTCTAGGTGAATAAACACCCCATGTTGTCATTTAATGCTTTCACATCAACATTTTACACAAAAAACCTCATTTTGCATCATTTTTCCATAAAATTTCCAACCCTAAAACCAAAAGTTTGCAAGTCATGATATAATTTTATTAACACCATATTTTAGCTTATAAAGATTCCTAATTATGAAATTTACCTAATTAAATTTGTATTTATCACTAATTTAATGTATTTAAAAAGGCTTAAAATAATTAAAAAAATAATTAATTACGAATTTTTTTTATTTAACTAGAAAATTATAAGTGACATTTTAGTGACAAAATTATAGTAATATCTTATCTAAATTTTGTATAATTAGGTCTACAATGAAAAATACCAATTTTGACTTTTTACGGAAAAAGCCGAAAAATTAGCCGATTACCGAAAAACTGCCTAAACGATTTTTGAAGGGTTACAATCTTCCCCCCTTAAAGAAATTCGGTTCCCGAATTTAGAATTTAACTACGCGTACCTTCAAAAAGATGGAGATATCTCTTACTCATCTCGACCTCGGTCTCCCAGGTGACCTCCTCGCTGTTCGGGCCACGCCAAAGGACCTTGACGGACGGTATAACCTTCGACCTCAATTTCTTCACCTACCGATCCAGAATGACCACCGGCTGCTCGGTGAATGAAAGATCACGCTCTAGCTGGATCGTATGGTGCTGAATCGCATGGGAAGGATCATGAAGGTACTTGCGGAATATCGAGACATGGAATACGGGGTGAACATCGGGGAAGCTAGGCGGAAGAGCTAACCGATAAGCGACTGGACCAACACGCTCTAGGATCTCGAAAGGACCAACATATCTAGGACTCAGTTTCCCTTTCCGCCCAAATCTCATCACACCTTTCATCGGAGAGACCTTCAGGAAAACATGATCGCCAACAGCGAACTCGAGTCGGCGACGGCGCCTGTCAGCATAAGATTTTTGCCTGCTCTGTGCCGCTCTCATCCTGTCCCGAGTCAGCTGTATCTTCTCGGTCGTCTCCTGTACGATCTGAGGCCCCAAAATACTGCTCTCCCTAAGCTCTGTCCAACATACAGGCGATCGACATCTCCTCCCATATAAAGCCTCGAAAGGTGCCATCTGAATCGTCTCCTGGAAGCTATTATTGTAGGAAAACTCGATCAAAGGCAAATGACGATCCCAGCTACCAGCGAAATCTAAAACACAAGCTCTGAGCATGTCCTCTAGAGTCTGAATAGTACGCTCCGACTGACCGTCAGTCTGCGGATGAAAGGCTGTGCTAAAACTCAATCGGGTGCCCAAGGCTTCCTGGAGTTTCTGCCACAATCGGCTGGTAAACTGGGTGCCACGGTCGGACACGATGCAAGTCGGAACGCCATGCAGTCGCACTATCTCATCAATATAAACCTGGGCATACTGAGAAAATCCAAAAGTGGTCTTCACTGGCAGGAAGTGAGCCGCTTTCGTCAGTCGATCCACAATCACCCAAATAGAGTCGTACCCTCGACTGGTCCTGGGTAGACCCACAACGAAGTCCATGGAGACCTGCTCCCACTTCCACTCAGGGATGGGCAAAGGCTGTAACTCGCCGGCTGGCCTCTGGTGCTCGGCTTTGACTTGCTGACAAGTCAGGCATCTCGATACAAAGTCTGTAATATCCTTCTTCATCCCGTCCCACCAGTAAACCTCTCTCAAATCATGGTACATCTTGGTGGAACCTGGATGAACACTGTATACTGATCTATGTGCCTCCTCGAGAATATCACGCCTCAGTCCCTCTGAATCTGGCACGCACAGTCGAGTCCCAAATCGAAGTATCCCCTGATCATCAATCACGAACTCGGAAACTCTGCCCTGCCGAATCTGCTCAATAATATCTAATGTACGAGCATCGCCGGACTGTGCCTCGTGGATACGGTCAATTAACTGTGGGCGTGCTCTGAAATAGGCTAGCTGTCCCCCTGTAGGAGTAAACTCAAACTGCACTCTGCTATCACATATAACCTGCCAATCCGCCGTCGACTGCATATGTACTGCGCTCAAACAAGATAAGCTACCTCCGGGCCTCCTACTCAAAGCATCTGCCACCACATTCGCCTTGCCCGGATGGT
The DNA here is from genome assembly GCA_030015575.1 of Agapanthus africanus. NCBI lineage: Eukaryota > Viridiplantae > Streptophyta > Magnoliopsida > Asparagales > Amaryllidaceae > Agapanthus > Agapanthus africanus. The sequence continues at coordinate 280,352,798 of JASDDO010000010.1, read as the reverse complement.
ATAAAATCTCGCAGTCATAATCCTTCACCAACTCCATCCATCGGCGCTATCTCAGGTTCAGATCTCGCTGCTGGAAAATATACTTCAAACTCTTGTGGTCAGTGAATATCTGGCACGACTCACCGTATAGGTAATGTCTCCAGATCTTAAGTGCAAATACCACTGCAGCCATCTCTAAATCATGGGTGGGGTAGTTCTGCTCGTGTTTCCTCAGCTGCCGAGAAGCATACGCGATAACTCTGTCGTGCTGCATCAATACACATCCCAGCCCCACTCGAGAAGCATCACAATATACGACGAACCCGCCTGATCCTGAAGGCAATGCTAACACTGGTGCAGTAGTCAGACGAGTCTTCAACTGCTGGAAGCTATCCTCACATGCCTGGGTCCAATCAAAAGGAACCCCCTTCCGGGTCAACCCGGTCAAAGGTGCAGCAATGCGGGAGAAATCCTGGAAAAAACGTCGATAATAGCCGACCAGACCTAGAAAACTACGAACCTTTGTAACTGATACTGGTCTAGGCCAACGCCGAACTGCCTCGATCTTCTTCGGGTCCACACAAATACCGTCTCTCGTCACCACATGACCCAAGAAGTCGACACTGTCTAGCCAGAATGCGCACTTGGAGAATTTGGCGAACAGCTGATGCTCCCTCAAAGTTTGCAATGTGATACGTAAGTGCTGCTCATGCTCCTCCCGGCTCCGAGAATAAACCAAGATGTCGTCAATGAACACAATAATGAATTGATCGAGATACGGCCTGAATACACGGTTCATCAAATCCATAAATGCTGCCGAGGCATTGGTGAGCCCGAACGACATCACCAAGAACTCATAATGACCATAACGAGTACGGAAAGCGGTCTTCGGAATATCCTCCTTCCGAACCCGCAACTGGTGATAACCTGACCGTAAATCAACCTTCGAGAAGAACCCTGCACCCTGGAGCTGATCGAATAAGTCATCAATGCGGGGTAAGGGATATCTGTTCCGCACAGTAACCCGGTTCAGCTGACGATAATCAATGCATAAACGCATACTTCCGTCCTTCTTCTTAACAAACAGGACGAGAGCACCCCAAGGTGACACACTCGGTCGGATAAGCCCTTTGTCCAGCAAGTCCTGTAACTGATCCTTTAGCTCTCTCAGCTCCGCCGGGGCCATCCGATAAGGCGGTATAGAGATAGGCCCCGTGCCGGGGATCAAGTCAATACAGAACTCAATCTCGCGCTGTGGTGGCAGACCAGGCAGCTCGTCAGGGAATACATCAGGAAACTCTCTCACAACAGGGACCTGGTCCAACGGAACCTCTGTGGAGCTAGTATCACAAACATAAGCTAAGAATCCCTGACACCCTTTCCTCAAGAGCTGATCAGCACGAAGAGAAGAAATCAAGCTGGGAAGGGTAGCACTACGATCTCCCTGAATAACAAGAACCGGCTCACCAGGAAAACTGAATCTGACTGCCTTCTCACGGCAGTCCACAGATGCATAACAGGTGGCTAGCCATTCCATACCAAGAAGAACGTCAAAGTCTAGCATATCGAGGAGAATCAAATCAACTGAAGAATCTCTCTCCCCGATACGAACGAAACACGATCGGTATACAAAATGGGCAACAAAAGACTCGCCTACCGGGGTAATAACGACAAGCGGCTGATCTAACGGAGAAGACTCTCGGCCCAACCTCGGTGCAAAATACGTGGAAACATAGGAATGCGTGGAGCCTGGATCAAATAATACCCGTGCATTAAAAGAACATACTGGCAGAGTACCTGTCACGACGGCATTGGATGCCTGTGCATCCTGAGGAGTCAACGCGAACACTCGGGCCTGTCCACCACTAATAGCTGGCTGTCCTCTGCCTCTACCTCGGCCTCGGCCTCTGCCTCTGTCGCCTCGTCCTCTCGGAACTGGACTGCCACGCCCACGGCCTCTAGAAGCATCTGGCTGGCGTGAAGCATCATCAGGAGTAGGAAGTAAAGCTCTCTGAGAAGGTGGTGAGGGTGGTAAGGTCACATGCGGGACTGTCACCGCGCCCGGACGTCCCATGGTACAGTCTCTGATACGGTGGTACTGACTCCCACACCGAAAACATCCTGGAGACGACTGCTGGGTCTGTGGATATGAACCAAATAACTGACCTCGTCTCAATCCTATACCTCCACCATCTCCCGGAAATAATCTATCGCGGTGTCTACCCATCTGCCGCTGAGCTGGCGTATCAGTACGGATCCTCTTCGGCCCAGAAACGAACGGAGTCTCAGAAATACGCTCCTCCAAAAGTAAGGCTGCATCCATCGCGGCTGTGTATGTATCAAAGTGCTGGGTGCCGATGGCAAGGAATAGCTGTGTATCAAGCCCTCGTACAAACCTCTTTATTCTCTTCTCTTCTGTGTCGACTAGGTACAGAGCATATTGAGACAACTGGGTAAACTGTATATCATACTCCGACACTGTCATCCCAGGAGTCTTGCGCAAAGACTCAAAGCTACGGGCTCGAGCATCCCGGACACTCTCCGGAAGAAAACGGGCAAGAAATGCAGATGTAAACTCATCCCAGGTCATAGAAGGCAGACCTACAGCTCGGCCTCTCTCTATTGAATCGTACCATGTCTGGGCAAGACCCTCCAGACGAAAACTCGCAAACTCCACCAATCTATCATCAGAACACCTCAACGAACGGCAAATCCGAGCCATCCTATCAAGAAATGCCTGTGGGTCCTCTGTCGCATCTGTACCGGTAAAAGCTGGAGGTCTCAATCTCATGAACTCCTGTAGTGAAACAGGGATAGTCTCCGTAGTAGCAGCAGGAGTGACCATCTGTGCAGCAGGTACGATCGTGGTCTGTGCGGTGGAAGGAACGTCCTCGGATCTCTGTGCCCGGCTGGACTCAACTAAAGATCCCATCATCTGCCACAACTCTTGCATGCCGGCCTCTAATCTGGCAATACGGTCAGGATAAGGCGGATCAGTATGACCCTGAGGGGTAGGCGTATCCTCCCGCTCGATCCTCGCCTCAGACGGGCCCGCCCGAATCTCATCCCTAGCGGCAGCCCGCTGAGCTCTCGTAGTCTTTGGCGGCATCGAAGCTGGAATAAGAAACATGACTGATAAGGACATTGCAATTGAATCAAGGAATGCAAGGAATCAAGAAAGGAAATACAAGCAATTATGTCCTAAGGTTACTTAGGCAGAGTACCGTATCGTAAGTATGCCGCGGATCATACCCACGCTACGCCACTCTGCTTAAGTCACCTACTCCATCTACCAAGGTCGTCCTACACTCAGAAAGGTAAAACCTACGCTCTGATACCAACTTTGTCATGACCCGAAGGTACGGAACTTGACTGGCACTTAGATTACGAGACGTCTAAAGGCGTACCGTAACCTAAGTTAGCCAAAGCCCAGAAAAATCTAAACCAAAATCAAAAGAGAGTGAAGGAAAACCTTAAATGAAAACGATTTTTCAAATCAATTAAGTTGCAAAGAATCCCTTTTTAAAAACATCATAGATTTCTGAAAATTTCGGCAGAGTCTCCCTGTATTTTCTATCCCCCAAAATGGGTACAACAAGATAATAAACCTGTAATCATAAAATGGCATCCCCAAGCGGGAGCTAGCTCTTCGCCCAAGGCGGATCACAACCACATGCAATATAATAGCAATATCAAGAAAAAAGCATGAAAGAAACGCAAAATATCAGAAACACAACGCCGGCTCAAGTGAGCTTGACCCAAAAGAAACCACAATATACAAATCTCTCAGTCTCATCACTAGGTCGCATATACAATATAAAGTGGTAGATGGAGAATACTAGATACAATGATAAAGCAAAAAGAAATAAAGTGTGCTCGCAACCCACCTACGGGCGATGTCGTGAGTCTGAGCAAAAGGAACTGATGATAAGATAGCCCGCCGCTACAAGACTGACGGGTCCGACCTGCAAGACACTGTGGCACAACGGGGGTGAGTTGCCAGCTCGTGAGTAAATATAACATCTAATAAGGCAATCGTAAGAAAGCACGCAATGCACCACAACATGCATGCCCATATGTGATATAATATCTCTAGTATGCATGCACAGGTATGCAATGTCATTATTAAGTCTTTAAGTGTTTTAAATGCTAAGGGTATTGAATTCTTAACTTTAAAACATGAATATCTGTATAATAGCTAAATACCATCAGGAAATCATCTGAAAACCCGTGTCAAGCATCGACACCAAATAGGAATCATATCTGTCTCAATATCGGGCTCCGTCAGTCCAGATCGGCCCATATCATAAATCTCACGACAACGGTCGGTATCCTCCGGATATCCGCCGCGCCAGACATCACCGGTAGGTAGTCTTCCCCTGCCAGGCTCATCGTCTACAACTCGATCTTCTTGCCCCAGGGTACCATACCGGGCCCACCATGTACCCGAGACGGTTCATCCACTCCTCGAATCGGGTCTCGAAATCCAACAGAAAACATGAAAACTCATGGTGGACGACACATACATCACGAGAAAACCGCAACTTTTTTTTAAAAATGATGAATATAAGCTTTTGTTAAATTCTTGCGGTTTTCCCCAAAAATCCAGAAATCGCAGCAATACTGAAATCCTCAAGAAAATCATAATGTTCACATGTTATATATGATAAATGTCTATGATATCAATGTATATGATGTGAGTTTTGGCTAGAAATCTATGTAGATATGATGGTAATGCGAGGTATATGCATGCTATGCAATTCCATATATCATGTATGAATGCAAATGGCGTTATTAAGTTAAACAGGTTCTATAGTGCACGTGGCATGGCAATTACCAAAGGCGTGTGTGTCACATGAATAGTGTGCGTGCAACAGATGCCAATGGTAATGGTGTTCGTGTCCTATGAAGTGATATCGCATAAGTAAAGATGAATGTCCATGCAATCTAATATACTGTTCGCTATAAGGGTATGCAGTGTACATGAATGGATAAGCTAGCTAACAATATAAATCTTGCAAATAGTAGGGTAATCCTAACTAGGGGGGTGTGCATCGCGCCATCCAGACGATTCCCCCATAGATGAATACATCTACTCACCTGAAATCCCCGCTAATCCGATCCGACCACCGCCTTGCCTTTACGCGCCGTGTCCGACGTTTCCCCGACCGATCCTATATTTGCACAACAACAAGCATAAGATTACAAAACTTAAAACGATGTAAGTCACACTATACAATTATCAACGCTCTCGAATTAATCACAGCATGCACTCGGTGCGCGGGAAAACGCACGAAAATCGCTAACCTTTAACTAGAATCGTCATTTCGGGGAAATCGACAAAACTACAACCCGACTAGACGAAACCCCGCGTTCGCGCACTCTAATAGTCCTATACGAAGCTAATTATATCGCTAACATAACGCAATTTGATCACATTCTAATTTTTATAAAAATCTAGTAAGCAATTTGCTTACCGATTCGATACAAACATCGCAATTTTGTCGATTTAGCGAGCATAACACTACACAATTAACCCTTCCAATCAATTAGATAAACAAACCCTAACTTAAATCCAACCACCATGCTACAAACCCTAATTTAAAAATCAAATCCTTCTCTTGATTTTCCTAAACAAACATTTACTACTAAACTAGTACTTCAAATTTCAATTCTAGCATATTTAAACTACAAGTTAACAAAAAGATTAGAATCTTCACCTCACAAGCTTGAACCCTAGCTTGATCAAGTCACCAAGAAGCCTCCTTTCATCAAGTTTTTGAACTAATTTGGGTTGAAGAGAGAGTGGGTTAGGGTTTGGCTTTGAATGGGAGAGTGAAATTGTGGATTTATTGAATTTTTAGCAAGAAAAAGAAGCAAAAATGAAGTGAGAAAAAGGGGTTGCTGCAGAATTGGGGTCGGCTTCTGGTAAGGGAGGGAGTTGTGGGGAAATTTGGAGAAGCTTCTAGGTCAATAAACACCCCATGTTGTCATTTAATGCTTTCACATCAACATTTTACACAAAAAACCTCATTTTGCATCATTTTTCCATAAAATTTCCAACCCTAAAACCAAAAGTTTGCAAGTCATGATATAATTTTATTAACACCATATTTTAGCTTATAAAGATTCCTAATTATGAAATTTACCTAATTAAATTTGTATTTATCACTAATTTAATGTATTTAAAAAGGCTTAAAATAATAAAAAAAATAATTAATTACGAATTTTTTTTTATTTAACTAGAAAATTATAAGTGACATTTTAGTGATAAAATTATAGTAATATCTTATCTAAATTTTGTATAATTAGGTCTACAATGAAAAATACCAATTTTGACTTTTTACGGAAAAAGCCGAAAAATTAGCCGATTACCGAAAAACTGCCTAAACGATTTTCGAAGGGTTACAACGTGCATGTCCGAACCCTGTCGTAAAAGCATACGACCTTTATATCGTTTCGCCCGAAGCAGGGAAACTCTCTGTGTGGGACTCTAAAGACTCGACTACTACGCTGGCAGTGGGTTTAACCACAGACCGCAAGCGTCACTAGCTGTACGTAACGGTCCCCAGGTAGATGTCGATAAGAAGGCCGATGAGGAAACCCATCCGAACTCCTACTGAGCCTGATGTGACAATCTCTGTACAGTCCGGTCTGTTCGTCTAGAACTATCGCATATTGGGCATAGGGGGAGGCAAGCGTCAGTCCCCTAAAAGCGGTATAAGTCGTGTCGGAGCGAAGCCTATTACACCTTGAGAAACTACTGGAAAACCTACCAGTAAATCTCGCTTGCCCTGGCCAGGGACTTTGCGTAATGGCTCTCCAGACACAGCGCGATATCAACTCCCAATACCGGGAGAGACGAATCCTGTCTAACCGCCACTACCTCCAAGTGCTCGGGACTGCACCCAACTGCTACTTGTTTGCACGACTCTGATGAGCCGTGGTAGGGTAGCAATCTAAGAACAGTGGGACACACTCGAGGCGAAGCAGCAGTGTCAAGTCTGCGGACTATGCTGTACTCATGTCACCTGGGAACTGTTAATAGGCGACGGGTATAATACCAACCAACAGTTTCCTGCGAGTCCTTCCGGTGTACCCATAACCCTACGAGCACCTGTGTGCTATCTCCAGTACGACGTACTGATGGCTGTGGGACAGACCATCTCCCCAACTGGGATGATAAGCGTACACACTAGTCTACTCCGGAGTATCGATGCCCTGTCTCGATAATCCTACGACTAGAAACCTGAAAAAGGATGTGCTTGTAGACTACCCAGCCCCCACTAGTGTGACTGCCATCATAACGCTGGTAGTCAAGCAAGATCCTAAGGGCTCTATCAATACGTACACACATATTAAGATAGATATAACCAAGCAGCATACTACCATGTTTAGCAAGAATGTTAATATAACTGTGAATATCCCAAGCTTCCATTAAGTAATATACAAGCTAGTATGATACAATAATGGCCCCTAGGGCATATACACTAACAATTACCACTGAAAGTCAACGTTGTACACCCCACGAGTTGCGGGGAGGCGGAATAGGTAAAACAATCATTTTGTTTAAAACAACATCGACTAACCGAAAGGATCTTTGCTAAACTATAACTAACACTAACATAGGAGTAATTAGCTACTATGAAAGAAGATTATACCTAATGAACCAAGTCCTTCTTCTTCTCGTTAACCACCTCCTCGTCGGCCTCCTCTTTGTAATAGACGATCCACACGACAGCTTCTACTCCAAGCTTTGCCTCTAACTTGAGGAAACTAGGTTACTCTAATTGCTAATCAAAGTCACCTAGGGAATATAGAGTGTGATTATGGATTAACAAGTCTTACTTATCCTTGATCTCAACATATGAGAGGTTAGGATTAGGGTTTGAAAAGAGAGAGCTTGAGGAGAGAGAAGGTGAGAGTGAGAATGAAATAAAATAATGATATCATTTGAATATATGAAGCATAATGATTTATTAAATGAATAATCAAATGATTTATCAACCATGATTCATTTATTCATTATGAGTGATTCATCCCATGAGTCATTAGTCATTAAATGCACCATTAACTACATGAATGAATCACACAAATGAGTCACTAAATCAATAAATGCAAATGCCACCTTAGCCCCCAAGTCATCATCCTTCTAGAAGCTTCTCGCCAATTTACGAGAACGCCCCTCCTATCCGTGAAAACACGGAAATACTTTAGACTGTATAAATCCAATAATCCGATACTAGAATCTGGCTTAAACCAAAGCCGCCTAGTAAAAACTGTCCGAACATCGTACGTGCATAAAAACACGTATGCGTCCGAACCCTTGTCGTAAAACCATACGACCTATATAACGTTTCGCCCGAAGCAGGGAAACTCTCTGTGTGGGACTCTAAAGACTCGACTACTACGCTGGCAGTGGGTTTAACCACAGACCGCAAGCGGCACTAGCTGTACGTAACGGTCCCCAGGTAGATGTCGATAAGAAGGCCGATGAGGAAACCCATCCGAACTCCTACTGAGCATGATGTGACAATCTCCGTACACTCCGGTCTGTTCGTCTAGGACTATCGCATATCGGGCCTAGGGGGCGGCAAGCGTCAGTCCCCTAAAAGCGGTATAAGTCGTGTCGGAGCGAAGCCCATTACACCTTGAGAAACTACTGGAAAACCTACTAGTAAATCTCGCTTGCCCTGGCCAGGGACTTTGCGTAATGGCTCTCCAGACACAGCGCGATATCAACTCCCAATACCGGGAGAGACGAATCCTGTCTAACCGCCACTGCCTCCAAGTGCTCGGGACTGCACACAACTGCTACATGTTTGCACGACTCTGATGAGCCGTGGTAGGGTAGCAATCTAAGAACAGTAGGACACACTCGAGGCGAAGCAGCAGTGTCAAGTCTGCGGACTATGCTGTACTCATGTCACCTGGGAACTGTCAACTGACGACGGGTATAATACCAACCAACAGTTCCCTGTGAGTTCTGTCCGGTGTACCCGTAACCTAACGAGCACCTGTGTACTATCTCCAGTATGACGTACTGATGGCTGTGGGACAGACCATCTCCCCAACTGGGATGAGAAGCGTACATACTAGTCTACTCCGGAGTATCGATGTCCTGTCTCGATATTCCTACGACTAGGGACCTGAAAAAGGATGTGCTTGTAGACTACCCAGCCTACACTAGTGTGACTGCCATCACAACGCTGGTAGTCAAGCAAGATCCTAAGGGCTCTATCAATACGTACACACATTTTAAGATAGATATAACCAAGTAGCATACTACCATGTTTAGCAAGACTGTTAATAAAACTGTGAATATCCCAAGCTTCCATTAAGTAATATACAAGCTAGTATGATACAATAATGGCCCCTAGGGCATATACACTAACAATCTCCCACTTGCATTAGGGCCATGTACTGGCATATCGAAGACCGATCATCTTGAGTAGCCTCTCGAACTGAATCTGAGGTAAGGCCTTTGTGAATGGATCAGCGGTGTTCTCCTCTGTAGCAACTCTCCGGACCTCGATCTCCCGGCGATCTATGATCTCCCTGATCAGGTGATACCGCCTTAAGATGTGTCTGGACTTCTGATGGGACCTGGGTTCTTTCGCTAAATCTATAGCTCCGTTGTTGTCGCAATACAACGGTATTGGATCAACAATGGTAGGAACCACCTGAAGTTCTGTTAGGAAATTCTTCATCCAGACCGCCTCTTTTGCGGCATCGCAAGCAGCAATATACTCCGCTTCCATCGTCGAGTCTGCAACGGTGTCCTGCTTGGAGCTCTTCCAGCACACCGCCCCTCCATTGAGGGTAAAGACATAACCTGACATGGACTTGGAGTCATCCTTATCACTCTGGAAGCCGGAATCAGCAAAGGCCTCGATCTTGAGGTATTTTCCGCTGTAAACCAAGAACATCTCCTTAGTTCTTCTCAGGTACTTGAGAATGTTCTTTACTGCTATCCAGTGCTTCTCCCCTGGGTCTGACTGATACCTGCTTACCACGCTCAGTGCGTAAGCTACATCTAGTCTGGTGCACAACATCGCATACATTATAGAGCCTACCGCAGAAGCGTAGGGTATAATAGACATGCGATCCCTTTCTAAATCAGTCTTGGGATACATCTCTTTGGATAGGGTGATTCCGTGACAAGCCGGTAAATTACCGCGCTTAGAATCTTCCATACTGAATCTTTTCAGTATAGTGTTGATATACCTAGACTGCGAAAGTCCCAACATCCTCTTGGATCTATCACGATAGATCCGGATCCCCAGAATGTAAGAGGCATCACCCGGGTCTTTCATGGAGAACCTGTGTGATAAGAATCCTTTGACAGATTGTAGCATAGGAATGCCATTTCCTATCAATAGAATGTCATCCACGCACAAGACGAGGAATACGACAGTTCGTGCTACAATTTTACTATATATACATGGTTTATTTGGATTTTTGATAAAGTCATATTCTTTGACCGTTTCATCAAAACAGACGTTCCAACTAAACGATGCCTGCTTTAATCCATAAATGGACTTAAGTAACTTGCACACTTTCCCGCTGATCCCACTCTGATTGAAGCCTTTTGGCTGATCCATATAGACGTACTCTTCTAAATTACTATTTAGAAAAGCCGTCTTTACGTCCATCTGCCAGATCTCATAATCATGGAAGGCGGCAATAACAAGAAGGACCCGAATGGATTTGAGCATAGCCACTGTAGAAAAAGTTTCGTCATAGTCCAAACCAGGTCTTTGATGAAAACCCTTTGCAACAAGTCTAGCCTTATAGGTTTCCACCTGTCCATCTACATCAATCTTTTTCTTGAAGATCTATTTGCATCCTATGGGTTTTACCCCATCTGGAGCAAAGTCCAAAGTCCATACTTTGTTGGTGTACATGGACTCCATTTCGGTCCGCATTGCATCTAGCCATCATACCGAGTCGCCGCTCTGGATGGCCTGCTGGAAGCTAGTAGGTTCATCATCATCAATGACGCAATCCACTTCATCCCCATCTATGAGAAAACCGTAGTATCTCTCAGGCGGATGAGACGGCCTACTACTCCTGCGGAGGGGTGCGGGAATGTCCTGTTCTTCTTGAACTACTGGTTCTACTAAACTTTCAGTAGTAGTTTGTGGTTCTGGAATTTCTTCCAGTTCTATTGCGCTCCCACTTGTTTCCTTTTCTAAAAACTGATGTTCTAGAAAATGGGCATTACGAGAAACAAAAACCTTTTGTTCCTCTGCGTAATAGAAATAATACCCCCTGGAGTTCTTTGGACATCCCACAAACTTACACTATACTGATCGTGCCTCGAGTTTGTCCGCATGCTTCTTTTTAACAAAAGCTGGACATCCCCATAACTTTAAATACTGAAGATAGGGTTTCTTCCCACTCCACATCTGATATGGCGTGGTAGGCACAGTCTTGGTAGGAGCCCTGTTCAAAAGATATGCCGCTGATTCTAGCGCATAACCCCAGAAAGATCGCGATAATTCAGCATTACTCATCATGGAACATACCATATCCAATAGGGTTCGATTCTGTCTCTCCGATACACCGTTATGCTGTGGAGTGTATGGAGGAGTAAGCTGAGAGAGAATTCCTTTCTATTTTAGGTAACCTAGGAACTCGGCACTTAAGTATTCACCACCTCGATCAGATCTTAGTGTCTTGATACTTTTGCCGGTTTGGTTTTCTACTCCATTCTTATATTCTTAGAATTTCTCAAAAGCCTCGGATTTATTTTTCATCAAGAAAATGAATCCGTACCTAGAGTAATCATCCGTAAAAGTAATGAAATAGGAAAAACCACCTCTTGGAGTAATCATCCGTAAAAGTAATGAAATAGGAAAAACCACCTCTTGCATGTGTAGACATTGGACCACATACATCGCTGTGTATGAGTCCTAAGAGCTCGCTCTCTCTTACTCCATGTCCAGTGAATGGAGTCTTTGTCATCTTTCCTCGAGACATGATTGACAAGTGGCATAAGTTTGATATTCGAACGAATCCAAATATCCTTCTCTATGTAACTTAGTTAACCTTGTCTCATTGATGTGACCTAGTCTACAATGCCATAAGAAAGCCTTGTTTAAATCTGGAGACTTTCTTTTTAGTGTGTTCTGGACATTGAAAATCTGTAATTGGTTTAAGACATATATACCGTTATCTAGTGTACCGAACCCAATCAAACTATGATTAAGGTGGATATTAACAACATCGCTTACAAACGTGAAATCATAACCTTCTTTTGATAACAACGAAACCGATATGATATTACACGTTAAACTAGGTACACAAAAACAGTTATGTAAAACCAAAATATGTCCACTCGTCAATCCAAGGTGATAATCCCCTACGGACACAGCTCCCACGCTAGCTCCGTTAGCAACCTGGAGGGTCATATCACCAACCTTCAGCACTCTACGGTTTCTCAGTGCCTGCAATGAATTGCATATATGAGATCCTGACCCGGTATCCAATACTCAGGAAGTAGAGTTGATTGACAGACAATTTTCAATTACAAACACACCTGAAGTCGAAGCCACAGCTTGCTTCGGTTCCTGGTTCTTGGCATTCCAAGCCTTGCAATCTTTCTTCCAGTGCCCTTTCCTATGATAGTGGTGTTAGTTATGTATATGCCCTAGAGGCCATTGTTGTGCATATGATGTATATTATGATGGATGCTTAGATATATACAGAGAGGACTTTCTTGCTCGTCATGATAGTATGCTATTTGGTTTCACTTTATCTTAACATGTTGACTTGTATTAGTTTACTGTCTTACTCTCACATGTTGATAAAACCCTTAGGATCTGTACTCGACTACTGGGACTATGATGAGATCATACTAGTGGGGCCATAGTAGTCGACGAGTACATCCTATAACTGTTCCTAGTCGAGGGTATATCGAGACAGGGCATCGATACACCAGAGTAGACTAGCGTATACGCATCTTGACCCATATGATGGGCGATGGATGATCCCATATCCATCGGTGTTTGACATCAAGGATGGTGTACGGGTGCTCAGTGGAGACTGGGTACACTGGACAGACTCGCCGAGAACTCCCAGATGGTGATATACCACACGTCAGATGGCAGTTCTCCGGTGACACTGGTACAGGGTAGTCTGTAGACCCGAGATCGTCATAGAGTCTTGTGTGATTCCCACTATGCTTTGATTTCCACCTTACCACGTCCAAGAGGGCGTGCAAAACGGTGGCTTTTAGGTACAGTCCCGAATCACATGGAGGCAATGAGCGATAGGAGGGGATTCGTCTCTCCCGGTATAGGGAGTTGATGTTGTGCTGTGTTCGATTGGCTATAACTGGAAGTCCCTGGCCAGGGCTGATATAGAGATATACTGGTAAGTGTTACCAGTAGTTTCTCAACCTGTTATGAGCCTCACATCGACACGACTTATCAGTTACTGGGGTCTGACGTATACCACCTCTAGACTTGATATGCGACATATCAGACGAACAGACGGGACTGTACGGGAGTGTTACTGATTGGATTCACAGGAGAACGGACAGGCTAGCTTGTTGATCTTCTGATCGCTCAATACCTGGGTGGCTGTTACGTTTAGCTGACTGCTTGCAGCTTGTGGGTGTTTGATATGATCATCACCTGCTACCGGCGTATTGACGATTCTTTAGAGTCCTACACAGAGGTTTCTTGGTTCAGGCAAAACGGAGTAGAGGCACATATGTGATATGTGCAGGACCGAGGATAATGCGATATGAGATACCGTATTATATTCTCACGATATTTAGATATGAACCGGGACATCGGATCAAGTGTTGATTCGATGAATCGGTACATGATATATTAGTCGGTTATATTCGATATAGCCGGATCGTTGGATCAAGTGTTGATTCGATGATTTAATGTATAATGATATATATGATATATTGTATTACATTAGCTAATATTGGCTCGCTTTGTTATTTCATTTTCTCACCGGATTAATACATTGATATATATGCGATATATGTTAATTGTATTATTTTCTTTTGTTGCAAATATATAATATATATGTGATATATATTATTGTGACATGATATGATTTATTATGAAACATGATTAGGGATGATAAAAAGAGATTAGGGTTAGCTTCTTCTTGATTATTCTAGAAGAATTTCCTTTTTGTCTTGGTTAAGATATTATGGTTGATACTTATCCTTAACTCATCCTTGATCTAACCAAACCCTAACTCTAGTTTATTCTCTACAAAGGTTAAGCCTCTCATCCTTGACCATGGTTTGATAATCAATCATATATTCTTGACTACTATTCATCACAAAAGGATTATCATTTTCATTCATCATCTTCTTCTCTCTCAGCTTTGAGAAAGCTTACTAGTTAATTCTTTTGTGATGATTTCTTGTGAGAAAGTGAATTAAAAAGAAAGCATAAATACTACTCCATCATCCTCATCTAATCTAGCCCATTAGATTAGGGTGTTCATCTCTTTAGAGTGAGAAAGCTTGGGTTATAGCAACTTCGACGTAGATCATCGGAGAAGCGGAACACTTCAAGCTAGCATGGATCGTTCGAGTCGTGGAGCCTCTCTTGAGTCCGGCAGATCGTGGATCATGGCAAAGGGACTTCTACTCGGAGCTTGTGAAGCGAAGGAGCGGACTACAAAGGTTGTAGTCTCTCACACTTAGGTTTAAAGATGTCATCTTGCATGCTAAATCCTAATAATCTAGCAAAGATCCCGTCTTTGGGTTGTTCGGCACATCTAAAATTTTATTCGGGCATATTTGATGCTTTATGAACCTTCACAAGAGTGCCTAGGAACCCTACAAGTGGAAGCACTCATCCTTTGCCACTACTGGCACCGCAATATTTTTCTTTCCCTTCACTCCCACCTTACTAACACCTCCTCTAGGTTTGGTGGCGGCCTTATTCTTCCTTCCTTTGGCCCTAGCCTTGGACCCGGAAGAAGAAGCACCGCGAACAAATATAGCGGGTGTTTCTCTTGCCTTCTGCAAGGTGCCCTCTGCACTCTTCAACATGTTAAGGAGTTCTGGAAGTTCAACTTCTTTTCTTTGAATGTTGAAATTCAGAATAAACTGGGCGTAGGTGGAAGGAAGGGACTGGAGAATCAAGTCTGTATAGAGCTCGTTCTCCAAAGTCGTCCCAAGGTCTGCGAGCTCTTCTATATATCCAATCATCTTTAGGACATGTTCTCTTACAGACGATTCGACGACCAACCTCGCCTGAAACAAGTTCTTTGAGGTCTCGTATCTTGCTATACGAGATTGCTCCCCATACAGATCCTTTGTATGGAGAAATATGGATTCGAGATCCATATCCTCGTGCCTCCTCTGATGTTCATTATTCATCGAGGCAAGCACGATGCACTTGGCATTCGCACAATCTAACTCCCAGGTTTTGTGGATTTCTTTATCCGCATTACTGGATTTAGGACCAGGGACAGCAGGTGCCTTAGTGATAAGGACATACCCCAATTTGTCATAAGTCAAAGCCATCTTGGCATTCCACAGCCAATCTTTATAGTTTGGCCCTGTCAATATATTTTTCTCTAATAGTAACTCAAGGCTTGTCATGTTTTGGGTCGCTGCAATGTGAGAGAGAGAGAGAGGGAACACTTTAGCATGATGCTCTTGCAAGTCTAGAGTGGTTTTTAGTTTATCTAAACTGGATGGCTCCCACTGTTTCTCGAATCTCTCCTCAAACCAAAAAGGAAGAACTAGCCAGGACTATTCTCACCGTACAATACTTGCTTAACCGTTCAGCCAGGCCGGTGTTGGTACTTCGAGGGAGGTTTTCCAACGCTTTCACGAAGTTCCTTAATTAAATAACCTCTTTTCTCTGGGGGCGTAACCCCGCTGACACCTTTCTCGGCACCTACTTGGTTTATAGCATTGATCGTTAAGTGACGAATCTCCTGATGAGTAGCATATACTCACAGTAGGATCGGGATCCAAATATCATCGTGTGATAATGTTGAAGGAATCCTACCAACATTCATCAAACTCCAAATGGTATGCATCTCTTTGCAAATTTCAGTTTCTTTAGAAATTCCCGATAAATTTTTGCCCCATGCTCTTATGACCTTGGCGTTCGGTCAAAATGTCATAAGTCACATGTCAATTTTTACCCATCATTATCTTGTTAATTTGAACCCATCCGTACATACCCCTGACGTAGGCCAAATGATAATACGACTGTCCCAAACTAACTCATCTATCTATGCAACAAATGAATACCCAGCAGCTACCAAACACTATGCCTTGGCGTTAGGTCAAAATACATAGCTTGAATACTACTGAATACCCAAATGAAATGACGGAGGGCTACGAATGATTTTGGCGAAACCGTGAACGTAGTGAACTTGATATGATCGAAGGAACCTGATAGCTTTTAAAAGGAGTGGTTAAAGCTCCGCAATTAAAAAATATCCTCTGTTTTAAAATAACCGAGTGGTTTCTTTTAAACTATTCCAACGATTCAACTTTGGTTTATTTTCTTTGCATTAATATAATGCGTCCCATCAATTAACCTATCATTGCAGAAAACAACGAAAATACAACGTCCTCTTATGCCATCTGCATTCGCCACTGGGTCCCGTCATCGCCCGTTAGGTTACTTAACTAACGACAGAGCGGGGGCTGGGCTAGCGCGGGTGTAAAACATAAGTGACGTCTAAATAGCTATCATATATAGATATTGTACATTCGTCAGACGCAATAATAGGCATTCCAGATCACAGATGAACATTATTGGATATATAAGCAATCCGCGTTTCCTTTGAGCCTGCAACGAAAGACGGATTACACAGTTGTGATGAATAGCCATTACCCCACTCTAGACCCCTACGGGTACGGCAAACTACCCGCCAAGTACCCGAAGTGAAGCGGTCTCCCTCAACAATATGGGTAGGCCACTAAAAACTTCAAAGTACCCGGTAGTTTGTGCACCCTACCTTGGGTCTATCCTAGGAGCAAAAATCAGTAAATGAAATAATACAACGGTGGTTACAACCGCAACCTGGATGTGCCCCGCAAAAGAATATTACAACATATTACAATTTACATCGAATGAATGAATATAAAAACCCATCTCAAACCCTGGATAATCATCACAACGATCCAATCAAGTTCATAAACACAAACAGTAAAATCATTACAGAAATGTGCAACCCCCTGCCAACCGACATACTAGCAGTTAGGGGAGGTTTACGAACACATTATACAAATCACGGATATAATCTAATTAGCCAAACATCGTAGAATTTTGATCGAGCAAACACAATTGATTCTACTCCAAAAACTTCTCTGTGCACCTGAGACTCGAGCAGAAACAAAACATTCCAGAAAGAACAAAATTAACACAGAAGAGTTACTGGGGAATTTTGGGGTGAATCGGCTTCAACTCGGCCGCGGATCCGCGGCGGATCGCTTAGATCTGCCACGGTTCCGCGGCTGTTTGGCCGATTTAGGAACCCAAATTTCTCCAGTATTCTTATAATTCCCTGCTTGTAATTTTAAGGGTCCCTGAAAAATTTTTAGACCCTGTTTTAAAATCGACAGAAACTTGGTGAAATTGATGTTTTTTCCGGTTCGTTTTGCGATCGAATTTCTAAAGACATTGCTGACAAGTTAGTTATGGTTAAGCGAGGCTCTGATATACTCATGATTCGTTAGTTTTGAAATAGGTATGACTCGGGTCTTGTCTAACATCAATAAGTAAACTACAGGACTAATCGAAAGGTAAGGAAACCACCTAAATCTGAGTCGATACATATAAATAAATATAACAGCCGGTGATCCCGCCTCAATAGTATCACACACGATACAATATATATTATGACATCCTCGAGTCAAGAGTGCGGAGGATCTATCTTCAATATAAAGCTCGTATGGTAAATTCATCGTACGACACCCCAAATCTGGGTACGGGTCAAATATCACATTCATCTCATTATTCATCCGGTATCCATTATCATCATATCTCATGAACTGGGGGTACTGATCTAAGTCTAGTACAAACTGATACCATCTGCATATATATGCGTGTATGAAAACACACGCCTAAAGGCCCGCTAAAATCTCATGTCGTATCTCATAATACGAATCTAAACATATCACCGATCTCGTGGCATCATGCCCAATCTCATTGACTCATCTCCAAATACCATGTACAATCCTCATCATCCACGTATAAGTATACGTATATGTATACATAGTCCCATACCCATGTGTGTATACATATATACATATCCCTATATACGCACAAGTAAAACAAAGTAAGCATGTGTGTGCGTGTGGGTGTAAACCTCATTCTAGGGTTCGCGACTACACTAACTAACGACGCTATCATCCAAGTACACTAAAGTCATCCATTGTTAGTTATATGTATGCCCTAGAGGCCATTACTGTACATAGGATGTATATTGTAGTGGATGCTGGGACATATATAGGGATGACTTTCTTGCTCGACATGATAGTATGCTATCTGGTTGCTCTTTACCTTAACGTGTACTCTGATTGTCTCTCTGTTACATGTTGGTAAAGCCCTCAGGATGTGTACTTGAATACCTGGACTATGATGTGGATCATACTAGTGGGGACATGGTAGTCCATAAGTACATCCTTCAAAGTCCCTAGTCGTGGGTGTATCGAGACGGGGCATCGATATACCAGAGTAGACTAGCGTGTACCTTCTCGACCCATACAGATGGGCGATGGATGATCCCATATCCATCGGTGTTTGACATCAGAGATGATATACGGGTGCTCAGTAGAGACTGGGTACACTGGACGGACTCGCCGAGAACTCCCAGATGGTATTATACCTCACGTCAGATGGCAGTTCTCTGGTGACACTGGTACAGAGTAGTCTGTTGACCCGAGATCGTCATAGAGTCTTGTGTGGTTCCCACTGTGCTTTGATTTCCATCTTACCACGTCCAAGAGGGCGTGCAAAACGGTGGTTTTTGGGTACAGTCCCGAGTCACATGGAGGCAATGAGCGATAGGAGGGGATTCGTCTCTCCCGGTATAGGGAGTTGATGTTGCGCTGTGTTCGATTGGCTATAACAGGAAATCCCTGGACAGGGTTGTTGAGATTTACTGGTAAGTGTTACCAATAGTTTCTCGAAGTGTTATAGACCTCATATCGACACGACTTATCGAGCTATTGGGGTCTGACGTTTACCACCCCTAGGCGAGATATGCGACATATCAGACGATCAGACCGGACTGTACGGTAGTGTTACTGGTCGGATTCACTGGTGTGTGAGCGGGCTTGCTCGTCGATCTTCAGATCGCTCAATACCCGGGTGGCCGTTACGTTTAGCAGACCGCTTGCGGCTTGTGGGTGTTTGATATGATCATCACATGCTGCCGGCGTATTGACGAGTCTTTAGAGTCCTACACAGAGGTTTCCTGGCTCAAGCGAAACGAAATAGGAGCGCATATGAGATATGTGCGGGACCGAGAATAATACCAGTATGTGATACTGTATTTGATTCTCACGATGTGACATTGATCGGTTATATCCGATATAGCCGGGTTATCGGATCAAGTGTTGATTCGATAAGTTGTTACTAAAGATACCAGTCGGTTGTGTGCGACATGACCGGATCATTGAATCAAGTGTTGATTTAATGATTTGATGCATATTTATATATTTGATATATTACTTTGCATCAACTAGTATCGGTTTACTTAAGATGGATTTTCTCACTCGGATGTGCACATTATATATGTGATATGATTTTGTGCACTTGCTTGTATCATGTTTGATGATGCATGCTTTTTGGTTAAGTGTAAAGTGTTAAACTTTGGTTAATGAATAGGTTAGGGTTTATTATTTTTTATTCATTTATCTTATTTAATTATCTATTTATTTATGATAAATGAATAAAAGAAAATGAAATGAAATGGTTGCTAATTTTGGAGTTTAGTTGAAGCTTCATGAAGCTTTGATAAAGTCAACCATTCTTATCTCATCTTTAACCCTAACCATTCCCACTAACCATGATTCATTCTCTACACTTGACTCTAGTTAACATTATGATAAGTTTTGATTTTTCTATTGTTTTTAAAAATAACTTATCATAATATATTCTTCTTCTTCTTCCTTCACTTGAAGAAGAAAGCTAACCTCATCAATGGTGATTGATGAATTAGAGTGAGAAATCCATTTCTAAAGTCTACCCACTTCCTATTTCTTCATCCTCTACCTCTTGCCAAGTAGTAGAGTGTGTTTCCTTCACAAGTTTTCATGACTTGGTGAAGGTGGAGCTTGATCTTTCGATGCCTCGACGTAGATCATCTTCGGCATGGACATCGACGACCTAGCTCGCTTTCTCTCCGACGAAGCCGACTTTAGAGCCCGGATTTCTTTTGGACAGCGGAGATGACTTCGTTGCGGAGCTATGGAGGTGGAGCACCGGATCTACAAAGGTTGTATTTCCGTATTCTCTTTAGCTAAGTTGTTAGCTAGTTTACTTTTCGCCTAAATATCTAGCAAACGATCTTGTTTGGGTTTGTAGGCACCGTTAAAATTTGAAAATGGCATGATCGATGCCTTGTATAACCTCATTAGGGTGCCTAGGAACCTTTCACTGGTATCAGAGCCAGGCTAGAGCCTTAGGCGAAGTCTCGACGGAATTTGAAGTCCGAACGAACCCGAAACCCCGAACCAATCTTGCTCTCTGTACATTTTTGAAAACAGTGAGTTTTTCCAAATTAAAAATATGTAGAGAACTCAGCAGGGAAATATAAGAATTACGGCGCAAAAATTTTTGGATGAACAGTTAAACCCGCGGCGGAAGCGCGGCATAAGATAGGTTAATGCGGCTGTTCCGCCGCACATTGATGACGTCAGCCCTAAATTTTTACACTGTAATTCATTGTAT
This sequence comes from Agapanthus africanus, assembly GCA_030015575.1. NCBI lineage: Eukaryota > Viridiplantae > Streptophyta > Magnoliopsida > Asparagales > Amaryllidaceae > Agapanthus > Agapanthus africanus. The sequence continues at coordinate 280,331,907 of JASDDO010000010.1, read as the reverse complement.
CTGGTTCTGAGTTCTCTGGATGTTTTGAAATTTTATTCAAGAGTTGAATTTTCTGGAGTTGTTTTGGGGATTCGGTATTTCGATCGGGGTATCAAATTTTGTCTATGTGGCTTTCCGGATAAATTTTAGAATATGTTAAAATATTCGACCGAATATAAATACCCAATTTTCCCCTATCGGGAAATTTCCATGTGTTGGATTTTTCCGTAGTTTAACGACGTTCTAAGTAGTGCAAGTAACGCAATGGACCCTCTAGAAGACAACAAACCTTAACTCGATTATGTGACCGTCTTGAACTGCCCTTTGAACCTTCGGGTTTGGGGCAGTACGGCGTGCCACATGTGAAGCGTTGGCTTGACCCTTCTACGGCTGGACCGTTGGTACTGAGGCACGAACTGAATGTTGTTAGACTTATTTCATGTGTTGAGCTGTATCGGGAAAAGTTGGGTGTTCGACTGTTCGATCGAAAAGTTTAACATTTTCTGTTTATCTGGAATGGGATACACTAATTGGAATTCACAAAAGTTATGTGATAACTGAATGAATGTTATAAACATAGCACTTTAGTCTCACTTGATCGGTTGCCACGGAATTTTGATGTGATCAAAAGTCCGTCGCAATCACGTAGCGTACGCGGATACTCACCGGGTAAACTTAATAGACAGCCTCACTCCATAGCCCTGACCAAGTGACTGTAGGAGAACCCCGTCGCCGAAAGCATCCGTTCGGGTGCTCGCGGCAGCGGTGTTCCGCCTTGGTGCACTTCGTCGACGGTATCGGGGGTGCGGCCGCCTACTGAAGTTTGCGACGAGCATTCGATCAGGATGTCGGGAATCTTGTTGAATTGCCCGACTTGATATTGAAAAGAGTTTTCGATTTTGAGACTAAAATGCGGGGTTTATAATTGTTAGGCATGCGATGTCTAAGTAATTCATTTGGTCAGGCATGCGATGTCTGAGGTGGTTGCGGATCCCAACTGTTGTAGTTTTACACTTTCTTTTCTGTGACCGTAAGTGTAATATGTGATATCGCCGGTTTCGTTGCTATATGCCAACGACAATTGGGATGCGCATATTTACTTACGTTGATGACATGTGATGTTATGTGTTGCTGGATATGTTATATTGGATCGTCGTGTTTGAATAGCCGGGGGTTTTTATGTGAGATAAGTGTTTTTCATTTTCATTCATGTAAAAACTTGTATGTAATATTCTTTTATTGGGGCGCTTCCAGGTAGCGGAAGTAGTCACCGTTTGTATATTATTTACTTTTCCGCACTAGGATAGACCCAAGGAGGAGAGCACAAGTAACCGGGTTCTGGAGTCCAGTGGGAGACCAACTCGAGGAGTCGAGGCCGGGTCTCCTAACTCTAGAATTGGTAGGGTTGCTTGCTGCTCTCGTAGGGGTCTAGGGGTGTGGGTTTGGCTATTCATCGCGACCGTGGAATCCGTGTTTTATACTGGCTCGTATTGAAAACACGGACGTCCTAGTATATCCAATATTTCATATGATTCTTCTGCTGCGATATCTGTGATGTGATCATGTGATGTTCTGTGATAGATACAGTATATAGTATATATGATATATTATATAGGCGTTACTTATGTTTTACACCCGCGCTAGCCCTGCCCTGCTCTGTCGTTAGTTACCTAACCTAACGGTGCACGAGGGGACATCGAGGCGAATGCGGATGACATAAGTGTACGTCATATCTATCTGTGATGTTTAGGTATCTTAAATGATGGGACTTCATTAATGAGATTAATGAAATAAAAGAAACCTAAGATGTTGTAGAATCGAATTTCAAAATAAAACAGGTAGCTACAGTTCTTGCTTTGCACAGCGGTATATGTGATATATCCTGCACCTTATTCGATAAGGAAAGGACCGAGATCCCTTCACCGGGAGTGACTCCTTTAGCAATAACTGGCAGATGCTACACACTCGGTTTGTCTTTTGATTGCTTTTAAGAGTTTTTGCTTTGCACAGTGATATATGTGATATATCCCGCACCTCATTCGACGAGGAAAGGACCGACGATCCCTTCACCGGGAGTGACTCCTTTAGCAAAACTAGAAAAGCCTCAAAAACACTCCATTTTAAAATTCATTTGATTCTACAACGATATCAAGTTCATTACGCAATAGGTTTTCAGAAAAACCTGTCGTAGCCCTCCGTCATTTCAGATACGTACTAGTTAGTATTCGTGCTGCGGTTGTTTGGCATGCGTCAAGGCGTAGTGTACGGTAGCTAACTAGTGCTTATCTGCAAGCATATGATGCGATTGGATCAGGGTATTCGTACGGCGTTGTTTGGCATGCGTCAAGGGTCGTGCGGGTGGGTTTAATTCAATCAGGAAATGACGGGTTGAACTTGACTAGCAGACTATGGGTTGTTTGGCATGCGTCAAGGTCATAGCGAGCTAGGGGCAAAATATTATCGGGAATTTCAAGTGTTGAAATTTGCAATGAGATTGCATACCTTCTATGAGATAGTTGGATCCCGATACCCTCTGCGAGTAAGAGTTACTCCTGGGAGAGTTTTATACATTACAATTAGCCGATCAAGTAGGTGTCTAGAAAGGTGTTAACGAGGTTATGCCTCTGGGAAAACGAGGTTTACATTAATTAGGTTCGTGCGAAAGCACGGGGCACCTCCCTCAAAGTACCGACACTGGCCTGGCTGAAAGATTGGCGAACTTGTAGTGTGTAATTAATCCCGGCTAGTCTTTCCTTTTAGGGTTTGAAGGAAGATTTGATAAAAAGCAGTGGGAGCCATCCTGATTAGATAAAATAATAACCAATCTATTCTTGCAAGAGCGCACGCTGAGTGTTTTCTTCTCTCTCTCTCCTGGTAGCGACCACATCACGCCTTAATCAAGATAATAATACGGATAATTGACCGAACCCGCTTGTTATACTAAGCTGGGGAACGTTGGTCCCGCTCCAACTTATAATTGTTATAAGACAGAGCAGGAAATTGGGAAATACCAGATTTCCCGTGCCGCCCAAACGAAGAGAGTGCATGCTGATGCATCATCTTCGGGTGTGTTCGTTACAAAGAACTGTTTCTCAGTATCCTCCGCATCCATGGTATATGATACCGGATCAGGATCCCAGATATGTAAGATGTTACATAGGGATACAAAAGGGTAGAAAAACTGAGAACGGGTGATAAGTTTCATGAGGCAGAAAACGGGGCAAGTGTTGCAGCCAAGTCTGTTGGTCACTGTCACCCTGTATTGTAATACATTGATTCTGAACGAATGTTATTAGATACCGAACCTGATATACAAAATCATATCTGTCTCTTTATTAGTAAAGAAACGATAAAATTTCGTATTGTTGGATAATGTTTTGAACATTTCCTATATCAAAAGTTGATCGGTTCAGGCACGTTATCTAAAAGCATTAATGTTCTAAATCAAACTACAGTTCTTAGTATACGGAAACACACACAAGAAGAAGAGTTCAGAAATGGACGGATCCTTCTTGAGGTATTGTAGACTAGGTCATATCAATGCGACCCGACTAGCTGGAGTTACATAAAGATGCATATTTAAATTGGTTTGAATTTACATCTTGTGAAATTCGCCAGTCATGTCACAAAGATAAGATGACCATAGCTCTGTTTATTGGAAACAGAGAAAGAGTTAGTGAACTCTTGGGATGATACATGTTGATGTATGTAGGTCCCCTGTCTACACATACCAAGACCGGTTCTTTATACTTCATTACATTCTCTGATGATCTCTTTAGATTCAGACCTATGTTCCTGTTGAAACATAAGTCCGAACCTTTTGAGATATTCACAGAATATAAGTTAGAAGTAGAGAACCAGAATACGGGTATAAGTATTATGTCCTTTGATGTGATCAAGGAGGAGAATACTTGTGCATGGAATTCCTGGACTATTCTAAAGGAGAATGAGATTCTCTCTCAGCATTACTCCTCCATATACACCATAGCACGATGGTATATCAGGGCGGAGCAGATACACCCTATTTGATATGGTGTGCTCTATGATGAGTACTACTGAGTTACCTTTTTCCTATTGGGTGTTATGCACTTGTGAAGTTGCATACCTATTGAATAGGGTTTGAATCAAATCAGTGCCTACCACATCATATGAGATATGGAAAGGGAAGAGCCCATATCTTAAGTTAGTTAAGATTTGGGGGTGACCGGCCTATGTCTAAAAGCACAATCCGGACAAGTTCGAGGCAAAGTTAGTTATGTAGAACTGGAAGTGTTCCAACTATACAAACTACAGCAGATGATTTGGTACAACCAGAGGATTCAGTAGATACCAACGAACCTCAGCCTCTCCGCCGATCTAGTAGGGTTCCTCACCCACCTGAGAGATACTTTGGTTTCTCTATGACAGTGGGAGCGAGGATTGCATCATGAGATGATGACCCAACTAGTTTTCGAGCTGGCCATCGAGAGTAGGACTCTGTAAGAATGGCTGGATGCTTAGCAATTTGAGATGGAATCCTTATACACCAACAAAGTATGGACTTTGGTTGCTATATCTGAAGGGTTAAATCCCCATCAGGAGCAAGTAAATCTTGAGAAGATTACTTGGTGTAGATGGAAAAGTTGAGACTTTCAAAGCTAGACTTGTTAAAAGTTTGCATCATTGACCAGGCGTGGATTATGATGAAACCTTTTTCAAGTAGCTATGCTTAAGTCCATCCAGATCCTACTTGCCACGGCTACATACCATGACTACGATATCTGGTGGTTGGGTGTCATGACTGCTTTTCTAAATGATGTTTTAGAAGAGTGCGTCTATAAGTACACAGCCAGAGGGCTTCATAGACAGTGGGAGCAGCGGAAACGTGTGCAAGATGCTTTATAGGATAAAGCAGGCATCGCGGAGTTGGAACATCTGTTTTGATGAAGTAGTCAAAGAAGTTGACATCATCAAAATGGTAGATGAACCTTGTATAAACAAAAAGGTAGTAGGGAGTATGGTGGTGATCCTCGTAGAGTACGTGGATGACATACTCTTGATAAGAAAGGAGTTTCTTATGCTACGCTCGATCAATCTCCGTTTATCACAAAGATTCTCTATATAGGATCAAAGTGATACCTCCTATATCCTGGTTTTTGGATCTATGAGATAGATCTAATTGGATGTTAGGATACTCACTAGTAGTAGTGAGATGGTATCAATCGATCCTGGAGAGAATCACTGGAAGTGTTCCAGAGTGATAAAGACGACTGAATGTCAGTCGCAGGCATTGTCTTTACCCTCAGTAAAGGGACGGTATGTTGGAAGACTTCCAAGCTAGATACCGTGGAATACTAGACGATAAAGGCAGGATACATCGCTACTTAAGATGCTACCAAAGAGGCTGTTTGGATGTATAATGGTTCATGAGATGAACTATGTTCCTACCATTGTGAGACAATGGAGTTGTGGCTTATGCCAAGGAACGTCCGTCCCATCAGTGATCCAGACATATTCTAAGGCAGTATCACCTGATCATGGAGATGGTTGATCTCCAGGCTGATCGAGGCAAGGAGAGCAGACTTAGAGGATAACGCAGCGGATCCACTCACGAAGGCCTATTCCCAGAGAGAGACTTTTATGGGATGGTTGAGTATGAGATACTACAACCACTGCTACAGATGGCCCTAGTGCAAGTGGGAGATTGTTAGTTATATGTATGCCCTAGAGGCCATTACTGTACATAGGATGTATATTGTAGTGGATGCTGGGACATATATAGGGATGACTTTCTTGCTCGACATGATAATATGCTATCTGGTTGCTCTTTACCTTAACGTGTACTCTGATTGTCTCTCTGTTACATGTTGGTAAAGCCCTTAGGATGTGTACTTGACTACCTGGACTATGATGCGGATCATACTAGTGGGGACATGGTAGTCCATAAGTACATCCTTCAAAGTCCCTAGTCGTGGGTGTATCGAGACGGGGCATCGATATACCAGAGTAGACTAGCGTGTACCTTCTCGACCCATACAGATGGGCGATGGATGATCCCATATCCATCGGTGTTTGACATCAGAGATGATATACGGGTGCTCAGTAGAGACTGGGTACACTGGACGGACTCGCCGAGAACTCCCAGATGGTATTATACCTCACGTCAGATGGCAGTTCTCTGGTGACACTGGTACAGAGTAGTCTGTTGACCCGAGATCGTCATAGAGTCTTGTGTGGTTCCCACTGTGCTTTGATTTCCATCTTACCACGTCCAAGAGGGCGTGCAAAACGGTGGTTTTTGGGTACAGTCCCGAGTCACATGGAGGCAATGAGCGATAGGAGGGGATTCGTCTCTCCCGGTATAGGGAGTTGATGTTGCGCTGTGTTCGATTGGCTATAACAGGAAATCCCTGGCCAGGGTTGTTGAGATTTACTGGTAAGTGTTACCAGTAGTTTCTCGAAGTGTTATAGACCTTATATCGACACGACTTATCGAGCTATTGGGGTTTGACGTTTACCACCCCTAGGCGAGATATGCGACATATCAGACGATCAGACCGGACTGTACGGTAGTGTTACTGGTCGGATTCACTGGTGTGTGAGCGGGCTTGCTCGTCGATCTTCAGATCGCTCAATACCCGGGTGGCCGTTACGTTTAGCAGACCGCTTGCGGCTTGTGGGTGTTTGATATGATCATCACATGCTGCCGGCGTATTGACGAGTCTTTAGAGTCCTACACAGATGTTTCCTGGCTCAAGCGAAACGAAATAGGAGCGCATATGAGATATGTGCGGGACCGAGAATAATACCAGTATGTGATACTGTATTTGATTCTCGCGATGTGACATTGATCGGTTATATCCGATATAGCCGGGTTATCGGATCAAGTGTTGATTCGATAAGTTGTTACTAAAGATACCAGTCGGTTGTGTGCGACATGACCGGATCATTGAATCAAGTGTTGATTTAATGATTTGATGCATACATCAACTAGTATCGGTTTACTTAAGATGGATTTTCTCACTCGGATGTGCACATTATATATGTGATATGATTTTGTGCACTTGCTTGTATCATGTTTGATGATGCATGCTTTTTGGTTAAGTGTAAAGTGTTAAACTTTGGTTAATGAATAGGTTAGGGTTTATTATTTGTTATTCATTTATCTTATTTAATTATCTATTTATTTATGATAAATGAATAAAAGAAAATAAAATGAAATGGTTGCTAATTTTGGAGTTTAGTTGAAGCTTCATGAAGCTTTGATAAAGTCAACCATTCTTATCTCATCTTTAACCCTAACCATTCCCACTAACCATGATTCATTCTCTACACTTGACTCTAGTTAACATTATGATAAGTTTTGATTTTTCTATTGTTTTTAAAAATAACTTATCATAATATATTCTTCTTCTTCTTCCTTCACTTGAAGAAGAAAGCTAACCTCATCAATGGTGATTGATGAATTAGAGTGAGAAATCCATTTCTAAAGTCTACCCACTTCCTATTTCTTCATCCTCTACCTCTTGCCAAGTAGTAGAGTGTGTTTCCTTCATAAGTTTTCATGACTTGGTGAAGGTGGAGCTTGATCTTTCGATGCCTCGACGTAGATCATCTTCGGCATGGACATCGACGACCTAGCTCGCTTTCTCTCCGACGAAGCCGACTTTAGAGCCCGGATTTCTTTTGGACAGCGGAGACGACTTCGTTGCGGAGCTATGGAGGTGGAGTACCGGATCTACAAAGGTTGTATTTCCGTATTCTCTTTAGCTAAGTTGTTAGCTAGTTTACTTTTCGCCTAAATATCTAGCAAACGATCTTGTTAGGGTTTGTAGGCACCGTTAAAATTTGAAAATGGCATGATCGATGCCTTGTATAACCTCATTAGGGTGCCTAGGAACCTTTCATCCATGACTCCCCAAAGTCTATCTAGATAGTCATAAACTCACAATAAACATATAATTATATATCTATCTAATATATACCATACACTGCGCTACGAACTGCGGGGGTGCTATATGCCATCCACCCAACTTCCCCCGTAGATGTGTATCTACTCACCTTGCTCTTCGCTTGCCGTTGCCGACGTCGCCACGCGCTTGCTTATCGTCCCTAAGTCCACATGGGGGTATCTACATGTCACAACGTATTGTATCGCATTAAAATCCAAATCAAACCAAAACGACACACTAAAAGCCTATAAGTTACGGACTACGCCTTTCAAACCACCAAACAACCCTCGATATCGTCGTGCAAACGTCAAGTGATCGAGGTAAAATACAAATAATAAAATACAGAATCCAAAATACGAAAAATATAACCCCGAATCAAAACAGCAACTCATGAATTTAGTCCCAGATTTTACCCTAGGCCAAACTAGCCAATTTTGCATACAAGAGGGGTCTAATTTACTGTTAAAGGAGCCATGGACCAAAAATGAGGCACCCAGGTCAAGACATGGTCACAAATTACGGCCAGGGGGAATTTAATTGCGGACATGGTGTGGGTTTAGGGTCTAGGGTTTCAGTGGGGGGGGGGTCCTAGGTTGCATGCACACTCCTCTGTGTTTGCTAAAATATTTTCAGGTCACCCGGGTGTTAGCAGATTTCGTTATACCCTTACAGAATCCATAATTCTCCGATATCGGGTTTTCTAAGTTCATAATCCGGGGTTTAAGTCTCAGGTTCAGTCTACTAAATCATCACAACAGGGGTTTTATAGCATCTACTAACCTCAATTACCCTTCACTACTCAAGATTTCATCATAACCCTAACTAGGAATTTCAGTGTTCACTAAACCACACTAAATCACAACTAAACACATATGGATACTAAAGTGAATAGAATACAATACTAATGGAAATGAAAGTGCCTCATTTGGCAACTCAAGATTATTCTTGAGTTGCCCCAAGTCTTCAAAATCCGATTTTTCTTGGTCCAATGTGTTTGTATTGAGCTTGTGCAAGTTTTTTGTGAAGGGAAGTATGTGTTTTGATGTTGATTTGGGGGTGAAGTAGGGTGTAGGAGGTGGTGGAGGGAGAAGGCAGCAGCCATGGAGGTGAGAGGAGAGAGGATGAGGGTGATGAAGTGAAGGAGGAATGGCCCAAGTCAAAGTAAACCCCTCCCTTTCTCTCTCTTGCCCATGCTTCCCATTTCTTTATTCTTTTCCTTTTTCTTTTCTTTTCTTTTCTTATCTATTCTCTTTAAAAACAAACCATGCATGAATAAAGAGATAGAAACCATGAAAGAAAATGTGACAAAGTGTAAAAATAACATGGTGCATGTCATGCGCACAAAATCCGGCTGAATACACGATTAGCGATATTTAATCGCGATTAGCATTAAATTAATGTATAATAAATCATAAAATTTCATAATTTGCATAAATCACATAAAAAACCCTCTTTTTAGTAATTTCTATAATTTTCCAAATTTTTCCTAATTTATCGGTATTTAATTATACCGCAATATAAAAATATTCAATATATTTATTATTTAATTATAAAAATTCCCAAAAATAATATTTTATTTTTCTGAAATGTTACACCCTGTCCTCGTCGCCGTCGACCCCCCACATCGCCGCCAGCGCCGCCTCCATCTCCTCCTCTTCTTCCTCCTCTCCTTTTCATCCCCGACGATGAGACCCCAGCAACCCAAACCCCGATCACTGCAACCCATCACCGAACGATCACTGCAGCCCTTGCCTGCACCCAGTTCATTGCCGGCGAACTCCTCCAATGTGGACCCAAGCCCGAAGCTCCATCGGCCGAGCTTCCCTCCTTCGCTGCGACGCAGTCGACACCTCTACGCCATCACCTCCTCACTGCTGTCGTCGTGGCCCGTGCCAAGCTGTACACAGACCACACCCTCGCACCGTGCCTCCTTGCCGCTGCCACCCTATCACAGCCGCACCATCTTCGTGTCACCATGTGCCCAGACGTGGTGCTCCCTGTACCCACTCCCCGTGCCACATCGTACCAGTCCCCGTGTCACGCAATACAAGTCCCTGTGCCACGCCGTACTCTGATCCAGTGCACGCACCATGCCTACTCCTACACCAGCGTCGCGTCCTGTGCCGTGTCACGCCGTGCCACACCCGTACCACGCACCGAGTCAAGACCGTGCCCGGTACCGTGTCACTCCCGCTTCATCACCACGCCTGCGTCGCCTCCGCGTCTAATACCGAGTCACCGCGTGTCTCGCCCGCGTCGCGCACGTGTCCAGCATCACATCATCTCGAGGGTCGAGACGGATCCCGTATGTGGTGTCGTTCTATATCAGCAACCGAAGACAAGTGAAATCCCTCACTTGTTTATCATGCTAATTTTTACGTGAGCATAAACAATTTCATAATAACTTGATATATATATATATATATATATATATATAACCATATTTGGATCGTGTGTGTGTGTGTGTGTGTGTATATATATATATATATATATATATATATATATATATATATAAAACCATATTTGGATCGTAACCACCGTTGAAACTGCATAGTGAACCATAGTGCAGTTTTATTGATTGGAGCTTGATTAAGGCTTATTACTGCGTCGGTATTACATAGAGGATATATGGTTAATATTTAAATTCAATTGGTTAAAGAAAACTAATGTTTCGATCGTTTACCGGGTGCCACCCTAAGTGTTTAATGTGAACTATAAACGATAACTAAATCAGACATGGCGAAAACCATGATATTTAGACCATGATATTATTAACAAACACTCAATAGAAATTCGGTGGCAAATTTAAGTTGTTTTCACGCATAAAGTGATGCCCTAAGGTCTATACCGAAACTTATGATTTACCGAACACTTAACACTGTTAAATTCATAATTAATTCCAGAAAAATCCAATCTCAGCGTGCCTAGATTCATTGTGAAGGTTACTGCATAAAATTTAACCCAACATGTATATGTACTGTTAGATATATCCTATGAACATCGAAAACAAAGAACTTACCTGACCTTGGACTGCAATCCAGAGCAGGAACTTACCCTTGACATGCATTTGTACCCCTGAAACCTTGATGTTTAATTGCGATAATGTGCATAGACAATTACCGTTGAATAGAAAGGTGTCTTAGCTTTCCAACAGCACCAGTTTTACTAAATTCCAGTATCTTTTGGTATTTAAATCATATTTTAAACGGATGACATATACATCAGATTTCTGTCATTTCAGCTTGCACCCTTCATCGGTAATCCGATCATAACTCCTAAACCAAAATGACTATTATTGATCCGTCTCCTGTTCTGTAAAGTTAACTCATAGACCTACAATTAGTTGAACAGTAGAATCACCTAAATATGCTCCCAACAGGGAGTAAAATGTGTTACGTAATGAACTTCCAGTCCAGAAATTGGATTTCCCGCAGTAAACACTTAAAATGAAATGACCATAACCAGCAAACCTGAAACCCGATTGACACGAAACTATTTTTTCTGTATAGATGATTAAATATAATGCCTACTCCTTTTATATCTCTTTGCTTAATTATGCACGTGTGATTTTATATAAAATTTCCTAGTCCAACCGACACCGGTTGCTCATATGTTTTAGCAGTGCATTTACTATATCCCCATCATGTGCATGATTGTCATACTCTTGTAAATAGTGTTCATTTGCATCGATAACCTAGTGACCGTGTTACATTACCAAGTGATAATATTAGTGATTGGATTGTGGAAAGTACGTTAGTGTAAAAGCGTGATTGAATAAGTGAAGTGACTCGTACTTGTATACAATCAGCGAAACCGGTTAATTATTGCATTGTCGACGTCTATGAGGCATATATAAGTGTAACTATAACTGGTATGGGACGGTTATGGAAGCACTTATATTAGTGTCATAGGTAGACATCGAGTACTGTCCATTTATCTTGGATACTAGTCGAGACATGCTTAATGGAGATTCTGTCTCCAGTTCTCGCGTAGACTTGTCAAAGAGCGACTAGTATTTGGGTTCATGGTCGGTGTTTGATGTAAACCGCGGGTTGTTAATATCAGAATATTGCATTTTATACCGCCCATTCTTACGCTCGTGTGTTTATAGGTAGGTGCTTTTAATCCGTGTGTGTTACATGTTTACAATATACAGGTTTCCAGTACAAATATTGCAAATCAGGACAAAATCTCCACAGTTACACCAAATACAGAACATCTGTTGACAACAGATAAAAGCCGGGTTCCGGTCATCCATATCCGTCCGGTGCTGCGTACCGGTTCCTGGGACAAGACATATGACAGCGGTCATTCGTGTCTCGGACAAGCACAGAGCACAAGAGGGGCTGCACAAGAATCAATGGGTGCACGGAGCTCGAGGGAGATAGAAGTCAAAAGGGAAAAAGATAATGCAATCTTGGACTAAGAATCTGAAGATATTCTGGAAGAAATTATCAGAAAATACATGTACCAGACAACAGGGGACAGGAGAACAGGAAAGTGCACAGAAGCCCACATCCTAAGTCCACTATAGGGGCGCGGATCCGCGGCCATAGGGGGGCATAGGCGGCGGATCCGCGGCCGTACAGAGGAGTCAGGGCATGGGCTTTTGGGGGCAGTTTGGTATTTTCATATGTGTTCTGGTGGTTGCCCTAGATCTTCAACCCTCTGCCTATAAATACAGCAGTTTTGAGCTAAGCCAAGGGTCCAATTTTGTGTCCACTCTTTTGTAGTTTTTTGTATAGTTTTTCTTCTTCTTCTTCATTCTTTTTCCATGAAATTGTAGTGAGAGCTTTTGAGTGGGAGATTAATGAAGATGAGGGTTTTGTATCATTCTCTTGTGTTTCTTCTTCCCCTTGAGATTTTTGCTTTCTCTTGCTCATTCAACCTCTTCATTGAGCTTGAATGGTTAAGGGTTAGTTATTGATCTCAAGGGTCGTATTTTCTCACGGGACTAGCACTTCATTTCACATGCGTTCTCTACCCTTCCCTTGATCTTGCAACCTCTTCATTGAGCTTGCAAGTTTAAGGGTTGGCTATTGATCACATGCTTGTCTTGAGTCCTAGTTTCGTATTCTTTTTATCGCTTTTTATTATTCGCAATTTATTACCTTGTCTTTTATTACTTGCAATTTACTTACTTGCGATTTTATTCCTTGTACTTTAATTACTTGTATCTTTTCTTTTCTTTGTTCTTTTCTTTTTGTCCTCTCTTTTTGGTTCTCTTTTGTGAATGTATGTAATTATTGTTGTTAAGATAAAATACGGCATTATAAGTTAACATTTCTTTGCCAATTCCTTTTCCCGTTATTTTCCATTTGAACTTCGCCCAAACCATACGCAAGCGCTCCGTTAGGCACCGTACCCTGACAAGGTAACGGTGATTCCTAACCGCGACCGGTTGCGTTCGGTTTGGCCGGAGGCGAAAGCAAGAGACAAGAACGGAAGGACAAGGGTAAATAAGCGGGATTCCACGAATACCGAGCTTAAATCCCCTAATCCACGTTGTTGCCGATTGCTCTAGCTTCAATTGGTCAAGACTCGGCTCAAAGGTTTTGAGTACGGATTTCTTAGCTTACAATCTCGTATCTTTTCTTAACAACTTTATACTTGCAAATAAACACATAGGTTAGACCGAACAAACATACAGATTCTTTATTGACTCATCTAAGACAAGAAGGTAAGATAACACCATCTCCCTGTGGACCGACCCGTGCTCAACCGGCTAGCTGCAAAGCGACACCGTCCTGATCGCGGTTACACTTTAATTCTTTGAACATCCGACACGCCAAAAGCGTGCGATCAAATGGCGCCGTTGCCGGGGAGACGGTAGCGTATTTTCTTTCATGTTATTCGGGTTAATATTCTTTTTGTATATATTTATAAAAAAAAAAAATTCTTTTTGTTTTTTTTTGATAATTTTTGTGGGCAAGAGTGCAGATTTTTGCAAGTTTGCAAACTGCGATTGTGGGGAGCAAAGTGTGCATTCAGGGAAAAGGTGATTACGAAGTACAGTGCCAAAGATCCGGGTAGTTTGACCCGCGCAAGCGAACCCTTCAAGCTTACCGGATTTGATTCAACGGGGGTTTCCTAACCCAAAACTTAAACGGTACGTACTTTACTAACACCTTCTTCTCAAATCCGACGCTTCCAATATACTATTCTTTGCAGGATTCTTTGCAAGTTCGCTAAGCAAACGCTAAAAAATTAACTAACCCGTATTTGTTGCAGCGCCGCGCTTAAACTAAAAAACGATTGTTTGATTCTTTATAGAATTTTTTGAATTGAGCATTGCATACATTAATACGGACTTAAGGGCAAGCGAACCCCACAATATACGGTAAAGGATTTCATCACCTTTTCCGTGGCCCACAAATCACGAACTTGAGCATAACGTTTACCCACACAAATTTTAAAAGAAACTAGACTTTAAGCCTTAAGGACTTCGCGCTCACTAGGAGAAGTTAACTGTGTTTAGAACCTTGCTTAAAGGTATATTGTTTACGGGGTGTCTAGGAAAGTGTTAACGGCGAAACCGCCAAAAGAGAAAGGGTTATTTAATTAAGGAACTTCGCGAAAGCGTTGGAAAACCTCCCCTTATCTCTGCACTTACCTGGCCTCGTGATCAGTGTATCTTGAGCCCGTTTCTCGACACAGTTTTACTTCGACAATCAAGTTCTGGAGCAGGTCTAGTTGACCTAGGTGAACCCTAGAACGATTAAGTGTGTGGTATTTTTGTGTCGTGATTATTTTTGTCCATATTCTTTTCTTTTTCTGTATACTTCATTCTTTTGTTAATATATATAAAAAAAAACCACATTCTTTTTCCCCTCCTTTTCTCTACCTTTCTCTCTCTCTCTTCATATCATGGGTACTCCACCTCGCAAAACTCTTGCCGAACTTTGGTACCCCCAACCAGACATTACTTCATACGGTTCTTGTTTTGGTCGAACTTCAAACGACCCCTCCATGCCCAAAGTTTCACTGAAAGATAGCATAGCAGCGTCTAGGACAAACACTTGCACTCCTCATTCCACTTTGTATCAACCTTTTCAACCTCCCGCACCCGCTTATGTTGATACCCCTTCTGCAAGCCGTCCTTTGTCCATCGCTGAACGAATTGAACAATCTCGTAGCCGATCTTTCACTCCTTTCACCACTTCAAATTCTTGGGATCAACAATTCTATTCACTTTCCTATCCAAATGTTGATCCTGCTCCTGTCCAGCCATTCAATTCCTACCAATCCTACCCTACTTTTGCACCTTCCCTAGACATTACTTCAGAACCGCCATTTGGGAGTTTTCAGTATCCAAACAACTTTGAATCTTTTACTGAAACCCCTTCACAACCAATGTCTAGTCTAGAACAATCCTTGGAAGACTTTAGGGTAGCGTCAAGCCAACAGATGATGGATTTGAATGCGTCCATGGCCGCCCTCATACAACCTAGTGACCCGGTAGCTAGTTTTCAACTAGCTCCAACTTTTTCAATGTATGATGAGGCGGCAGGACAGGCTGTGAATTTGAGTGGAGAGAGTGAGATGTACCCCCTTCCAAATCAAACCTACCCGTCCCAAATTGAATCCCACAACTCCTGTTTTGAAAGTCTATCGAGTATCCCACATGATTTATCAATTGAAGATAGAATGATGAATGAGTTGTGCGACTTCGTAGTATTTGATTTGCCCGATTGTGAAGGGTCTCTTCCAAGTAAAACCGATCCTAAACCTTTTGACCTCTACACCTCCACTTTAGAACCTGAATCGATTGATATCCATGCTTTTGTTGAGGTGTCAGAGAATTTTGATTTTCACTTGATTAAGGATATTGACGCGGGGAATAATTTGGATGATGAACCCATAGATTTGGCTGAGTTTTTCTCTCCAATTCATCATCCCGAGTCATTAAATGTTTTTTCCGAACCCCATATGCGTCTGGACTTTGATGAAATATGCATGGATGAGCTTAACTTTGAGGAGAATTTTGAGGATATTTTTGAGGATGAAACAGTTCTAGATGATGAGTCGGATTTTCCAATTCATCCTGTTCCTTTCACTGACTGTGTACACCCTCCAGAACCCTTAACCGATACCCTTCCTTAACCACTTCCCTCCATCCTTTCCATCATTCCGATCTTGCAAGAACCCGTCTCACTTTCATTTACTGTGTCTGGTTTACCAAGTTCGGCGTACCCATGGTTTCTTACGAATCTTGAGGGATTCGACCCAATTTCTCGACGAGTAAATATATTAGCACAATCACTTTTCACACATCGCTCATCACAAATTGTGCTAATCTATTTACTCCATTTGCACCCTCAAGTTCGTATTCCACTTCTTTTTTCCTTTCGCCATTCTTCTTCCTCTCATATACCGAGACCATATCCTGCTTCTCTCCGCATATGGTCTCGCGTATTATCCATCTCTTTTCTCTACGCCTTCTTCCACCAACCTGTACATTATAGCGATAAAATCTTTGAATGGTTGGTGTTAACTTTTGGCCTGTGTAAGGCCTTGTATAGTTTGATACTGTTCTTTGCCCCCTAATCTTGAACTTCATCGCTTAACAGTGGAAACACTGTTTTACTTAAGTTTGGGGGGGACACATTTTTTTTGTATATATATTTTTTTGTTTTTTTTTTTGTTTTGTATATAATTTGTTTTTTTAGGGAGCGCCGGCAATTTTAACCCTCTTGGTATAGCCTGACAGTGAAGGCACTGTCAAGTTTAAGTTTGGGGGTGTGCTCGGTAAGCTTTCTTCCTTCGCATTCATATGTATATTTTGCATCTGCATATTAAATCCATAAAATCCATAAAAATCTGAAAATTTTCTAAAAATATAAAAACTTTTTGTCAAGTTAGATTGTGGAAGAACTCTGATTCAACATTCGACGGTTTTTGTTTGAAAAAATAAGAATAACTAAATCTTATGTTTAGATTTTGAAAACCTGAAAGATAACTCTCCTTTGAAGTTAACTATAGCTGATATACGTCTTTACATCACACTACACGTGTCGTGAATTTTGGGAATTAGATGACAAGTCTTTCATGTTTAAACTTTTAAACAGATAAATGATTTTCTGAGGATCAAATAGGTTTGTTCTGAAATAAGTAATGTCAAGAATAGTTTATGAAGTAAAGCGAATATGAAGGAATGTTATTGATGCCTTAATTGGAACTAAGTCTGAAAAATAACCCATCTGAAACTTGATTGGAATGATTACACACCAAACCCACTAAACACGTCTTTTATCCAAAAAATAATGGAACTACCGGTTATATCTCCGTTCGTATTGAATCATCATGTTTTTCACGCCAAACTGTCTTTTGTTTTTAGACCTAGGTAACTTGAGTAATTAAGTCCGCTGGGGTGTTTCTACACCTAATGCCCTAAAACCAACTGGTTTGGGTGCATTGGCCCAAAGCTCGCTAAGAAGCCTAGAAAGTCCAGATAAAAACAAAGTCAAGCAAGTGTTCTCTCCGAGTTAAAATTCCTAACGGTTCTTTGTGTGAGAATAATCTTGATAAAAGACAGACTTTTATAAATATTTTAGCGGAGATATGAAGGTTTTATTCTATGATAAAGACTATTGCACGTTCACAGAGGTGTGTATGAAATGAAAACAAGAAAAAGGTGGAGTGAAAAATACGACTTAGTTTCCTGTTAAGGAAGATAGAAATTCTGAAGTTGAAACCTTACTGGAAAACGAAACTTGAAAAATGCTTAACTCTTTATAAAACTTATGTGATCCTTTTAAAATTGTTATCTGGGCTTTATTGTGCGACATGATGACTTTAATCGATCCTTCTGGAACTTAACGACACTAATTGCACTGCACGTAAAAACATATAAAATCTGTAGTTAAGTAAGAAGCGAGATGTGAAAAATAAAGGTTCGATAGTCTAGACTTAGGATTATAGAATTGTTATTTTCTGAAACAAAAACTTTAGGGTTTGAATCTTAGTTATTGTACAAAACCAACTT
This sequence comes from Agapanthus africanus, assembly GCA_030015575.1. Lineage (NCBI taxonomy): Eukaryota > Viridiplantae > Streptophyta > Magnoliopsida > Asparagales > Amaryllidaceae > Agapanthus > Agapanthus africanus. The sequence continues at coordinate 280,314,012 of JASDDO010000010.1, read as the reverse complement.
GACCGGATTTTGTGGATAGTATCCGCTGAAAACCCTCAGGAGACAACACTCCTCCTACTAGGGACACCTAGAGGTTTAACGGCTTGTTGCACATGCTCAGTGCAATCGCGTTCCCTGCGAAAGTGCGGTTATCATTTTATTTTTGTGAATAATTAGTTTTGCTCGGGACGAGCAAAAGTTAAGTTTGGGGGTATTTGTTCATATCAGAATATTGCATTTTATACCGCCCATTCTTACGCTCGTGTGTTTATAGGTAGGTGCTTTTAATCCGTGTGTGTTACATGTTTACAATATACAGGTTTCCAGTACAAATATTGCAAATCAGGACAAAATCTCCACAGTTACACCAAATACAGAACATCTGTTGACAACAGATAAAAGCCGGGTTCCGGTCATCCATATCCGTCCGGTGCTGCGTACCGGTTCCTGGGACAAGACATATGACAGCGGTCATTCGTGTCTCGGACAAGCACAGAGCACAAGAGGGGCTGCACAAGAATCAATGGGTGCACGGAGCTCGAGGGAGATAGAAGTCAAAAGGGAAAAAGATAATGCAATCTTGGACTAAGAATCTGAAGATATTCTGGAAGAAATTATCAGAAAATACATGTACCAGACAACAGGGGACAGGAGAACAGGAAAGTGCACAGAAGCCCACACCCTAAGTCCACTATAGGGGCGCGGATCCGCGGCCATAGGGGGGCATAGACGGCGGATCCGCGGCCGTACAGAGGAGTCAGGGCATGGGCTTTTGGGGGCAGTTTGGTATTTTCATATGTGTTCTGGTGGTTGCCCTAGATCTTCAACCCTCTGCCTATAAATACAGCAGTTTTGAGCTAAGCCAAGGGTCCAATTTTGTGTCCACTCTTTTGTAGTTTTTTGTATAGTTTTTCTTCTTCTTCTTCATTCTTTTTCCATGAAATTGTAGTGAGAGCTTTTGAGTGGGAGATTAATGAAGATGAGGGTTTTGTATCATTCTCTTGTGTTTCTTCTTCCCCTTGAGATTTTTGCTTTCTCTTGCTCATTCAACCTCTTCATTGAGCTTGAATGGTTAAGGGTTAGTTATTGATCTCAAGGGTCGTATTTTCTCACGGGACTAGCACTTCATTTCACATGCGTTCTCTACCCTTCCCTTGATCTTGCAACCTCTTCATTGAGCTTGCAAGTTTAAGGGTTGGCTATTGATCACATGCTTGTCTTGAGTCCTAGTTTCGTATTCTTTTTATCGCTTTTTATTATTCGCAATTTATTACCTTGTCTTTTATTACTTGCAATTTACTTACTTGCGATTTTATTCCTTGTACTTTAATTACTTGTATCTTTTCTTTTCTTTGTTCTTTTCTTTTTGTCCTCTCTTTTTGGTTCTCTTTTGTGAATGTATGTAATTATTGTTGTTAAGATAAAATACGGCATTATAAGTTAACATTTCTTTGCCAATTCCTTTTCCCGTTATTTTCCATTTGAACTTCGCCCAAACCATACGCAAGCGCTCCGTTAGGCACCGTACCCTGACAAGGTAACGGTGATTCCTAACCGCGACCGGTTGCGTTCGGTTTGGCCGGAGGCGAAAGCAAGAGACAAGAACGGAAGGACAAGGGTAAATAAGCCGGATTCCACGAATACCGCGCTTAAATCCCCTAATCCACGTTGTTGCCGATTGCTCTAGCTTCAATTGGTCAAGACTCGGCTCAAAGGTTTTGAGTACGGATTTCTTAGCTTACAATCTCGTATCTTTTCTTAACAACTTTATACTTGCAAATAAACACATAGGTTAGACCGAACAAACATACAGATTCTTTATTGACTCGTCTAAGACAAGAAAGTAAGATAACTACCCGTGCTCAACCGGCTAGCTGCAAAGCGACACCGTCCTGATCGCGGTTACACTTTAATTCTTTGAACATCCGACACGCCAAAAGCGTGCGATCACGGGTGTGGGGTAGTTTGAGTGTGAGTTCGATCAACGGAATCTCAGGAGTCTCACTGCCGGCATATATAGCGATTTCTGGAGTCGTATGGATGGTATTACTGATTATTAGCGAGCGTGATTCGGGCCCGTGTCCCCTTGCCCCTGGGGCCTACCCTTGGGTTGGGGATATTCCTGCGGTGGTTGATGCTCACACTTAGACCGACGATAGGTTTAGTGACCTGGACATTAAGACTTAGAGATTGATAGCTTTAGTGACATGGACATTGCATTGATTACTGATCTGATACACTTGCTTTATCGTTACCTGTACCGGTTATTTCATGCTCGCATCATTGTTCTATATTTGCTGCTTCATGTTTTTCATCATTGCATGTTATATATGTATATATTGCTATTGTGTCGCTCTGATGACCTGAGTATGCATGCTCAGAGTGAGAAGTGGACTTATCTTGGGTCAGGACCTTTCTTATCTTGAGGATACTGCGGACATCTAGATCAGCGATGTCAGCGCTATCTTTTCCTTGATCTCTACCTGGTTAATTTTATATCTGTTTTGGTAGAATTAGTGACTGCATTTCTCATTACATGTGCATTGATTACTGATTACCACGTAATGCTAGAAACCGAAGTGTGACTACGGCAGGATATTTCCTTGACCGTAGGAGTATGGCTGGCCTTATCACCTCTCTTATTCCGTATTTTGGGAAACGGGGCGTGACAGAGTCTTGTGTAATTCCCACTTCCTCCCTACCACGCTTAAGAGAGCGTGCAAACAGGTGGATTTTGGGTACAGTCTTCACATGGAGACAATGAGCGATAGGAGGGTTTCGTATCTCCCGGTATTGGGAGTTGATGTTGCGCTATACTCGATTGGCTATAACAGAAAGTCCTTGGCCAGGGCTGATGCTGAGATTTACCGGTAAGTGTTATCAGTAGTTTCTCGACCTGTTATGAGCCTTATATCAGCATGACTTATCAAGTTATTGGGGTCTGAAGTTTACCACCCCCAGACTCGATATTCGACATATCAGACGAAGAGACCGGACTGTATGGTAGTGTTACTTACTGGATTCACGGGAGTTTGGACAAGCTTTCTTGTTGATCTTCTGATCGCTCAATACCTGGGTAACCATTACGTCCAGCTAGTACCGCCGACGGCTTGTGGGTGACTGATATGATCATTACCTACTGTTGGCGTATTGACGAGTCTTGAGAGTCCTACACAGAGGTTTCCTAGCTCAAGCGAAACGAAGTATGGCACATATGTGATATGTGCGGGACCGAGATTAATACGTGTATGTGATACAGTATTCTAATCTCGCGATATAGGTTATATGTGATATGAACGGATTATTGAATCTAGTGTTGATTCAATAATTTGTTATATGTATATTTGATATACATATACATGATATTAGTCGGTTGTATGTGATATAACCGGATTATTAGATCAAGTGTTGATCTAATAATTTAATATATAATTATATATTTGATATATTAATATATATTAACTAATATAAGCTCACTTAAGAATTTCTTTTCTACAAATACATATAAATATATATGAGATATATGTTAATGTATTTATATTTGTGTCATGCAAGATAATACATTGGACATGGGTGTATGAGACTCATACCAAACTAAAGATAATTTGGGTGATTAATAATTAAGGGATAAATCAAAATTATTTGGAAAATGTCATGGCTTAAGATGCTTGTGGAAGCATGTAGAAGCCTTGACTTAGTCCACTAATTTTGTTTTACTTTAGATATTTATTAACCCAACCATTATCTTTAGCTATGGTTAAGTCTCTACAAATATGATTTGAGATATTTTCTCACCCAAGGGTTCACATTAGTTCATCTTCTTCATCTCCTTCTTTGCTCTCTAGCTTTTGAGTGAGGTGAAAAAGAAAATGAGAAGAAATAATTCTAAAGTGAGCAAAATTCCTACTTCATCAATCTATACCAAACTGGCCATTTAGTATAGGTTGTTTACTTCACTAATTCCTCAATTAGTGAAGAGGTAGCTTGAGTTAGAGATTCCTCAAGGTAGATCATCTTCGGTCTCGAATATTCTTAAGCAAGCCCGTTCCTTTCGCCTAGTGGAGCCTAAGAAGAGTTCGGGGACCATTACTTGGAGCTAAGGGACTACTACATGGAGCTTTAGAAGTGAAGGACCGGTCTACAAAGGTTGTATTCTTAGTTAACTTAGTGTAAAGTTTGTTTACATGCTTTATAAAACCCTAATTCTTTAGTTCGATTCCAGGTTTGTGTTCCTTAGCACTCTAAATTTTTTAAAATTGCATACTTGATACTTGCTAAAACCTAATGGTCATGCTAAGAAACTCCAATATGGTATCAGAGCCAAGCTAGAGCATTAGGAGTCATCTGGGCGAAGTTTAAGTGTTCGATTAACTTTTCAAAACCCTAAAATCCGGGTTTCTGGAAATTTTTTCAAAAGTTGGAATTTTTGAATTTAAAAATATGCAGAAAATTGTGCAGGGTTTTCTATGGATCCCCAAGAAGAACAAGCACCCAACTCGACCAAACGGCCGCGCAACTGCGGCCAAACCATGGGTTTAGCCGCGGTTCCGCGACGTAGTTGGTGAGGCAGGGACTCCCCCTTCTTGTGTTGATCCGTAAGTACTTTTGGCGCTTTCTGCGTATTTTTAAGTGATACTCGAGTGTTGAGATCTCTGAGAATTGTGGGTGTTTGATAAATTTATCGAAATGTTTAACATCGTCTAGTATATCTGTGATTTGTGATACAATATTTGGAATCCACAATAATTAGTTTGGTGAAAACTAATTAGTGTTTTGTAAATCTAGCAATTTAGTCTCATCGATCGATTGCCACGGTGTTTTGATTTGGATCAAAACTCCGTCGCAATCATGTATTGTACACGTATACTCGCCGGGTAACACTACTAGATAACCACGCCCCCATCGTCCCGACCAAGTGACTATAGGAGAACCCCGTTGCCAAAAACATCCGCTCGGGTGCTCGTGGTGTTCCGCTTAAGTGCACTTCGTCGACGGCAACGGAGGTGCGGCCGTCTACTAATGTTTCCGACGAGCATCCGATCAGTTGTCTGGAATCTTGTTGAATTGCCTGACTGGTTATTGAAAAGTGTTTTCAATTTAAGACTAGAATGCCGGGTTTATAACGTTAGGCCTGAAATTCGGAATATGTGATATTCCGGGTTTATGATGTCTAAGGAAGTTAGGCATGAAATCCGGAGTATGATATATTCTGGGTTTATGATGTCTAAGGTGGTTGGGGATTCTAATTATTGTAGTTTTCATTTCTTTTCTGCGACTGTAAGTGTAATATGTGGTGTATCGTCGGTTTCGTTTCTATACGTCAACAACAATTGTGATACGCATATTTACTTACGTTGATGACATGTGATGTTATGTGTTGCTGTGATATGTTATATTGGATTGACGTGATTGAATAGCCGGGTTTTTTTGCGTGAGATAAGAGTTTTTTATTTTCATTTATGTAAAAATTTGTATGTAATATTCTTTTATTGGGACACTTTCGGGTTGAGGATGATGTCACCATTGATGTATATTATTTACTTTTCCGCATTAGGATAGACCCAAGGAGGGGAGCATAAGTAACCGGGTTCTAGAGTCCAGTGGGAGGCCATCTCGAGGAGTCGAGACCGGGTCTCCTAACTCTAGAATTGGCAGGGTTTCTTGCCGCTCTCGTAGGGGTCTAGGGATGTGGGTTTGGCTATTTACCACGACCGTAGAATTCGTGTTTTTTGCTGGTTTAATTTAAAACACGGACCTCCTAGTATATCCAATATTTCATATGTTGACTTCTGCTGCAATGTTCTGTGATGGGATCATATAACTTCCTGAGACAAAAGCTTTATATTATATATATGATATATAATAAACGTTGCTTATGTTTTGCATCCACGCTAGTTCTGCCCCCGCTCTGCCGTTAATTAAGTAACCTAAATGTGCATGACGGGACCCCATGGCGAATGCGGATGGCATAAGCGTACGTTGTATTTTCGTTTCTTTATCTGTGATGTTTAGGAAACATAAATGATGGGATTTCATTAATGAGATTAATGAAAAGGAAAGAAACCTAATGATGTTGTAGAATCAAATTTTCAAAAGGTAGCTCTAGTTCTTGCTTTGCATAGTGGTATTCTTTGATGAATATCATACACCTCATTCGACGAGGAAAGAGCCTAGATCCCTTCACTGGGAGTGACCTCTTTAGCAAAAGCTAGCACATGCTACAACCCACTTGGTTTATTTTGAAAAACTCGATTTTAAAAAGCGGAGCATAAACTACTCCTTTTCAAATCACTCGATTCTACAACGATATCAAGTTCATTACGTAAAAGGTTTTCTTAAAAACCTGTCGTAGCCCTCCGTTATTTCAGATAAGTACTATTTAGTAGTGCTGCATTTGTTGGCCTCCGTCAAGGCGTAGTGTGCGGTAGCTGATTAGTACTTATCTGCAGCATGTGATGCGAATGGATTAGGATAGCCATGCGATTTTGTTGGCCTCCGTCAAGGGTCGTGCGAGTGGGTTTAATTCAATCAAGATATGAACGGGTTGAACTTGACTAGCACACTATGGTTTGTTGGCCTCCGTCAAGGTCATAGGACGCTAGGGGCAAAAACAATATTGGGAATTTCAAGTGTTGAAATTTGCAATGAGATTGCATACCTTCTATGAGATAGTTGAATCCTGATATCCACTGCGAGTAAGAGTTACTCATGGGAGAGTTTTGCACTTTACAATTAGCCGATCAAGTAGGTGTCTAAGAAAGGTGTTAACGGGGTTACGCCCTTGCAGAAACGAGGTTATGTAATTAGTTCCATGCGAAAGCATGGGGAGACTCCCTCGGAGTACCAATACCTACTTGGCTGAACGATTGGAAAACTTGTAGGGTGTAATTAATCCCGGCTAGTCTTACCTTTTAGGGTTTGAAGGAAGATTTGATAAAAACAGTGGGAGCCATCCTGATTAGATAAAATAATAACCAATGTAATCTTGTAAGAGCATACGCTAAAGTGTTTTCTTCTCTCTCCCTCCAGGTAGCGACCATGACACGCCTTAATCAAGATAATTATATTAATGTATTGACTGAACCCGCTTGTTATACTGAACTAGGGAACGTTGGTTCCGCTCTACCTTATAATTGTTATAAGTCTGAGCAGGAAATAGGGGAATATCTGGATTCCCACACAACCCGAACGAGGAATGAGTATGTTGATGCATCTTCTTCGGGTGTGTTCGTTACCGAGAACTGTTTTTCAGTACACTCTACGTCCTGGGTATTAGATACCATATCAGGATCCCACATTTGTAATATGTTACATGGGCTAAAGAAAAGTAGAGAACTGGTTAAAGGTGATCATTCTCTAAAAGTAGGGAATGGTGCAAATGTTGCAGCCAAAACAGTTGGTGAATATCACCTTGTATTACCAAATGGGAATACATTGATCTTGAACGACTGTTATTACGTACCATCTATGATATGCAATTTAATATCGATTTCTTTATTAGATAAAGAAGGATACAATTTTATAGTAGAGAATAATGTTATGAACATTTTCCTAAATCAAGTGTTGATTGGGTTTGGTACGTTATGTAACGGTTTATACGTTCTAAATCAGAATACAGTTCTTAACATACAGAACACACATAAGAGGAAAAGTTCAAAAATGAACGAATCCTTCTTGTGGCATTGTAGACTAGGTCATATCAATGCGACACGACTGGCTAAGTTACATAAGGATGGATATTTGAATCCGTTCGAATTTACATCTTATGAAACTTGCCAGTCATGTCTCAAAGGCAAAATGACCAAAACTCCGTTTACTAGACACGGAGAAAGAGCTACTGAACTCTTGGGAATGATACATAGTGATGTATGAGGTCCTATATCTATACATGCCAGGAATGGTTCCTCATACTTTATCACATTCACAGTTGATCTCTCAATATTCATACATGTGTTCCTGTTGAAACACAAGTCTGAAGCTTTTAAGAAATTCAAGGAATACAAGTACAAAGTAGAGAACCAAACGGGTAAAAGTATTAAAATCCTTCGATCTGATCGGGGAGGAGAATACTTAAGCACGGAATTCCGTGACTATTTAAAAGAGAATGGGATTCTCTCTCAGCTTACTCCTCCGTATACACCACAACACAAGAGTGTATCGGAGCAGAGGAATTGCACCCTATTAGATATGGTGCGCTCTATGATGAGTACCGTTGAGTTACCTATTTCCTTTTGGGGTTATGCACTTGAGACAGCCGTGTAAGTCGATGTCGCGCACCCCACGTGTTCGCGGGGAGGCATAAATTGCAAAAAATGATTTTTACGGGCTTCGCAACACCGACTAGAACCAAGGATCGAACATAAACCATAGCTAGCAAACTATTTGAGGTTTAACTACTCGGATGAATGTTATACCTCATAGTATCATGTCCTTCGGGTCTTTTCGCTGTCCTCCTCGTCATCGTAGGCTTCGAGGATCGAAACGGATCAAAGCTTCCTCGTTGGCTTCCTTGAGTCAAAAACGATCCACTCGAGAGTCTATAGTCCGAGCTCCAACCTCAAATCCGAGGTAACTAGGGAAACTAGCTTGCTAAACTAGATGGCCTAGGTGATGTATGTTAGTGTATATGCCCTAGAGGCCATTACTGTATCATACTAGTTTGTATATTACTTAATGGAAGCTTGGGATATTCACCTTGTATAAACAATCTTGCTCAATATAGTAGTATGCTACTTGGTTTGTTTCTACTTCAATGCGTACTTGTGTTTATTTTACTATAACACTTATACGCATTAGTGGAGCCCTTAGGATCTTTGCTTGATTACCAGCGTTGTGATAGCAGTCACACTAGTGGGGGCTGGGTAATCTATAAGCACATCCTTATACAGGTCCCTAGTCGCAGGACTATGGAGACAGGGCATCGATACTCCGGAGTAGACTAGCGTATGCGCTTCTCATCCCAGTGTGGGAGATGGTCTGTCCCACAGCCATTAGTACGTCGTACTGGAGATAGTATACGGGTGCTCGTTGGGTTACGAGTACACTGGACAGGACTCGTCGGGAACTGACAGGTTGGTATTATACCTATCGTCAGTCATCAGTTCCCAGGTGACATGAGTACAGCTTAGTCCGCTGACTTGACACTGGCACTTCGCCTCGAGTGTGTTCCCACTGCACTTTGATCACTACCCTACCACGGCTCAAAGGAGTCGTGCAAACAGGTGGTGGTTGGGTGCAGTCCCGAAGCACTTGGAGGCAGTACCGGTTAGACAGGATTCGTCTCTCCCGGTATTGGGGGTTGACATCGCGCTGTGTCTAGGAGAGCCATTACACGAGTAGTCCCTGGCCAGGGCAAGCGAGATATACTGGTAGGTTTCCAGTGTTATCTCAGGGTGTTTTGGGCTTCACTCCGACACGACTTGTACCGCTATTGGGGGACTGACGTTTTACCGCCCCTTAGGCCCGACATGCGATGTATCAGACGAACAGACCGGACTGTACGGAGACTGTCACATTCCGACTCAGTAGGAGTACAGATGGGGTTTCACCTCGTCAGCCTTCTTGTCGGCATCTACCTGGGGACCGTTACGCACAGCTAGTGCCGCTTGCGGTCTGTGGTTAAACCCACTGCCAGCGTAGTGTCGAGTCTTTAGAGTCCCACACAGAGGGTATTCGCCTCTGGGCAAAACAGAGTAGAGGTCGCATGGTTTTGCGACAGGGTTCGTTCTCATCCGCGCACTTGTGCACGTTTGGAGTCCGGACGGATATTACTGGCTGGCTCTGGTTTGAGTCAGATACCGGTATATGTTTTGGGGTTGCTTTTATCTCTCAGTATTCATGTTCCTCGGAACAAGAATGCAGGTGTGTATGCACAGTTATTTTGAGGAGGAGGAAGATGATTTTCATTAGGGTTTCGGAACGGGTGCGCATGCACAGTTGACAGTCGTCTTTTTTCCAAACCCTAATGAATTAGTGAGATATCTATTAATAATAGTAATTAAATGAAAATATGTTATGGTTGGTTTTGTTGACTTGTTGACCATGGTTGACTTGTTGACTATGGTTGAATTTTTGACCATTATCATTATTGAGCAAGGATGCTCCTTGATTCTTGCCAACATTCATTTAATGAAGTATGATAGTGGTCATTCCAAAACAACCATCAACTATTCTCATTTCAATTATTATTGTTATTTAGATAATTCTTTTTCTTTTGTTATGGTTGCTAGAAAGAGAAAGAGGTCTCATTATCTCATTTAGCTTCTCTCTCCTCTCTTCATCTTCTTCTTCCTCTAGCAAAAGAGAAACCTTCTCATGTGTTGAGAATCATTCTCTTTTAAAAGAAAAGCACCTCTTAAACACTCTCTACTCATTCTAGGTTCAAGGTTTAGCAAGCCGGAAACCCTAGTTCACTCAAAGCACGAGGAAGAGCCCAAAGGTTGAACTCTCGAGGTGGATCCATCTTCGACGGAAGAAGGCTACAAGGCAAGAACCATCAACCTCTACAAGGTTTGAAGAAGAAGGAGTTCAAGTTTAGGTATAACCTTCATCCGAGTAGCTAAGTCTCTTTAGCATGTATGCTAGTTTAGTTTAGACACGATCCCGACTTTGTTTAGTCCATGTTGCCTCTTGCGATAAAAATTTGTTTTTATACCGTTTCCGCCTCCCCGTAAGAACCGGGGGTCGCAATATGGACTTACAATGTAGAGAATGAAGATGAGTTAGTTTGTCTCTTGGAACCCTAGGTTTCTCAACTCATAAGACTTAAGGGTTGAGAGGAAGAAGAAGGAGATGGCTTGAGGAAAGAAAAAATGATTTTCATTATGATAATTGAGATGGCTACCATGATATGACTACAAGCATGGCAAGAAAAATATCTCACCCAAAATATCTAGTGCCACAAAATATCTCACAAAATATCTAAGTCAAATAGTCAAACTAAGTCAAATAGTCAAACCAAGTAGCCATGGCACAATTATCATTTATAAAAAATAATTTCCTCCACCTCATAATTGTTTTAATCAAGTCAATGGTCAAAACCTTAATGAGGTGTCTCCCAATCTTGAGTAATCACAAGAATGCCCCTCTCATCCGTATATACATACCCGTAACTGTGTTTCGAGAAACACGAATACAATGAGACGAAACTGATCCATCAATATAATACCAGGATCCGGCTTAAACCAAAACCCATAAGTATTATCCGCCCGATCATCATACGTGCACAAGTACATGTAAGTGATCGAAGCCCTGCCGTAAAACTATATGGCCTCTACACCTTTTGCCCGGTGCAGAGAATCTCTCTAAGTGGGACTCTAAAGACTTGACACTATGCTGGTAGTGAGTTTAACCATAAGCCGCAAGCGGTACTAGCTGAACGTAACGGCTACCCAGGTATCTGTCGATAAGAAGGCCGATGAGCAAACCTATCCGAACTCCTACTGAGCCTGAATATGACAATCTCCATACAGTCCGGTCCGTTCGTCTAAGAGTATTGCTTATCGGGCCTAGGGGGCGGTAATCGTCAGACCCTTAATAGCGCAATAAGTCGTGTCGGAGTATAGCCAAAAACACCCTGAGAAACAAATGGAGTACCTACCAGTAAATCTCGCTTGCCTTAGCTAAGGACTTTGTGTAATGGCCTTCCGAACACAGCGCGATATCAACCCCCAATACCGGGAGAGACGTGTCACGCACCGCTTCCCAGTGTACGGCGAAGTGGACGTGACGAGGCCCGCTACGTATATACTCAGAAGTATATACGCTAAGCGTAACTAAGAAATATAAAGTAAATCACAAGAGACGAATAATATGGAAATAACAGCAACCTTTATTAATAACATTCTTTTTTTTACAATGCAGGAAAAGGAAAATACAACTGGAATGAAAAAAACAATACCTAAACAGTGGCATAACAGGAAATGAAATAAACTGGAAGAACAAGGTACAATTATCTAGAGCTCTGGGTCTGCCTGGAATTGCTCCAAATCTTCACCGGTGGGCTCGATCTCAACTTGGTCCAACGCACCTGACGACATTCAAAGAAGAAAGAGATAGAATGTCGTCAGCGAACAGGTCGCTCGGTAAGTCCCAAAAGAATAAGAAGAATGAGAATGATAGAGTAACAGTATTTTCTAAATTATTATAATGTTGAATATTATGGAATATTGTGTAACGCTGTTGTTTGTAGCTTGGTACAGAAGGATGCCAGTGTATACGAGGGGGATCTCTATATGCTAGAGATCAGGGCAAATGGAAAGTACAAGGAACCGTTATGCCACGGTACAACAGCAACAGGATTCAGGTTAGGTGTCTTAATCTGACCACCTCGTGCCACTTTTAACATCTTCCGTACCAATCTACCCCTTAAACCCCGTAATGTTTTAACAGTATTGTAGTATTGGAATATGTAAGTTGGATGACTGACCAAAACCATGATATCAGTAATCATGTTGCAACTGTACAATCAGGTAAATGGAATATCAGGATAATGGATGAATATCCATGGTTTGATTCAGTCAAAATGAATATATTGTTAACTGGGTTCATGGATTCATGTATTCAAATTGTATTGGAATATAAAAGCATATAGATTGACTTGAATCATATTCGAGTCAAGAATAGTCAGACTCTAACCCGAGTCAGACTAAAAGAAGAGAATTTGAAGTTCAATATTAGCTAGGGGCCTTATAGTAATTTGTAAAACTTGAGGGGGTTTTATGTAAAAATACTTTTGTATAGTTTTCAAAATACACCTCAAGTATTTAATAATCGTCTTAATTGTTATAATGAATGTGAATTTTATTTGTGTTATTCTAGTGAATATATCCTAATAAAAGTATTAATTATCTTATCTGAAATTCATGGTATTTTAGTGTAACTTTTAATCTTGTAATTTTTTTAGAAAAATGTGGAAACTTTATATTATGATAAAATAGGGTTTTAAATGATGATTATATATATATTAACACATGAATAATTTTAAATAAATATTTTATTTTCAAAAAGTCCCATTTTCCTTAAATGTCGTATTTTAGCCCTTCGAGACCGAATGCTCCTTGCGGAGGTCTGAATCTCGCACTACTAGCCTGCGGGTGCACGATGAACCGTACTATCCCTAACAGGTTCCCCAAAAGTGGGTTGTAGCGGCGCTTTGCTTAGGTTTATAAATACTTTTCATTTGGGAAAATGGTTTTATAAATATGGGGTATTTATTTGCAAAAGAGTACAGTTTTCCGTATTTTAGTTATTAGCGTTTCCTAAACCAACTAGCCTATTTCTAAGGTCTAACGATGAGTCATTAGAAGCCTCAAATCGCCTCTTCACCATCAATTGCGTCCAGGTAAGTGCCAGGTAAGTGGGAAGGAACCACAGTCGTGGGCCTAATTAAAAACCACTAGCCTTAGACACACTTGCCTAGGCACCACAAGACAGTTTAGATAAACGATCGATGTCCACGACCAATCGTGGTTTTCATTTTATTAAAAGATTTTATCTAGAAAAGTTTACAACTTAAAGCTTTAAATAAAGATTAGGGTATTTTAGTGAAAAGTCCTGTAATTTCGTATTCTGTGTTTTGATATCTATCAATTAGGGTTATATTGAGTGTGTATAGGGATAGGTCATTACCCCGTGACTTATTTTAAAGTTTTGGTGAAGTTTAAAGGTAAAACATGTCAAGTTAAAGTTGAAGGTATTAAAGTGCAAGAATACGGTATTTAAAAACGTTATCATTTTATGTGTGAAATTTCATTCAAATTGGGTTCTATAAGTTTAGTGATCAAGATAAACCTATTTAGGAGTGAGGGAATTAATTAAACTAAGAAAAATGAACTTCATGGTATTTTTATGAAAAGAATACGGTTTTGCAAAGAAATTATCATTTTATGTGAAAAAGTTTGATTAAATTGGTTTATGGGTGATTAATAGTCAACAAGCATATGGGTAGATAATATGTATTAGGTGACAAGTGGAAATTTAGAGAAAAACCGAATCGGAAATCGGTTTATCCGATTTCCGTCGGGTTCCAAAAAGTCGTATTTTTACATTACCGAAAAGAGAGATAGAAGAAGGTGGGACTTACGGTTTGGACAAGCTAAGGAAGCTAAGGGATGTGGTGATTGTCGATTTGTCGAAAACGTCGCGAAGGTTCTGATCCGGTCGCCGGAATCCGTCGTCGATTTCGGCAGCGCTTCGCTTCTCGCTCTTCGTACCGAGTTCTCGAGAATTTGAGAGAGTGGACTTAGAGTTGTGAGGGGAAAAGGTAGAGGATAGGGGTCTTTATATAGGGCTAGGCTAGGGTTAGGGTTTGGATTAAAAAATATTTAAAAAATATTAAAAAACATTAAAAATTCATTAAAAATCATTAAACCTAGGAGTAAGAGGGATTTATTGGCCAAATCAAAACCGATCCAGGTATAATAAGTGTGCAAGAGGGTTGACCAAGTCAAGAGACAACTTTTCTCAGTTGGTGACTCGACCGTCCGGCCAAGTCCGGCCGGCGGCGCCGGACCGAGTCGGCCGAGTCGCCGGCCGGCGGCGCCGAGTCGGGCCGAGTCAAGGGTCCAATGGCCGGGGGTTTTCCTGAGGAACAACTTGGTATTTTTACTTTTTGTTGTCCAGTACATATTTTGGGAGTTATGGCCTTTTTACCGTTGACTTCCAAAAAAAATTAAAACAAAATAAATACAAAAATAATGTGGGGCATGGGATTTGAACTCCGGTGGCTTGGTTCAGCAATGCAAGGTATTATCAATGAGCTACAAGCTCCTTCTTGTAATTATTGTAAGGAATTAGATACTTAAATTGTTTCCAGCTACATTAATACTCCAAGTATACACTATATCTAAAGCAATTTTTTTGGTATACAAAATTGGAGTTGTTACAATCTACCCTCCTTACAAAAATTTCGTCCTCGAAATTTACAACTTTTATTTAAGGACTAGTTTACAAAAAGGTGCGGATATCTTGCACGCATCTCATCCTCCCTTTCCCATGTGGATTCTCCTGGAGTGTCTATCCTCCACATTACCCGGACCAAATTAACTTCTTTGTTCCGAAGTGTCTTCACTTTCCTGTCCAGGATCTCCACAGGTTGTTGTTCACAAGACAAATCGGGCTGTATCGTGAGCTCGGAATGATCAAGTACATGGCTGGGGTCACTCACATACCTTCTGAGTTGGGATATGTGGAACACGTTATGCACTCCTTCCAATGAGGGTGGAAGCGCTAAACGATATGCCACTTCACCGACTCGTTCGAGTATATCGAACGGTCCAATGTATCTCGGACTCAATTTTCCCCGTCTTTCAAATCTGATCACTCCGCGGTTCGGAGAGATTTTCAGAAATACATGATCTCCTGGCTGAAACTCCAAGTGTCGTCTCTTCGCATCAGCCCAGTGTTTCTGTCTATCTTGGGCTATGCGCATTCTTTCCCTAATAGTACGAACCACATCAACGGTCGCTACTATCATCTCTGGTCCAAGGAGTTCTCTCTCTCCGATGTCGTCCCAACTTAATGGCGATCGACACTTCCTTCCATATAATGCTGCAAAAGGTGCCATTCCTATGCTTGCTTGGTAGCTGTTGTTGTATGCAAACTCCACAAGATGTAGGTGATCTTCCCACGATCCTTTGAAGTCGAGCATAAATGCTCTGAGCATATCCTCCAAGATCTGAATAGTTCGTTCCGACTGACCATCTGTTTGTGGATGATAAGCCGTGCTGAAGTTCAGACTTGTTCCCAAGCTAGCTTGCAGACTTTGCCAAAATTGCGATCGGAACCTGGTGTCACGATCGGAGACAATGCAGACCGGTACTCCATGAAGTCTCACAATTTCCTGTATGAGTTCATGGGCATTAGAGATAGTACTTTATGAAGAGTTTAAATCTTAAATTAGATTATTACCTCCATGTACTTCTTCGCTAAAGTCTCAGTTGATTGGCCAACTCGAAATGGGATGAAGTGAGCCGACTTTGTGAGTCGATCCATAATGACCCAAATCGCATCGTTACCCTTTGTGCTGCGAGGAAGAGCAGTTACAAAGTCCATCGTGATGTGCTGCCACTTCCATTTTGGGATTGGTAACGGTTGAAGTAGTCCAGCTGTCCTGTGATGTTCAGCCTTTACTTGCTGACACACCAAGCATTTTGCGACACTCCTGCCTACTTCGCGCTTCATTCCATGCCACCAATAATTCTGACGTAGATCTTTGTACATTTTGGTACTTCCAGGATGTACTGAATACGGAGAGCTGTGAGCTTCTTTCATTAACTCTTCCCGAACAGGACCCTTTGGTACACACAATCTGCTGCCGTATCTCAAAGATCCGTCTTCATGGATGATGAAATCTGTTCTGAGTCCATTCTCCACTTGTTCTCTGATCTTTTGTAACTTAGCATCGCTGGCTTGAGCTGCTTTGATCTGATTAACAATAGTTGATTGGATTTGTAGATTCATCAAATTTGAAACATCACCTCGCATGACTAGTTCAATCTCCATCTGATGTAGGTCCTGCTGAAGCTTCCACTGGGCGGTGAGATTCATTGATAATGGTTGGCGACTAAGAGCATCAGGTACTACGTTCACTTTTCTTGGATGATATTGCAAATTGATGTCGAAGTCCGCCATAAGTTCTAACCATCTTCTCTGCCGCATATTCAACTCCTTCTGAGTAAACACGTACTTCAGACTTTTATGATATGTGTAGATGTTCACTCGTTCACCAAGTAAGTAGTGGCGCCAAATTTTGAGAGCAAAAATAACGGCTGCCAACTCTAGATCATGCGTCGGATAATTGCGCTCATGAGTCTTCAGTTGTCTTGAAGCATAAGCCACAACCTTACCGTGCTGATGTAGAACACATCCTAGTCCCTTACCGGATGCATCACAATGCACCTCGAATCCTCCAGATTGATCCGGTATGACGAGAATAGGTGCAGATGTCAGTCTTGACTTGAGTTCTAAGAAAACTTGCTCACATGCTTCTGACCACACAAATTCTTCATCTTTTCTTATGAGCTTGGTCAGGGGTGTTGCTATCTTCGAAAAGCCTTCAATGAATCTTCTGTAATATCCAGCTAAGCCCAAGAAACTCCGAATATCCTTCACTGATTTTGGTGTAGGCCATTCGCTGACTGCTGAAACCTTTGCTGGATCTACAGAAATCCCTTCTCCTGATACGATGTGTCCAAGAAAACCAACTTGTTTTAGCCAAAACTCGCACTTGCTGTACTTGGCATAAAGCTTATGTTGTCGAAGTGTTTTCAGGACAATTCGTAAGTGCTCCGCATGCTCCTTCCGATTCTTAGAATATACCAGGATGTCGTCGATGAAGATGACAACGAACCTGTCTAAATACTCCCGGAAAACTTGGTTCATAAGGTTCATGAAGATTGCTGGTGCATTGGTCACTCCAAATGGCATTACTAGAAATTCGTAATGTCCATAACGAGTTCTGAAAGCTGTTTTGTGAATATCAGCCTCCTTGACCTTCACTTGATGATATCCCGAACGAAGATCTAGTTTAGAGGAGACACAAGATCCACTTAGCTGATCGAATAAATCGTCGATGCGCGGGAGTGGATACTTGTTCTTTATAGTAACTTCGTTCAAGGCCCTATAGTCGATGCACATTCTGTATTGTAACATTTAGGAAAAGCTAGAAATAAATAAAACTAATTAAATTAAGAATAAGCTGATAAATCACAAAATGGTTAAAATCAAATATGTCAATCTTCATAAGTTATATGTAATACAAATTAAATTAGAATTTTTGAATGTAAACTAAATAAGTTATAAGGGTTTTAATGAAAATTTTAGCTTCATTTTAATAAAAGATGGGTTTTATAATAAGTTAGTTGTGAGGGGTTAAATTGCAAAGTTAGGTTTTATGCAAATAGGGTTTTGTCAAGGGTTTAAATGAATAAATGGAATTATTTTCAGTTCTGAAATCAAACTGAAATTAAAAGGAAAATGGAAGATAAATCATTAAAACACCTCATGCTTCATGTAACCTTCAACCTCCACCTCCTTCTTGCATGAATCATGCACACTCCTTCATTTGACACCTCCACCTTACCTTATCCCTTCCTCCTCTCACATATATAACTCAATTTCAGTTCTGAAAGCTAATTAAAACTGAAAAGAAAATCAAAAGAAAAGAAAAACTAAGAGAGAACAAGAAGAACAAGAGGAAGAAGATGAAAGAGGAGCTTGATCATGGAGATGGCTCATCATCAAGCTAAGGGGAGTTGTTTAATCTTGGAGGGTCATTCCTACAACTAATAGGAGGGTAAACTTCTTAAACTTAGTAGAGATTAAGTTCTGTAGATTAGTTAATTAAAGTTTAG
Organism: Agapanthus africanus; assembly: GCA_030015575.1. Classification (NCBI taxonomy): domain Eukaryota; kingdom Viridiplantae; phylum Streptophyta; class Magnoliopsida; order Asparagales; family Amaryllidaceae; genus Agapanthus; species Agapanthus africanus. Next base: position 280,295,680 of record JASDDO010000010.1, on the reverse strand, counting down.
ATAAGTCACATAATATCGTATTTTAGTTAGAATTTGTGTCTGTTAGAATCTGGTGTGTTCTGAAACATAATTAAATAAATTCAACAGAGCCAAAATGATGTAGGAATTAAGTAGAATACACCACAAGAAGACGGAGGCAGGGGGCCGGTTTTGGGCCGGCGACAGAAGAGATATGGCCGGCGTCGCCGGCCATGGTGAGGGTTTTGTGGGTTTGGTCAATTGGGTAGTTTACAGTATGCAATTTAGGTTAATTTGGTACTGTTGAATTAACTTAGTTTCACTGTAATTAAAATCTGGGAAGATATATCGGTAAAAGAATCGTAAAACACTAAATACGACACGACTAAATCGTGTCGCGTGTTAATCTCTGAACCAGTACAGATTAGGGTTAAAATCCAGCAAGACTAAGTGTTTAATAACTTGAAAAGATCAGATAGTATATAACTTATGTGGGTTAGCGTGTTTCTATTTCCGTTATATCGGATTAGCCATTTTGCTTATACAAGTAACTTGGTATATTTAGACGCGGATACGAGAAGTACGGAAGCCGCGAGGAAAGGGAAAGGATTAGCGATTCCGGAGTAGATTCGACTTTTCCGGTGAGTAGACTAAACATCTACCGGGGAATTTTGTAAAGATGGCGTGTTTCGCCCGTGGTTTTACTTAATGTGATATCTATATCATCATGTTTAAATGTTAGAATTTCATTCATTAAAATACTTGTATATTGCTTAGTTGTTAGAACACTTCACAATTATCGACGAGTCATGCCACGTGCACATTTTATATGCTACACACACCTCGTCGATATTGCCATGTCACATACACTTAAATATCATATTTGTTAAAATAGATGACATCGTATTTCATATATCTAATGTAGTGGTAGATTGCATCATTGACATCTTGTTACTTTATGCGTATTTTGGTGCTATATATGAGATAAATGCAGAATTGAGGATTTATGGTTTTGAGTTTTGAATACTATTACATAAATCCAGTATTTTCATGATTGATGAGTCATGTCCACCATGAGATGATTTCTGTTTTGATTTTTATTCCGGACCGAGTGGGGGGAGATATACGGTCGCGGATTTACGTTATCCATACTGAGTGGGGGAGATATACAGTTGGATACATGGTGGACCCGGTCGAGACCGAGGGGCAGGATAGCCGTATTGAGACGGGGGAGCCTAGCGAGGTTACTCGATACCGGAGTTGGTTATAGAAATACGGCGTGTATCTAGAGGATAACGACCGATATTATGAGTATAGGATCATTCGGGGAATGATGCCTATGAGAAATGAAAGTTTTGTGTCGTTGATGGACACCGAGAGATGATTTACTTGAGTTATGATTTCAGAAGTATAATGGGATTTATTGTTGGATTTCACATATACTCATATATCATATTGATTCATATTCATTGTCAGGATGGTCATATTTACTTTATTCGCCGTTATATGTTAGTCTTATTCACTGAGTTGGCAACTCATCCCCGTTGTGCCACAGTTCCTTGCAGGGATAGAGTGGACGGGTAGCTGCGTGGCAGGATCACTTTTACTGTTGTATTCCATCTTTTGATAGGTAGGTTACATGTGTAGTAACCTTCCATTTTGTACTTTTGTATCTAGAAAGACTCCATCAGACTTGCATTTTGACTTAGAAGTGAGAGATGGTATGTATATATGCAGTTGAGATCGGTTGATCAGTTTCATAGCTTCTTTCTTTATGAGATTCAGTGATGTTCTATATGTTTATTGTTAATATTGTTGATTCCAACTCGGAATACAACCAAACTTAACCTTTATTATTTGTTTAATGAATTAACTTCATAACTTGAGATTTTTATTTAAAAACTAAATTTTTATAAATAATTCCGAAATAAGGTATTTTGATCTTGGTTTTTGGCTTACTTGGACTTGTGCATATCTTTAGATATGATACAAATCTAAGTGCCTGTCGCATCCAAACTTGGGTCGTGACATGTATGAACCTTCCTTCTTCTTCACCAACAGTATAGGTGCTCCCCAACTTGAAGTGCTGGGACGAATCCATCCTTTCGCCAGTAATTCGTCCAACTGTGTTCGAACTTCCTTCAATCCTTCCGGACTTAGTCTATACGGTGCTTTGATCACTGGTTGTGCTCCTGGTACTAAGTCAATACTGAATTCAAGAGCTCGATCGGGAGGCAAACCTGATATATCGTCAGGGAATACGTCGTCGAACTCTCGAACTACCTCCGGTCTTGATTCTTCCTCTGCATGAGCTGCTGCAACTACTGCTTCCTTTGGCTTCACTTTGTAAGTACTTGGCTCCAATGTACGATCTCCACTCTTGAAATAGAAGACCGGATGATTTGGAATCTCAAATACTACCCTCCTTTGACGACAGTCGATGGTAGCATAAAAGGTTCCAAGCCAGTCCATTCCTAGAACCACATCGAAGTTTGGTATGTCCAGTACTTTGAAGTCAGCGTAAAACTCTCGACTGCAGACGACGACTGGACACATGCTGTATCCCATAGTTGCCTTTAGAACACCATTTCCAGAACTGACGTTCCAGCTGGATACAAGCGGTGAGACTGGAATCGCATGGGTTCGGACAAACCGTTGCGACATAAAGCAGTGGGATGCTCCAGTATCAAACAGTGCAAGTGCAGGTAGTGAAGCTACTAGGATTGTACCTAAGGTATATGGGATAGGTTCAGGTATAGGGAAAGTGTGTAGGTAACCAAACTAAAAGATAAGTTTGAGAAGGAAATTTACCAGTAATGACTTGGCCAGTGGCCTCAGCTTCTTCCACAGACATCATGAAAGCCTGGCGCTTCGGCACATTCCTCCTGGCCTGAGGAGCATTCCTCTGAACGTTCCTTTGAGCTTGATGGAACTGTCGAGGAGGTGGTGCAGCTTGTGGTCCCCTAGGTGGTGCAGGCAGTGCAAGTCTGGGAGCAGGTGCCGGAAGAGCTGGTCGCTGCTGATAAGTATTTGCTGGCCTGGGTGCAGCAACTGAGTTCTGCCTTTGGGGACAAGATCCAATATCATGAGTGGCTGAACCGCAGATTAAGCAGAGGCGGTTGGCTCGACGGCAGTCCTTCATCATATGTCCAGTTCTCTTGCAGTAAGTGCAAAAGGCTGGGCTAGGACGATGAGTTGGTACTCCGGGTCGCCTCGGCACGAAAGATGGTCTGGACGTGGCTCCACCTGCCATCTGGTTGGCAGGGCGTTTGACTCCTGCAGACTGAGGTCTGACCCTCTCTTTTATGACTGCCTCATAACCGCGGGCAGCTTCTAGGGCTTCCTCATGAGTCAAAAACTTTCCTGTGGCTAGAGCAGCCTTGATCTCTGTGTCCAAACCTTGCTGAAAACGACGGGATCTGATCTCGTCCGTCGGTATCAGGTGTGCCGCGAATCTGTTTAAAGATTGTGTTAGCTGTGTAATATGTGATATTTTAAAAATTGAACTATTGCGACATATCTTACCGGCTCAACATAGTGAACTCAGCATCGTATTCATCTACCGATTTCTCCCACATCGATCCTTGCTGTAGATGAATAAACTGCTGCTCCATAGCGAACCTGGAAGTCACAGGGAAATATTTCGCGTCAAACTTCTCGCGAAATGTCTTCCATTCAATCGGCTGCGCTAGATGGGTTTCTTCCGCCTTCCACCAATTTCGAGCATTATCCGTGAGCTGTAGCTTCGCTACACGGACCCAAGCGTTATCTGGCACTTGAGCTGCTGCCAGATCGTCTTCGATGCTTTGTGCCCATTCTTCTGCTTCGAGAGGGCTTCCTTTACCAGAGAACTGCTTTGGGTGCAAAGCCCGGAATTGCTTTACTCCCGGTGCATCGTTATCAGGACGGCTCAGAAGTTGTTGCTGTCCCTCGAGAAGACTACGGATCGCATCAAATAACATCGTCTGCTCAGTGGGTGGTGCCGGAACAACAGGTGTGAGAGGTAGTGCTGGAGGGGTGTTGTTGACGTTGGTGCTGGTGTTGTTCGGGGAATCCATAATCCTGAAGAAAAATTTGGATTATGACAGAATCAAATACATGAAATGATAAGATTCAAGGAATAGAGATTTGCAAGTTTCAAAGAACATGAATTGTAAAGAATGTTTTAGTTGCTGGTTCTTGTGTTATATTGCTTAGGTTGTTCACGCAGACCAGAACTACATGACAGGGACTCATACAGCTCAGACTTGCATGGGCCACCAACAAAACCTGTCATGCCCCGCTTCCCAGTGTACGGCGAAGTGGACGTGACGAGGCCCGCTACGTATATACTCAGAAGTATATACGCTAAGCGTAACTAAGCAATATAAAGTAAATCACAAGAGACGAATAATATGGAAATAACAGCAACCTTTATTAATAACATACTTTTTTTTACAATGCAGGAAAAGGAAAATACAACTGGAATGAAAAAAACAATGCCTAAACAGTGGCATAACAGGAAATGAAATAAACTGGAAGAACAAGGTACAATTATCTAGAGCTCTGGGTCTGCCTGGAATTGCTCCAAATCTTCACCGGTGGGCTCGATCTCAACTTGGTCCAACGCACCTGACGACATTCAAAGAAGAAAGAGATAAAATGTCGTCAGCGAACAGGTCGCTCGGTAAGTCCCAAAAGAATAAGAAGAATGAGAATGATAGAGTAACAATATTTTCTAAATTATTATAATGTTGAATATTATGGAACATTGTGTAACGTTGTTGTTTGTAGCTTGGTACAGAAGGATGCCAGTGTATACGAGGGGGATCTCTATATGCTAGAGATCAGGGCAAATGGAAAGTACAAGGAACCTTTATGCCACGGTACAACAGCAATAGGATTCAGGTTAGGTGTCTTAATCTGACCACCTCGTGCCACCTTTAACATCTTCCGTACCAATCTACCCCTTAAACCCCGTAATGTTTTAACAGTATTGTAGTATTGGAATATGTAAGTTGGATGACTGACCAAAACCATGATATCAGTAATCATGTTGCAACTGTATAATCAGGTAAATGGAATATCAGGATAATGGATGAATATCCATGGTTTGATTCAGTCAAAATGAATATATTGTTAACTAGGTTCATGGATTCATGTATTCAAATTGTATTGGAATATAAAAGCATATAGATTGACTTGAATCATATTCGAGTCAAGAATAGTCAGACTCTAACCCGAGTCAGACTAAAAGAAGAGAATTTGAAGTTCAATATTAGCTAGGGGCCTTATTGTAATTTGTAAAACTTGAGGGGGTTTTATGTAAAAATACTTTTGTATAGTTTTCAAAATACACCTCAAGTATTTAATAATCGTCTTAATTGTTATAATGAATGTGAATTTTATTTGTGTTATTCTAGTGAATATATCCTAATAAAAGTATTAATTATCTTATCTGAAATTCATGGTATTTTAGTGTAACTTTTAATCTTGTAATTTTTTTAGAAAAATGTGGAAACTTTATATTATGAAAAAATAGGGTTTTAAATGATGATTATATATATATATTAACACATGAATAATTTTAAATAAATATTTTATTTTCAAAAAGTCCCATTTTCCTTAAATATCGTATTTTAGCCCTTCGAGACCGAATGCTCCTTGCGGAGGTCTGAATCTCGCACTACTAGCCTGCGGGTGACGATTAACCGTACTATCCCTAACAGGTTCCCCAAAAGTGGGTTGTAGCGGCGCTTTGCTTAGGTTTATAAATACTTTTCATTTGGGAAAACGGTTTTATAAATATGGGGTATTTATTTGCAAAAGAGTACAGTTTTCCGTATTATAGTTATTAGGGTTTCCTAAACCAACTAGCCTATTTCTAAGGTCTAACGATGAGTCATTAGAAGCCTCAAATCGCCTCTTCACCGTCAATTGCGGCCAGGTAAGTGCCAGGTAAGTGAGAAGGAACCACAGTCGTGGGCCTAATTAAAAACGACTAGCCTTAGACACACTTGCCTAGGCACCACAAGACAGTTTAGATAAACGATCGATTTCCATGACCAATCATGGTTTTCATTTTATTAAAAGATTTTATCTAGAAAAGTTTACAACTTAAAACTTTAAATAAAGATTAGGGTATTTTAGTGAAAAGTCCTGTAATTTCGTATTCTGTGTTTTGATATCTATCAATTAGGGTTATATTGAGTGTGTGTAGGGGTAGGTCTTTACCCCGTGACTTATTTTAAAGTTTTGGTGAAGTTTAAAGGTAAAACATGTCAAGTTAAAGTTGAAGGTATTAAAGTGCAAGAATACGGTATTTAAAAACGTTATCATTTTATGTGTGAAATTTCATTCAAATTGGGTTCTATAAGTTTAGTGATCAAGATAAACCTATTTAGGAGTGAGGGAATTAATTAAACTAAGAAAAATGAACTTCATGGTATTTTTATGAAAAGAATACGGTTTTGCAAAGAAGTTATCATTTTATGTGAAAAAGTTTGATTAAATTGGTTTATGGGTGATTAATAGTCAACAAGCATATGGGTAGATAATATGTATTAGGTGACAAGTGGAAATTTAGAGAAAAACCGAATCGGAAATCGGTTTATCCGATTTCCGTCGGGTTCCAAAAAGTCGTATTTTTACATTACCGAAAAGAGAGATAGAAGAAGGTGGGACTTACGGTTTGGACAAGCTAAGGAAGCTAAGGGATGTGGTGATTGTCGATTCGTCGAAAACGTCGCGAAGGTTCTGATCCGGTCGCCGGAATCCGTCGTCGATTTCGGCAGCGCTTCGCTTCTCGCTCTTCGTACCGAGTTCTCGAGAATTTGAGAGAGTGGAATTAGAGTTGTGAGGGGAAAAGGTAGAGGATAGGGGTCTTTATATAGGGCTAGGCTAGGGTTAGGGTTTGGATTAAAAAATATTAAAAAAATATAAAAAAACATTAAAAATTCATTAAAAATCATTAAACCTAGGAGTAAAAGGGATTTATTGGCCAAATCAAAACCGATCCAGGTATAATAAGTGTGCAAGAGGGTTGACCATGTCAAGAGCCAACTTTTCTCAGTTGGTGACTCGGCCGTCCGGCCAAGTCCGGCCGGCGGCGCCGGACCGAGTCGGCCGAGTCGCCGGCCGGCGGCGCCGAGTCGGGCCGAGTCAAGGGTCCAATGGCCGGGGGTTTTCCTGAGGAACAACTTGGTATTTTTACTTTTTGTTTTCCAGTACATATTTTGTGAGTTATGGCCTTTTTACCGTTGACTTCCAAAAAAAAATAAAACAAAATAAATACAAAAATAATGTGGGGCATGGGATTTGAACTCCGGTGGCTTGGTTCAGCAATGCAAGGTATTACCAATGAGCTACAAGCTCCTTCTTGTAATTATTGTAAGGAATTAGATACTTAAATTGTTTCCAGCAACATTAATACTCCAAGTATACACTATATCTAAAGCAATTTTTTTGGTATACAAAATTGGAGTTGTTACAAGACGAATCCTATCTAACCGCCACTGCCTCCAAGTGCTTCGGGACTACACCCAACTACTACCTATTTGCATGACTCCTTTGAGTCGTGGTAGGGTAGTAATCAAAGTACAGCAGGAACACACTCGAGGCTAAGTAGCAGTGTCAATTCGATGGACTAAGCTGTACTCATGTCACCTGGGAACTGCTACCCGATGATAGGTATAAAACCCACCAACAGTTCCCGACGAGTCTTGTCAAGTGTACTCATAACCTAATGAGCACCTGCATACTATCTCCAGTACGACGTACTAATGGCTGTGGGACAGACCATCTCCCATGCTGGGATGAGAAGCGTATACACTAGTCTACTGTGGAGCATCGATGCCCCGTCTCGATAATCCTACGACTAGGGACCTGTATAGGATGTGGTTATACACTACCCAGCCCCCACTAGTGTGACTGCCATCACAACGCTGGTAATCAAGCAAATATCCTAGGGGCGCTACCAATATGTATAAGCGATATGCTAAAACAAACACATGCACATATTGAGGTAGAAACAAACCAGGTAGCATACTACCATTTTGAGCATGACTGTTACTATATCCGTGTATATCCCAAGCTCTCATTAAGTAATATACAATCCAGTATGATACAATAATGGCCTCTAGGGCCATATACTAGCATATCGCAGACCGAAGATCTCGAATATACTCTCGAACACTGTCTGAGGGATGGCCTCTGTGAATGAATCTGCAGTGTTGTTCTCCGTATCTATTCTCCTCACCTCGATCTCCTGGGGATCAACGATCTCCATGATCAGGTGGTACCGCCTCAAGATATGTCTGGATCTCTGATAGGACCTGGGTTCCTTCCCTATAGCTATAGCGCCGTTGTTGTCACAATACTAAAGTATTGGACCAACAATGGAAGGAACCACCTGAAGTTCAGTTAAGAACTTCCATAACCAGACTGCTTCTTTTGCTGCATCTCATGCAGAGCGTCCCTAGACGGAAAGAAAGTAGGAGGTCGGGAAAAAAAAACAATAAAAAGGGATACAACACAAGGACTTCCCAGGAGGTCACCCATCCTAGTTCTACTCTCGCCCAAGCACGCTAAATTGCGGAGATATGATGGGATCCGATGCTTTAGTGCTGGTATGGTTGCATCCGCAAGGTTTGGGTCGCCAAACTCTTTTATTCTCTTCCGGGTCGCGACAGATTCTGCATATTCTTCATTCGTTGTCTGCCGGTTTCTCTCCTTATCTCCGTCAGATTCAGCCGCAATAAACGTTAGGCTAAATATACCGAGCGCCGTTTTACTCCGTTTTCCTTGCTCGTCGTCCTTAATTTCAGTCGGGGGTGGAGGATACGTTCTGTTTTTACCGCCGATCGTCCCAAAACCCGGGAGGGCGGGAGGGGGGAGGGGAGGGGACGTTTCCCCGGTAAATCAAAAGCCCGCAATGAATTATTCTGTTTTTACAGCCGAGCGTACCTAGACGGAAAGAAAGAAGGAGGTTAGGAAAAAGAAATAAAAAGGGGATGCAACACGAGGACTTCCCAGGAGGTCACCCATCCTAGTACTACTCTCGCCCAAGCATGATTAACTGCGGAGTTCTGATGGGATCCGGTGCTTTAGTGCTGGTATGGCCGCATCCGCAAGGTTTGGGTCACCAAACTTTTTTATTCTCTTCTGGGCTGTGACGGAATCTGCATATTCTTCATTCGTTGTCTGACGGTGTCTCTACTTTTCTCCGTCAGTATCAGCCGCAATAAACGTTAGGCCGGATATACCGAAAACCAGCGCCATTTTACTCCGTTTTGCTTGCTCACCGTCCTTAATTTCAGTCGGGGGTGGCAGATACGTTCTGTTTTTACCACCGATCGTCCTAAAACCCGGGAGGACGGTTAGGGAGGGGACGTTTAGCCCGGTGAACCGAAAGCCCATAACGAAGTATTCTGTTTTCACAGCCGAGCGTCCTTAGACGGAAAGAAAGAAGGAGGTCGAAAAAAAAAAACAATAAAAAAGGGGGGTGCAACACGAGGACTTCTTAGGAAGTCACCCATCCTAGTACTCCTCTCGCCAAAGCATGCTTAACCGCAGAGATCTGATGGGATTCGGTGCTTTAGTGCTGGTATGGTCGCATCCGCAAGGTTTGGGTCGCCAAACTCTTTTATTCTCTTTCGGGCCGCGACGGATTTTGCATATTCTTCATTCGTTGTCTGCCGGTTTCTCTCCTTTTCTCCATCAGATTCAGCCGCAATAAACGTTAGGCTGGATATACTGAAAACCGGCGCCGTTTTACTCCGTTTTCTTTCCCCGTCGTCTTTAATTTCAGTCGGGAGTGGCAGATACGCTCTGTTTTTACTGCCGATTGTCCCAAAACCTAAGAGGCCGGGGGGGGGCGATTCCCCGGTAAATCGAAAGCTCGCAACGAATTATTCTGTTTTCACTGCTGAGCCTCCCCAGAAGGAAAGAGAGAAAGAGGTCGGGAAAAAAAAACAATAAAAATGGGGATGCAACACGAGGACTTCCCAGGAGGCCACCCATCCTGGTACTACTCTCGCCCAAGCACGATTAACTGTTGAGTTCTTATGGGATCCGATGCTTTATTGCTGATATGGTCGCATCCGTAAGGTTTGGGTCACCAAATTTTTTATTCTCTTCCGGGCCGCGACGGATTCTGCATATTCTTCATTCGTTATCTGCCGGTTTCTCTCCTTTTCTCCGTCAGCTTCAGCCGCAATAAACGTTTGGCTGGATATACCGAACCAACGCCGTTTTACTCCATTTTCCTTGCCCGTTGTCCTTAATTTCAGTCTGGGGTGGCGGATACATTCTGTTTTCACCCCCGATCGTCCCAAAACCCGGGAGGGCGGGGGGAGGGGAAGTTTCGCCCGGTGAACCGAAAGCCCGCAACGAATTATTCTGTTTTCACAGCCGAGCATCCCCAGACGGAAAGAGAGAAGGAGGTCGGAAAAAAAAACAACAAAAAGGGGATGCAACACGAGGACTTCCCAGGAGGTCACCCATCCTAGTACTACCTCTCGCCCAAGCGCGCTTAACTGTGGAGTTTTGATGGGATCCGGTGCTTTAGTGCTGGTATGGTCGCATCCGCAAGGGTTGGGTCACCAAACTCTTTTATTCTCTTCCAGGCCGCGACGGATTCTGTATATTCTTCATTCATTGTCTGCCGGTTTCTCTTCTTTTCTCTGTCAGATTCAGCCACAATAAACATTAGGCTTGATATACCGAAAACCAGCGCCGTTTTACTCCATTTTCCTTGCCCATCGTCCTTAATTTCAGTCGGGGGTGGCAAATACGTTCTGTTTTTATCGCCAATCGTCCTAAAACCCAAGAGGGCGGGATGGGGGGAGGGGACGTTTCACCCGGTGAAAGCCCGCAACAAATTATTCTGTTTTCACAGCCGAGTGTCTCCAGACGGAAAGAGAGAAGGAGGTCAGGGGAAAAAAACAATAAAAAGGGGAATGCAACAAGAGCACGTCCCAGGAGGTCATCCATCCTAGTACTACTCTCGCCCAAGCACGGTTAACTGCGGAGTTCTGATGGGATCCGATGCTTTAGTGCTGGTATGGTCGCATTTGCAAGGTTTGGGTCGCCAAACTCTTTAATTCTCTTCCGGGCCGCGACGGATTCTGCATATTCTTCATCCGTTGTCTGTCGGTTTCTCGCCTTTTCTCTGTCAGATTCAGCCGTAATAAACGTTAGGCTGGATATACCGAAAACCAGCACCATTTTACTTCGTTTGCCTTGCCCGTCGTCCTTAATTTCAGTCGGGGGGTGGCGGATACGTTCTGTTTTTACCGCCGATCGTCTCAAAACCCGGGAGGGCCGGGGAGGAGGGGACGTTTAGCCCAGGGAACCGAAAGCCCGCAATGAATTATTCTGTTTTCACAGCCGAGCGTCCCCAGTCGGAAAGAGGGGATGCAACATGAGAACTTCCCAGGAGGTCACCCATCCTAGTACTACTCTTGCCTAAGCACGCTTAACTGCGAAGTTCTGATGGGATCCGGTGCTTTAGTGCTGGTATGGTCGCATACGCAAGATTTGGGTCTCCAAAATCTTTTATTCTTTTCCGGGCTGCGACGGATTCTGCATATTCTACATTCGTTGTCTGCTGGTTTCTTTCCTTTTCTCCATCAGATTCAGCCGCAATAAACGTTAGGCTGGATATACCGAAAACCAGCGCTGTTTTACTCTGTTTTCCTTGCTCGTCGTCCTTAATTTCAGTCGGGGGTGGCAGATACGTTCTGTTTTTACCGCCGATCGTCCCATAACCCGGGAGGGCAGTTAGGGAGGGGACGTTTCACCCGGTGAATCGAAAGCCCGCAACGAATTATTCTGTTTTCACAGCCGAGCGTTCCTAGACGAAAAGAAAGAAGGAGGTCGAGAAAAAAACAATAAAAAGGGGGATACAACACGAGGAACTCCTAGGAAGTCACCTATCCTAGTACTCCTCTCGCCCAAGAACTCTTAACTGCGGAGATCTGATGGGATTAGGTGCTTTAGTGCTGGTATGGTCGCATCCACAAGGTTTGGGTCGCCAAACTTTTTTATTCTCTTCCGGACCGCGACGGATTCTGCATATTCTTCATTCGTTGTCTGCCGGTTTCTCCCCTTTTCTCCGTCAGATTCAGCCGTAATAAACGTTAAGCTGGATACACCGAAAACCAGCGCCGTTTTACTCCGTTTTTCTTGCCCGTCGTCCTAAATTTCAGTCGGGGTGGCGGATACGTTCTGTTTTTACTGCTGAGTCCTAAAACCAGGGAGGGCGGGAGGGGAGGGGATGTTTCGCCCGGTGAACCGAAAGCCCGCAACGAATTATTCTGTTTTCACAGCCGAGCGTCCCTAGACGGAAAGAAAGAAGGAGGTCGGGAAAAAAACAATAAAAAGGGGATGCAACACGGGGACTTCCCAAGAATACCACTCTCGCCCAAGCACGCTTAACTGCGGAGATCTGATGGGATTCGGTACTTTAGTGCTGGTATGGTCGCATCCTCAAGGTTTGGGTCGCTAAACTCTTTTGTTCTCTTCCGGGCCGCGACGAATTCTACATATTCTTCATTCGTTTTCGGACGGTTTCTCTCCTTTTCTCCGTCAGATTCAGCCGCAATAAATGTTAGGCTGGATATACCGAAAACCAGCGCCGTTTTATTCAGTTTCCTTGACCGTCGTCCTTAATTTCATTCGGGGGTGGCGGATACGCTCTTTTTTTAATGCCGATCATCCCAAAACCCGGGAGGGTGGGGGTGGAGGACGTTTCGCCAGGAGAACAGAAAGCAAGCAACGAATTATTCTGTTTTCACAGCCGAGCGTCCCTTTACGGAAAGAAATAAGGAGGTCGGGAAAAAAACAATAAAAAGGGGGATGCACAAGGACTTCCCTGGAGGCCACTCATCCTAGTACCACTCTTGCCCAAGCACGCTTAATTGCGGAGTTCTGATGGGATACGGTGCTTTAGTGCTTGTATGGTCGCATCCGCAAGGTTTGGGTCGCCAAACTCTTTTATTTTCTTCCGGGCCATGACGGATTCTGCATATTCTTCATTCGTTGTCTGTCGGTTTCTCTCCTTTTCTCCGTCAGATTCAGCCGCAATAAACGTTACGCTGGATATATCGAAAACCTGCGCCGTTTTACTCCTTTTTCCTTACCCGTCGTGGATAATTTCAGTCGGCGGCGGCGGCGGATACGTTCAGTTTTTACCGCCGACCGTCCTAAAACCCGGCCGGGCGGGGGGGGGGGGGCGGCGTTTCTCCCGTTGAACCGAATGCCCAGAACGGATTATTCTGTTTTCATTGCCAGGCGTCCTCAGACGGAAAGAGAGAAGGAGGTCGGGAAAAAAAAACAACAAAAAGGGGGATACAACATGAGGACTTCCCAAGAAGTCAGCCCAAGATGCTACTACTCTCGCCCAAGCACGCTTAACTGCAGAGTTCTGATGGGATCCGGTGCTTTAGTGCTAGTATGGTCGCATCCGCAAGGTTTGGGTCACCAAACTCTTTTATTCCCTTCCGGGCCGCGACGGATTCTATAAATTCTTCATTCGTTGTCTGCCGGTTTCTCTCCTTTTCTCCGTCAGATTCAGCCGCAATAAATGTTAGGCTGGATATACCGAAAACCAGCGCCGTTTTACTCCTTTTTCCTTGCCCGTTTTCCTGAATTTCAGTCGGGGGCGGCGGATACGTTCTGGTTTTACCGATGATTGTCCCAGAACTCGGGAGGATATGGTGGAAGGGGACGTTTAGCCCGATGAACCGAATACCTGCAACGAATTATTCTGTTTTCACAGTCGAGCGTCCCCAGACGGAAAGAGAGAAGGAGGTCGGAATAAAAAACAACAAAAGGGAATGCAACACGAGCACTTCCTAGGAGGTCACCCATCCTAGTACTACTCTCGCCCAAGCACGCTTAACTGCGGTGTTCTGATGGGATCCGGTGCTTTAGTGCTGGTATGGTCGCATCCGTAAGGTCTGGGTCACCAAACTCTTTTCTTCTCTTCCGGGCCGCGACGGATTCTGCATATTCTTCATTCGTTGTTTGCCGGTTTCTCTTTTTTTCTCCGTCAGATTCAGCTGCAATAAACGTTACGCTGGATATACCGAAAACCTGCGCCGTTTTACTCCGTTTTCCTTGCCCGTCGTGGATAATTTCAGTCGGGGGTGGCGGATACGTTCTGTTTTTACCGCCAATCGTCCCAAAACCCGGGAGGGGGGAGGGGAGGGGATGTTTCGCCCGGTGAACTGAAAGCCCGCAACGAATTATTCTGTTTTCACAGTCTAGCTTCCTCAGACGGAAAGAGAGAAGGAGGTCGGAGAAAAAATAAAAAGGGGATGCAACACGATGACTTCCCAGGAGGTCACCTATCCTAGTACTACCTCTCGCCCAAGCACTCTTAACTGCGGAGTTTAGTTGGGATCCGGTGCTTTAGTGCTGGTATGGTCGCATCTGCAAGGGTTGGGTCGCCAAACACATTTATTCTCTTCCGGGCTGAGACGGATTCTGTATATTTTTCATTCGTTGTCTGCCGGTTTCTCTCCTTTTCTCCGTCAGATTCAGCCGATATAAACGTTAGGCTGGATATACTGAAAACCAGGCCGTTTTACTCTGTTTTCCTTTCCCGTCGTCCTTAATTTCAGTCGGGGGTGGCGGGTACGTTGTGTTTTTATCGCCAATCGTCTTAAAACCCAAGAGGGCGCGGGGGGGGGGGGGGGAGGGGAGGTTTCACCCGGTGAATCAAAAGCCTGCAACGAATTATTCTGTTTTCACAGCCGAGCGTCCCCAGACGGAAAGAGAGAAGGAGGTCAGGAAAAAGAAACAATAAAAAGGGGATGCAACAAGAGCACTTCCTTGGAGGTCACCTAACCTAGTACTACTCTCTCCCAAGCACGGTTAACTGCGGAGTTCTGATGGGATCCAGTGCTTTAGTGCCGGTATGGTCACATCCACATGGTTTGGGTCGCCAAACTCTTTTATTCTCTTCCAAGCCGTGACGGATTCTGCATATTCTTCCTTCGTTGTCTGACGGTTTCTCGCCTTTTCTCCGTCAGATTCAGCCGCAATAAACGTTAGGCTGGATATACCGAAAACAAGCGCCGTTTTACTCCGTTTTCCCTGCCTGTCGTCCTTTATTTCAGTCGGGGGTAGCGAATACGTTCTGTTTTTACCGCCGATCGTTCCAAAACCCGGGAGGGCTGGGGGGGAGGGGACATTTCGCCAGGGGAACCGAAAGCCCGCAACGAATTATTCTATTTTCACAGCCGAGCGTCCCCAGACGGAAAGAGAAAAGAAGGTCGGGACAAAAACAATAAAAAGGGGAGGCAACACGAGGACTTCCCAGGAGGTCACCCATCCTAGGTGCTACTCTCGCCCAAGCACGCTTAACTGCAGAGTTCTGATGGAATCCGGTGCTTTAGTGCTGGTATGGTCGCATCCGCAAGGTTTTGGTCGCTAAACTCTTTTATTCACTTCAGGGCCGCGACGGATTCTGCAAATTCTTCATTCGTTGTCTGCCGGTTTCTCTCCTTTCTCTGTCAGATTCAGCCGTAATAAACGTTAGGATGGATATACCGAAAACTAGCGCCGTTTTACTCCGTTTTCCTTGCTCGTCGTCCTTAATTTCAGTGGGGGGTGGCGGATACGTTCTGTTTTTACCGCCGATCGTCCCACAACCCGGGAGGGCAGTTAGGGAAGGAACGTTTCACCCGGTGAACCGAAAGCCCGCAACGAATTATTCTGTTTTCACAGCCGAGCGTTCCTAGACGAAAAGAAAGAAGGAGGTCGAGAAAGAAAACAATAAAAAGGGGGATACAACACGAGGACCTCCTAGGAAGTCACCCATCCTAGTACTTCTCTCGCCCAAGAACTCTTAACTGCGGAGATCTGATGGGATTAGGTGCTTTAGTGCTGGTATGGTCGCATCCACAAGGTTTGGGTCGCCAAACTTTTTTATTCTCTTCCGTACCGCGACGGATTCTGCATATTCTTCATTCGTTGTCTGCCGGTTTCTCCCCTTTTCTTCGTCAGATTCAGCCACAATAAACGTTAGGCTTGATACACCGAAAACCAGCGACGTTTTACTCCGTTTTCCATGCCCGTCGTCTTAAATTTCAGTCGGGGTGGCGGATACATTCTGTTTTTACTTCCGATCGTCCCAAAACCAAGGAGGGCAGGAGGGGAGGGGACGTTTCGCCCGGTGAACCGAAAGCCCGCAACGAATTATTCTGTTTTCACAGCCGAGCGTCCCTAGACGGAAAGAAAGAAGGAGGTCGGGAAAAAACAATAAAAAGGGGATGCAACACGGGGACTTCCCAAGAGTACTACTCTCGCCCAAGCATGCTTAACTGCGAAGATCTGATGGGATTCGGTACTTTAGTGCTGGTATGGTCGCATTCTCAAGGTTTGGGTCGCCAAACTCTTTTATTCTCTTCCAGGCCGCGACGAATTCTGCATATTCTTCATTCGTTTTCTGACGGTTTCTCTCCTTTTCTCCGTTAGATTCAGCCACAATAAATGTTAGGCTGGATATACCGAAAACCAGCGCCGTTTTACTCAGTTTTCTTGACAGTCGTCCTTAATTTCAGTCGGGGTGGCGGATACGCTCTGTTTTTAATGCCAATCATCCAAAAACCCGGGAGGGCGGGGTAGGGGGACGTTTCGCCGGGAGAACAGAAAGTCAGCAACGAATTATTCTGTTTTCACAGCCGAGCGTCCCTTGACGGAAAGAAATAAGGAGGTCGGGAAAAAAAAGAATAAAAAGGTGGATGCACAAGGACTTCCCTGGAGGCCACTCATCTTAGTACTACTCTTGCCCAAGCACGCTTAACTGCGGAGTTCTGATGGGATACGGTGCTTTAGTGCTTGTATGGTCGCATCCGCAAGGTTTGGGTCGCCAAACTCTTTTATTTTCTTCCGGGCCGTGACGGATTCTACATATTCTTCATTCGTTGTCTGCTGGTTTCTCTCCTTTTCTCCGTCAGATTCAGCCGCAATAAACGTTACGCTGGATATATCGAAAACCTGCGCCGTTTTACTCCTTTTTACTTACCCATCGTGGATAATTTCAGTCGGTGGCGGCGGATACGTTCTTTTTTTACCACCGACCGTCCTAAAACCCGGCCGGGCGGCGAGGAGGGGGGGCGTTTCGCCCGTTGAACCGAATGCCCGCAACGGATTATTCTGTTTTCACTGCCGGGCGTCCTCAGACGGAAAGAAAGAAGGAGGTCAGGAAAAAACAACAAAAAGGGGGATACAAGACGAGGACTTCCCAAGAAGTCAGCCCAAGATGCTACTACTCTCGCCCAAGCACGCTTAACTGCAGAGTTCTGATGGGATCCGGTGCTTTAGTGCTGGTATGGTCGCATCCGCAAGGTTTGGGTCGCCAAACTCTTTTATTCCCTTCCGGGCCGCGATGGATTCTATAATTTCTTCATTCGTTGTCTGCCGGTTTCTCTCCTTTTCTCCGTCAGATTCAGCCGCAATAAATGTTAGGCTGGATATACCGAAAACCAGCACCGTTTTACTCCGTTTTCCTTCCCCGTTGTCCTGAATTTCAGTCGGGGGTGGCGGATACGTTCTGTTTTTACCGCCGATCGTCCCAAAACCGGGGAGGATATAAGGGAAGGGGACGTTTAGCCCGATGAAACGAATACCTGCAACGAATTATTCTGTTTTCACAGTCGAGCGTCCCCATACGGAAAGAGAGAAGGAGGTCGGAATTAAAAACAACAAAAGGGGATGCAACACGAGAACTTCCTAGGAGGTCACCCATCCTAGTACTACTCTCGCCTAAGCACGCTTAACTGCGGTGTTCTGATGGGATCCGGTGCTTTAGTGCTGGTATGGTCACATCCGCAAGGTCTGGGTCGCCAAACTTTTTTATTCTCTTCCGAGCCGCGACGGATTCTGCATATTCTTCATTCGTTGTTTGCCGGTTTCTCTTTTTTTCTCCGTCAGATTCAGCTGCAATAAACGTTACACTGGATATACCGAAAACCTGCGCCGTTTTTTTCCGTTTTCCTTGCCCATCGTGGATAATTTCAGTCGGGGGGTGGCGGACACGTTCTGTTTTTACCGCCGATCGTCCCAAAACCCGAGAGGGTGTGGGGGGGGGGGGGAGGGATGTTTCGCCCGGTGAACGGAAAGCCCGCAACGAATTATTCTATTTTCACAGTCTAGCTTTCCCAGAAGGAAAGAGAGAAGGAGGTCGGGAAAAAAATAAAAAGGGGATGCAACACGATGACTTCCCAGGAGGTCACCCATCCTAGTACTACCTCTCGCCCAAGCACTCTTAACTGCGGAGTTTAGTTGGGATCCGATGCTTTAGTGCTGGTATGGTCGCATCCGCAAGGGTTGGGTCGCCAAACGCATTTATTCTCTTCCGGGCTAAGACGGATTCTGCATATTTTTCATTCGTTATCTGCTGGTTTCTCTCCTTTTCTCCGTCAGACTCAGCCGATATAAACGTTAGGCTGGATATACTGAAAACCAGGCCATTTTACTCCGTTTTCCTTGCTCGTCGTCCTTAATTTCAGTCGGGGGTGGCGGGTACGTTGTGTTTTTATCGCCAATCGTCTTAAAACCCAAGAGGGCGGGGGGGGGGGGGGAGGGGACGTTTCGCCCGGTGAATCGAAAGCCTGCAACGAATTATTCTGTTTTCACAGCCGAGCGTCCCCAGACGGAAAGAGAGAAGGAGGTCAGGAAAAAGAAACAATAAAAAGGGGATGCAAGAAGAGCACTTCCTAGGAGGTCACCCATCCTAGTATTACTCTCGCCCAAGCACGGTTAACTGCGGAGTTCTGATGGGATCCAGTGCTTTAGTGCTGGTATGGTCACATCCACAAGGTTTGGGTCGCCAAACTCTTTTATTCTCTTCCGGGCCATGACGGATTCTGCATACTCTTCATTTGTTGTCTGACGGTTTCTCGCCTTTTCTCCGTCAGATTCAGCCGCAATAAACGTTAGGCTCGATATACCGAAAACAAGCGCAGTTTTACTCCGTTTTCCCTGCCCGTCGTCCTTTATTTCAGTCGGGGGTGGCGAATACGTTCTGTTTTTACCGCCGATCGTTCCAAAACCCGGGAGGGCTGGGGGGAAGGGACATTTCGCCAGGGGAACCGAAAGCCCGCAACGAAATATTCTGTTTTCACAGCCGAGCGTCGCCAGACGGAAAGAGAGAAGGTGGTCGGGAAAAAAACAATATAAAAGGGGATGCAACACGAGGACTTCCCAGGAGGTCACCCATCCTAGGTGCTGCTCTCGCCCAAGCACGCTTAACTGCAGAGTTCTGATGGAATCCGGTGCTTTAGTGCTGGTATGGTCGCATCCAAAGGTTTGGGTCGCCAAACTCTTTTATTCACTTCCGGGCCGCGGCGGATTCTGCAAATTCTTCATTCGTTGTCTGCCGGTTTCTCTCCTTTTCTCTGTCAGATTCAGCCGTAATAAACGTTAGGCTGGATATACCGAAAACCAGCGCCGTTTTACTCCGTTTTCCTTGCCCGTCGTCCTTAATTTCAGTCGGGGGGGAGGGGATGTTTCCCCGGTAAATCAAAAGCCCGCAACGAATTATTCTGTTTTCACAGCCGAGCGAACTTAGACGGAAAGAAAGTAGGAGGTCGGGAAAAAGAAGAATAAAAAAGGGATGCAACACGAGGACTTCCCAGGAGGTCACCCATCCTAGTACTACTCTCGCCCAAGCACGATTAACTGCGGAGTTCTGATAGGATCCGGTGCTTTAGTGCTGGTATGGTCGCATTCGCAAGGTTTGAGTCGCCAAACTTTTTTATTCTCTTCCGGGCCGCGACGGATTCTGCATATTCTTCATTCGTCGTCTGCCGGTTTCTCTGCTTTTCTCCGTTAGATTCAGCCGCAATAAACGTTAGGCTGGATATACCGAAAACCAGCGCCGTTTTACTCTGTTTTCATTGCCCATCGTCCTTAATTTCAGTCGGGGGGTGGTGGATACGTTATGTTTTTACCGCCGATCGTCCCAAAAACCTGGAGGGCGGTTAGGGAGGGGACGTTTCGCGCGATGAACCGAAAGCCCACAACGAAATATTCTGTTTTCACAGCCGAGTGTCCCTAGACGGAAAGAAAGAAGGAGGCCGAGAAAAAAAACAATAAAAGGGGGAAGGGTTCAACACGAGGACTTCCTAGGTAGTCACCCATCCTAGTACTCCTCTCGCCCAAGCACGCTTAAACGCAGAGATCTGATGGAATCCGGTGCTTTAGTGCTGGTATGGTCACATCCGCAAGGTTTGGGTCGCCAAACTCTTTTGTTCTCTTCTGGGCCGAAACGGATTTTGCATATTCTTCATTCGTTGTCTGCCGGTTTCTCTCCTTCTCTCCGTCAGATTCTGCCGCAATAAACGTTAGGCTGGATATACTGAAAACCAGCGTCGTTTTACTCCGTTTTCCTTGCCCGTTGTCCTTAATTTCAGTCGGGAGTGGCGGATACGTTCTGTTTTTACCGCCAATCGTCTCAAAACCCGGGAGGGCGGGGGGAGGGAGGTGACTATTCCCCTGTAAACCGAAAGCCCGCAACGAATTATTCTGTTTTCACTGCCGAGCGTCCCCAGACAGAAAGAGAGAAGGAGGTCGAAAAAAAAGCAATAAAAATGGGGATGCAACACGAGGACTTCCCTGGAGGCCACCCATCCTAGTACTACTCTCGCCCAAGCACGATTAACTGTTGAGTTCTGATGGGATCCGGTGCTTTAGTGCTGATATGGTCGCATCCGTAAGGTTTGGGTCGCCAAATTTTTTATTCTCTTCCGGGCCACGACGGATTCTTCATATTCTTCATTCGTTGTCTGCCGGTTTCTCTCCTTTTCTCCGTCAGATTCAGCCGCAATAAACGTTAGGCTGGACATACTGAAAACCAGCACCGTTTTACTTCGTTTTTCTTGCCCGTCGTCCTTAATTTTAGTCGGGGGTGGCGGATACATTCTGTTTTTACCCCCGATCATCCCAAAACCCAGGAGGGCGGGGGGGGGAGGGGACATTTCGCCCGGTGAACCGAAAGCCCGCAACGAATTATTTTGTTTTCACAGCCGTGCGTCCCTAGACTGAAAGTGAGAAGGAGGTCGGAAAAAACAACAACAAAAAGGGGATGCAACACGAGGACTTCCCAGGAGGTCACCCATCCTAGTACTACCTCTTGCCCAAGCATGCTTAACTGCGGAGTTTTGATGGGATCCGGTGCTTTAGTGCTGGTATGGTCGCATCCGCAAAGGTTGTTGGATATATGTATGCCCTAGATGCCATTATATGATAGTGTATGTTTCGGTATGTGTGTGTGTGTGTGTGTATTCTGAGGACAGTCTTGCTCGACATGATAGTATGCTATCTGGTTGCTCTTTATCTTGATATGATTGATAAAGCCCTTAGGATATTTGCTTGACTACTGGGATTATGATGTGGATCATACTAGTGGGGCATCCGTAGTTTATAATCATATCCTTGAAATGTTCCTAGTCGTGGGTGTATCGAGACAGGGCATCGATATTCCAGAGTAGACTAGCGTATACAATTCTTGTCCCATATGATGGGCGATGGATGATCCCATATCCATCTGGTGTGCTGACACCAAAGATTGTATACGGGTGCTCAGTAGAGACTGGGTACACTGAACGGACTCACCGAGAACTCCTATGTGGTATTATATCTTACGTCGGATAGCTGTTATCAGGTGACACTGGTACATGTTAGTCTGTAGACCCGAGATCTTCATAGAGCCTTGTGTGTCCTCCCACTGTACTTTGATCTCCACCCTACCACGGCACTACTGAGTCGTGCAAGCAGGTGGATTTTGGGTACAGTCCCAAGGCACATGGAGGCAATGAGCGATAGGAGGGGTTTTTCGTCTCTCTCGGTATTGGGGTTGATGTTGCGCTATGCTCGATTAGCTATAACAGGAAGTCCCTGGCCAGGGCTGCTGAGATTTACTGATAAGTGTTATCAGTAGTTTCTCGATCTGTTATGATCCATATATCGGCATGACTTATTGAGTTTTTGGGGTCGACGATTCCATCCCCAGACTCGATATGCAGCATATCTGACGAAGAGATCGGACTGTACGGTAAGTGTTGCCAGTTGGCTCGATAGAGTTTTGACAGGTTCGCTTGTTTTTCTTCTGATCACTCAAAACCCGGGTGGCCATTACGTTTAGCTGACCGCTTGCGGCTTGTTGGTGTTTGATGTGATCATCACCTACTGCCGGTGTATTGACGAGTCCTAGAGTCCTACACAAAAGTTTCTTAGCTCAGGCAAAACGATGTGGTGTGTATATGAGATATGCGCGGAAGCTCGATTAAATGCGTGTATGAGATACCGTATATTAATCGGGAGTTTACTATTGGTCAGGTCGTATGTGATATGACAGGTTTATTAAATTAAATGTTGATTTAATAATGACTTTTATCTCACTTTTATTAAACCTTTTCTTTATGGATGTATGTATATATGTATATACATACACATGATGATGTGTATGCACACATACATACATACAAGTGTATCATGGTTGATGATATATGGAAGACGACAATGCAAGAATCACATAGTTCAAATTAATATGTGTATTTTTGTTTTGAGATAAAAGAAAAAGGAAAATAACAAATGACTCATTCTTTCTACACTCTTCTAGGGTTGACTATTGACCCCTAGGTTTATTTCCTTTGTTCTTTTAACTCATCACAAAATATCTAGATATTTCTTTTAACCAAGGTTAGATGTGAGAGCGTCTCACATATATATCCTTTTGTTTTTATTTTAAAACATAACAATTATCATTATCTTGAGAAAAAGTTTGCCATCTTCATCTTCCTCCCTCTTCAAGCTCTTTTGGTTTTCTTTGAGTGTGAGGAAAAGGAAAAAGAAAGGGTTTTTACGTGAGATAACAAGCCACACAATCATTCTATACTAGTTTAGCCTATTAGTTTAGAGTGTTAGCATCACTTCCTCATTGATCAAGTGAAGCAAGAAGCTTTGAGCAAAGGGACTTCGGGTGGATCGTCGTGGACTTGGAAGCATTCAAGCGAGCCGTTCCAAACTTTAGGAGATCCAAGGAGTCATTCAAGGAGGTCTATAAAGGTTGTAATCTCTCCACTTAGTGATAGATTATTTATTGTATGCGATACTATTAGTTGTTACCCTAAATTTCTATTTCGATTCCTAGTTAAGTTTGTAGGGTTACTAGGCACACTCAAGAGGTTCCACAAGGCATCAACCATGCCAAACAAAAATTTTCCGGTGCCGAGAAACCCTAATATAGATCGTTAACTAGAAGTTAAGGCGAAAAGAAAAGCAAGCAAACGACTTTGCTACTAAGTGAAAGGGATTGCAACCTTTGTAGATCCGGTTCTCCACTTCTTTAGCTCTGTGTTGACGTCCCTCCACTGCGATCATCGGGATCCCGGACTCTAGCAATGGTTTCGTCGGAGAAATGAGCGGGTTAGGTCGTTGACTTCGAGGCCGAAGATGATCTACGTCGGGGAGACTCAAACTCAAGCTATTCCTTCACTTGGTCAAAAACTTTGTGAAGAGAACACCCTATACTACATGGCAAGTGGTAGAGGATGAAGAAATAGGAAGTGGGTTCACTTTAGAATTGGATTTCTCACTCTTTTTCTCATGGCACCATTGGAGCTCTCAAGCTTTTGTGTGCTTGATGAAGATGAAGAAGAAGAAAGAATCATATGAATTAAAAGAATAATATGAATACTTATCCTTTTAATCATGGCACCATGGTTGAGTTAAGCCCTCATGCTTAACTCATGCAGAGAATTAACCATAGCATAAGGTTAAGGGTTGGGTTAGCTAATATCTTAAACAAATGACAAAGAGAGTTGACTTTGTCAATGTTTATCAAGCTTCATGAAGCTTGATTACTTTGATCAAAGTCACACTCTTTTGTTATATGCTTAGGAAAATAGTAAACCCTAATTTAACCTTGATTTGGTTCAAGTCTCATACACACAACTTGTTTGTATCATCAAGCATGATACAAACATGTACACTTGCATATATCACATATAAACAATGTGCACATTCAAGTGAGAAAATCAATCTTAAGTGAACCAATACTAGTTAATGTAAAGTAATATATCAAATATATAATTATACATTAAATCATTAAATCAACACTTGATTTAACGATCCGGCCATATCGCATATAACCGACTAATATCAAGTGTATCAATGTATCGAATCAACACTTGATTCGGTAACCCGGCTATATCACATATAACCGACTGATGATACAAATCGCGAGAATAGAATACAATATCATATACTGGTATTATTCTCGGTCCCGCACATATCTCATATGCGCTCCTATTTCTTTTCGCTTGAGCCAGGAAACCCCTGTGTAGGACTCTAAAGACTCGTCAATACGCCGGCAGCAGGTGATGATCATATCAAACACCCATAAGCCGCAAGCGGTCTGCTAAACGTAACGGCCACCCGGGTATTGAGTGATCAGAAGATCAACGAGCAAGCCCTCTCACACTCCAGTGAATCCAACCAGTAACACTACCGTACAGTCCGGTCTGTTCGTCTGATATGTCGCATATCTCGTCTAGGGGTGGTAAACGTCAGACCCCAATAACTCGATAAGTCGTGTCGATATGAGGCTCATAACGGGTCGAGAAACTACTGGTGACACTTACCAGTAAATCCCTAAAACACCCTTGGCCAAGGACTTCCTGTTATAGCCAATCGAGCACTGCGCAACATCAACTCCCTATACCGGGAGAGACGAAAACCCTCCTATCGCTCATTGCCTCCATGTGATTCGGGACTGTACCCAAAAACCACCGTTTTGCATGCCCTCTTGGACGTGGTAAGGTGGAAATCAAAGCACAGTGGGAATCACACTAGACTCTATGATGATCTCGGGTATACAGACTAACCTGTACCAGTGTCACCAGAGAACTGCCATCTGACGTAAGGTATAATACCATCTGGGAGTTCTCGGCGAGTCTGTCCAGTGCACCCAGTCTCCACTGAGAACCCGTATATCATCTCTGATGTCAAACACCAATGGATATGGGATCATCCATTGCCCATCTATATGGGTCGAGAAGCTACACGCTAGTCTACTCTGGTATATCGATGCCCCGTCTCGATACACCCACGACTAGGGACTTTGAAGGATGTACTTATGGACTACCACGTCCCCACTAGTATGATCCGCATCATAGTCCAGGTAGTCAAGTACACATGCTAAGGGCTTTACCAACATGTAACAGAGAGACAATCAGTGTACACGTTAAGGTAAAGAGTAACCAGATAGCATACTATCATATCCAGCAAGAAAGTCATCCCTATATATGTCCAAGCATCCACTACAATATACATCCTATGTATAGTAATGGCCTCTAGGGCATACATATAACTAACAATCTTCCATTTGCACTTGGGCCATCTGATAGCAGTGGTTGTAGTATCTCATACTCAAACCATCCCATAAAAGTCTCTCTCTAGGAAAAGGCCTTTGTGAGTGGATCCGCTGTGTTGTCCTCTGAGTCTACTCTCCTAACTTCGATCCCCTGGAGATCAACCATCTCCACGATCAGGTGATACTGCCTAAGAATATGTCTTGATCACTGATGGGATGGGCATTCCTAGGCATAAGCCACAGCTCCATTGTCACACAATGGGAGGAACGAAGTTCATCTCATGAACTAATATACATCCAGACTTCCTCTTTGGTAGCATCTTTGGTAGCGATGTATCCAGCCTTTATCATCTACTATGCCACGGTATCTAGCTTGGAACTCTTCCAACATACCGTCCCTTTACTGAGGGTAAAGACAGTGCTTGTGACTGACATTCAGTCATCCTTATCACTATGGAACCTTTCCTGTGATTCTCCCAAGGATCAATTGATACCTTCTCACTACAACTAGCGAGTATCCTAATATCCAATTAGATCTATCTCATAGATCCAAAATCCAGGATTCAGGAGGTATCATTATGATCCTATATGGAGAATCCTTGTGATAAGCGGAGATTGACCGAGCGTAGCATAGGAAACTCCTTCTCTATCAAGAGTATGTTATCCACGTACTCTACGAGGATCACCACCATACTCCCTACTACCTTTTTGTATATACAAGGTTCATCTACCATTTTGATGAAGTCAAACTCTTTGACTAATCTCATCAAAACAGATGTTCCAACTCCGCGATGTCTGCTCTATCACATAAAACATCTTGCATAAGTTTCCGCTGCTCCCACTGTCTACGAAGCCCTCTGGCTGTGTACTTATAGACGCTTTCTTCCAAATTATCATTTAGAAAAGCAGTCAAGACACCCAACCGTCAGATATCGCAGTCATGGTATGTTGCCGTAGCAAGTAGGATCTGGATGGACTTAAGCATAGCTACTTAGAAAATGTTTCATCATAATCCATAGCTGGTCAATGATGCAAACCTTTAACAAGTCTAGCTTTGAAAGTCTCAACTTTTCCATCTACACCAAGTAATCTTCTCAAGATATACTTGCTCCTGATGGGGATTTAACCCTTCAGATAAAGCAACCAAAGTCCATACTTTGTTGGTGTATAAGGATTCCATCTCAGATCGCTAAGCATCCAGCCATTCTTACAGAGTCACACTCCTGATGGCCAGCTCGAAACTAGTTAGGTCATCATCCCATGATGCAATCCTCGCTCCCACTGTCATAGAGAAACCGAAGTATCTCTCAGGTGGGTGAGGAAACCTACTTGATCGGCGGAGAGGCTGAGGTTCGTTGGTTGCTATTGAATCCTTTAGTTCTACCAAATCATCAGCTGCAGTTTGTATAGCTGGAACTGTTTCCAGTTCTACCTCATGTCCACTAATTTCTTCAAAAAAAATTCCCTTTCACAAAGGTGGCATGCTGAGAAACAAAACATTTTTATTCCTTGGATAGGTAGAAGATATTCCCTTGCGAATGCTTGGGATATCCAACAAATTTCCACAGAACTGACTTTGCCTCGAGCTTGTCCGAATTTTGCTCTTTAGACATAGGCCGGACAACCCAAATCTTAACAAACTTAAGATATGGGCTCTTCCCTTTCCATATCTCATATGAAGTGGAAGGCAACTGATTTGATCGGAACCCTATTCAATAGGTATGCAACTTCATAAGTGCATAACTCCCTAAAAGGAAATAGGAAACTCAGTAGTACTCATCATAGAGCACACCATATCACATAGGGTGCTATTGCTCCGCCCCAATATACCATCATGCTATGGTGTATACGGAGGAGTAATGCTGGGAGAGAATCTCATTCTCCTTTAGAATAATCCAGGAATTTCGTGCTCAAGTATTCTCCTCCTTGATCACATTAAAGGACATAATACTTATACCCGTATTTTGGTTCTCTACTTCTAACTTATATTCTGTGAATATCTCAAAAATTTCGGACTTGTGTTTCAACATGAACATATGTCTGAATCTTGAGAGATTATCAGAGAATGTAATGAAGTACAAAGAACCGGTCTTGGCATGTGTAGATAGGGGACCTTCATACATCAACATGTATCAATCCCAAAAGTTCACTAACTCTTTCTCTGTTTCCAATAAACAGAGCTATGGTCATCTTATCTTTGTGACATGACTGGCAAGTTTCACAAGATGTAAATTCAAACTAATTTAAATATGCATCTATATGTAACTTAAGCTAGTCGGGTCGCATTGATATGACCTAGTCTACAATACCTCAAGAAGGATTCGTTCATTTCTGAACTCTTCCTCTTGTGTGTGTTCTGTATACTAAGAATTGTAGTTTGATTTAGAACGTCAATGCTTTTAGATAACGTGCCTGAACCGATCAACTCTTGATATAGGAAATATTCAAAACATTATCCAACAATACAAAATTATATACTTCTTTACTAATAAAAAGACTGATATGATTTTGTATATCAGGTTCGGTATCTAATAACATTTGTTCAGAATCAATGTATTCTGGTAATACAGGGTGACAGTGACCAACAGACTTGGCTTCAACACTTGCACCGTTTTCTGCCTCATGAAACTTATCACCCGTTCTCAGTTCTCTACCTCTCTGTAGCCCATGTAACATGTAACATATTACATATGCGGGATCCTGATCCGGTATCATATACCCAGGACGTAAAGGACATAGAGAAACAGTTCTCTGTAATGAACACACCTGAAGATGATGCATCAACATGCACTCTCTTTGTTTGGGCGGCACGGGAATTCTGGTAATCCCTAATTTCCTGCTCTGTCTTATAACAATTATAAGTTGAAGCGGGACCAACGTTCCCCAGCTCAGTATAACAAGCGGGTTCGGTCAATGTATCCGTATTATTATCTTGATTAAGGCGTGACATGGTCGCTACCTGGAGAGAGAGAGAAGAAAACACTCTGCGTGCGCTCTTGCAAGATCAGATTGGTTATTATTTTATCTAATCAGGATGGCTCCCACTGTTTTTATCAAATCTTCCTTCAAACCCTAAAAGGAAAGACTAGCCGGGATTAATTACACGCTACAAGTTCGCCAATCTTTCAGCCAGGCCAGTGTCGGTACTTTGAGGGAGGTCCCCCGTGCTTTCGCACGAACCTAATTAATGTAAACCTCGTTTTCCCAGAGGCGTAACCCCGTTGACACCTTTCTAGACACCCACTTGATCGGCTAATTGTAACGTGTAAAACTCTTCCAGGAGTAACAATTACTCGCAGTGGGTATCGGGATCCAACTATCTCATAGAAGGTATGCAATCTCATTACAAATTTCAACACTTGAAACTCCCGATAATATTTTTCCCCTAACGTGCTATGACCTTGACGAAAGCCAACAAACCATAGCCCGCTAGTCAAGTTCAA
This sequence comes from Agapanthus africanus, assembly GCA_030015575.1. NCBI lineage: Eukaryota > Viridiplantae > Streptophyta > Magnoliopsida > Asparagales > Amaryllidaceae > Agapanthus > Agapanthus africanus. The sequence continues at coordinate 280,266,913 of JASDDO010000010.1, read as the reverse complement.
CCCGTACATTTCTTGATTGAATCAAACCCACCCGCACGACCCTTGACGAAAGCCAACAAAGCCGTACGACTACCCTAATCCAATCGCATCGTATACAGCAGATATGCAGCATATAGCTACCGCACACTACACCTTGACGAAAGCCAACAAATGTAGCACGAATACTATATACAACTTATCTGAAATGACGGAGGGCTATGACAGGTTTTTCTGAAAACCTATTGCGTAATGAACTTGATATCGTTGTAGAATCAAGTGATTTTAAAATGGAGTGTTTTTGAGGCTTTTCTAGTTTTGCTAAAGGGGTCACTCCCGGTGAAGGGATCGTCGGCCCTTTTCTCGTCGAATGAGGTGCAGGATATATCATATACATCACTGTGCAAAGCAAGAACTAGAGAAGCAATCAAAAAACAAACCGAGGGTTGTAGCATCTGCCAGTTATTGCTAAAGGAGTCACTCCCGGTGAAGGGATCTCGGTCCTTTCCTTATCGAATAAGGTGCAGGATGTTCTACAAGGAACACCGTGATGCAAAGCAAGAACTGTAGCTACCTGTTTTTGAAAATTCGATTCCACAACATCTTTAGGTTTCTTTTTCTTTCATTAATCATATTAATGGAGTCCCATCATTTAAGTTACCTAAACATCACAGATAAATACGACGTACACTTATGCCATCCGCATTCGCCTCGATGTCCCCTCGTGCACCGTTAGGTTAGGTAACTAACGGCAGAGCGGGGCAGGGCTAGTACGGGTGTAAAACATAAGTAACGTATATATAATATATCATATATATCATATACCGTATCTATTATCACATATCAAATGATCACATCACAGATATCGCAGCAGAAGAATCATATGAAATATTGGATATACTAGGACGTCCGTGTTTTCAATACGAGCCTGTATAAAACACGGATTCCACGGTCGCGATGAATTGCCAAACCCACACCCCTAGACCCCTATAGGAGCGGCAAGCAACCCTACCAATTCTATAGTTAGGAGACCCGGACTCGACTCCTCGAGTTGGTCTCCCACTGGACTCTAGAACCCGGCTACTTGTGCTCTCCACCTTGGGTCTATCCTAGTGCGGAAAAGTAAATAATATACAAATGGTGACATCTTCCGCAACCTGGAAGTGCCCCAATAAAAGAATATTACATACAATAAATTTTACATGAATGAAAATAAAAACTCTCATCTCACATAAAACCCCCGGCTATTCAAAATGCGATGATCCAATATAACATATCCAGCAACACATAACATCACATGCCATTAACGTAAGTAAATATGCCCATCCCAATTGTCGTTGACATATAGCAACGAAACCGGCGATATCACATATTACACTTACGGTCGCAGAAAAGAAAGTGTAAAACTGCAACAGTTGGAATCCGCAACCTCTTTAGACATCGCATGCCTAATCAAATGAATTCCTTAGATATCGCATGCCTAACAATTATAAACCCTGCATTTTAGTCTCATTATTGAAAACACTTTTCAATATCAAGTCGGGCAATTCAACAAGATTCTCGACATCCTGATCGAATGCTCATCGCAAACTTTAGTAGACGGCCGCACCCCCGATACCGTCGACGAAGTACACTAAGGCGGAACACCGCTGCCGCGATCACCCAAACGGATGCTTTTTGGTGACGGGGTTCTCCTAAAGTCACTTGGTCGGGGCTATAGGGTGTAGCTGTCTATTAAGTTTACCGGCAAGTATCCGCGTACGCTACGTGATTGCAACGGACTTTTGATCGCATCAAAATTCCATGGCAACCGATCAAGTGAGACTAAAGTGCTATGTTTATAATATCCAAATCAGTTATCTCATAACTACATGTGGATTCCAAATATTGTATCATATTCCAGATAAATAGAAAATGTTAAACTTTCCGATCGAATTATCAAACACCTAAGTTTTCCCGAAACAGCTCAACTCTTGAAATAAGTTCAAAAACATCCAGTTCATGCCTCAGTACCAACGGTCCAGCCATAGAAAGGTCAAGCCAACGCCTCACATGTGGTACGCCGTACTGCCCCAAACCCGAAGGTTCAAAGGGCAGTTCAAGACGGTCACATAATCGAGTTAAGGTTTGTTGTCTTCTAGAGGGTCCATCGGGTTACTTGCACTACTTAGAACGTTCTCAAACCACGGAAAAATCCAACACTTGGAAATTTTCCGGCAGGGGAAAAATTGGGTATTTATATCCGGTTGAACTTTTTAACATGTTCTAAATAATCCAGAAAAACACAGACAAAGTTAAAGATTCCGATCGAATCGACGAACTCCCAATACAACCCAGAAAACTCAACACTTGTGTATAAGTTAAAATTACCTAGAAAACACAGGAATCAATATAGGACATTACTGTGCAAAGCACGTGCCAAGAATCAACTTTGTGGCCGCGGAACCGCCGCACATGCTAGGGTGGGGCCGCGGTTCCGCGGCGCTTTAGTTGATTTAGGCTCACGTGCTTCACAGTAACTCTTATAATACCCTGCTGTATTTTGTAGATATTTTTAATTTGGAAAAATCCACATTTTCAGAAATTGTACAGAGAAGGGTTTGAGTTAGGGTTTCGGGGTTCGATCGGATTTCTAACATCGTCTACACTTCGCCTAAAACTCTCGCTAGGCTCTGATACCACTGCAGGATTACTAGGCACACTCAAGAGCTTCCACAAGGCATCAACCATGCTAAACAAAAATTTTCCGGTGCCGAGAAACCCTAATATAGATCGTTAACTAGATGTTAAGGCGAAAAGAAAAGCAAGCAAACGACTTTGCTACTAAGTGAAAGGGATTACAACCTTTGTAGATCCGGTCCTCCACTTCTTTAGCTCCGTGTTGACGTCCCTCCGCTGCGATCATCGGGATCCCGGACTCTAGCAATGGTTTCGTCGGAGAAATGAGCGGGCTAGGTCGTTGACTTCGAGGCCGAAGATGATCTACGTCGGGGAGATTCAAACTCAAGCTAATCCTTCACTTGGTCAAAAAATTTGTGAAGAGAACACCCTATACTACATGGCAAGTGGTAGAGGATGAAGAAATAGGAAGTGGGTTCACTTTAGAATTGGATTTCTCACTCTTTTTCTCATGGCACCATTGGAGCTCTCAAGCTTTTGTGAGCTTGATGAAGATGAAGAAGAAGAAAGAATCATATGAATTAAAGAATAATATGAATACTTATCCTTTTAATCATGGCACCATGGTTGAGTTAAGCCCTCATGCTTAACTCATGTAGAGAATTAACCATAGCATAAGGTTAAGGGTTGGGTTAGCTACTATCTTAAACAAATGACAAAGAGCGTTGACTTTGTCAATATTTATCAAGCTTCATGAAGCTTGATAATCTTGACCAAAGTCACACTCTTTTGTTATATGCTTAGGAAAATAGTAAACCCTAATCTAATCTTGATTTGGTTCAAGTCTCATACACACAACTTGTTTGTATCATCAAGCATGATACAAACATGTACACTTGCATATATCACATATAAACAATGTGCACATTCAAGTGAGAAAATCAATCTTAAGTGAACCAAAACTAGTTAATGTAAAGTAATATATCAAATATATAATTATACATTAAATCATTAAATCAACACTTGATTTAACGATCCGGTCATATCGCATATAACCGACTAATATCAAGTGTATCAATGTATCGAATCAACACTTGATTCGGTAACCCGGCTATACACATATAACGGACCGATGATACAAATCGCGAGAATAGAATACAGTATCACATACTGGTATTATTCTCGGTCCCGCACATATCTCATATGCGCTCCTATTTCGTTTCGCTTGAGCCAGGAAACCCTTGTGTAGGACTCTAAAGACACGTCAATACGCCGGCAGCAGGTGATGATCATATCAAACACCCACAAGCCGCAAGCGGTCTGCTAAACGTAACGGCCACCCGGGTATTGAGCGATCAGAAGATCAAATAGCAAGCCCGCTCACACTCCTGTGAATCCAACCAGTAACACTACCGTACAGTTCGGTCTGTTCGTCTGATATGTCGCATATTTCGTCTAGGGGTGGTAAACTTCAGACCCCAATAACTCGATAAGTCGTGTCGATATGAGGCTATAACGGGTCGAGAAAGTACTGGTAACACTTACCAGTAAATCCCTAAAACAACCTTGGCCAATGACTTCCTGTTATAGCCAATCGAGCACTGCGAAACATCAACTCCCTATACCGGGAGAGACGAAACCCCTCCTATCGCTCATTGCCTCCATGTGATTCGGGACTGTACCCAAAAACCACCGTTTTGCACGCCCTCTTGGACGCGGTAAGGTGGAAATCAAAGCACAGTGGGAATCACACAAGTCTCTATGACGATCTCGGGTATACAGACTAACCTGTACCAGTTTCACCAGAGAACTGCCATCTGACGTAAGGTATAATACCATCTGGGAGTTCTCGGCGAGTCCGTCCAGTGTACCCAGTCTCCACTGAGCACCTGTATATCATTTCTGATGTCAAACACCAATGGATATGGGATCATCCATCGCCCATCTATATGGGTCGAGAAGCTACACGCTAGTCTACTCTGGTATATCGATGCCCCGTCTCGATACACCCACGACTAGGGACTTTGAAGGATGTACTTATGGACTACCACGTCCCTACTAGTATGATCCGCATCATAGTCCAGGTAGTCAAGTACACATGTTAAGGGCTTTACCAACATGTAACAGAGAGACAATCAGTGTACACATTAAGGTAAAGAGTAACCAGATAGCATACTATCATATCGAGCAAGAAAGTCATCCCTATATATGTCCAAGCATCCACTACAATATACATCCTATGTATAGTAATGGCCTCTAGGGCATACATATAACTAACAAAGTTTGCTTAGCACCTCGTTAAAATTTTATTGTGGCATGTGTCATGCTTCCAAACCCTTGAAAAAGTGCTATGGAAACCCCACAAAGTTTGGGTCGCCAAACTCTTTTATTCTCTTCCGGGCCGCGACGGATTCTGCATATTCTTTATTCGTTGTCTGTCGGTTTCTCTCCTTTTCTCCGTCAGATTCAGCCACAATAAACGTTAGGCTGGATATACCGAAAACCAGCGCCGTTTTACTCCATTTTCCTTTCCCGTCGTCCTTAATTTCAGTCGGGGGTGGCAAATACGTTCTGTTTTTATCGCAAATCGTCCTAAAACCCAAGAGGGCGGGGGGAGGGGACGTTTCACCCGGTGAATCGAAAACCCGCAACGAATTATTTTGTTTTCACAGCCTAGCGTCTCCAGACAGAAAGAGAGAAGGAGGTCGAAAAAAAATAATAAAAAGGGAATGCTACAGAGCACATCCCAGGAGGTCACCCATCCTAGTACTACTCTCGCCCAAGCATGGTTAACTGTGGAGTTCTGATGGGATCCGGTGCTTTAGTGCTGGTATGGTCGCATCCGCAAGGTTTGGGTCGCCAAACTCTTTTATTCTCTTCCGGACCGCGACGGATTCTGCATATTCTTCATTTGTTGTCTGTCGGTTTCTCGCCTTTTCTCCGTCAGATTCAGCTTCAATAAATGTTAGGCTTGATATACCGAAAACCAGTGCCGTTTTACTCCGTTTTCCCTGCCTGTCGTCCTTAATTTCAGTCGGGGGTGGCGGATACGTTCTGTTTTTACCGTCGATTGTCCTAAAACCCGGGAGGGTGGGGGGAGGGGACGTTTCGCCTGGGGAACCGAAAGCCTGCAATGAATTATTCTGTTTTCATAGCCGAGCGACCCCAGTCGGAAAGAGGGGATGCAACACGAGGACTTCCCAGGAGGTCACCCATCCTAGTACTACTCTCACCCAAGCACGCTTAACTGCGAAGTTCTGATTGGATCCCGTGCTTTAGTGTTGGTATGGTCGCATATGCAAGATTTGGGTCGCCAAACTCTTTTATTCTTTTCCGGGCCACGATGGATTCTGCATATTCTACATTCGTTGTCTTCCGGTTTCTTTCCTTTTCTCCGTCAGATTCAGCCGCAATAAACGTTAGGCTGGGTATACCGAAAACCAACGCCGTTTTACTCCGTTTTCCTTGCTCGTCGTCCTTAATTTCAGTCGGGGGTGGTGGATACGTTCTATTTTTACCGCCGATCACCCCACAACCCGGGAGGGCGGTTGGGGAGGGGACGTTTCGCCCGGTGAACCGAAAGCCCGCAATGAATTATTCTGTTTTCACAGCCGAGCGTCCTTAGACGAAAAGAAAGAAGGAGGTCGAGAAAAAAAATTAAAAAGGGGGATGCAACATGAGGACTTCCTAGGAAGTCACCTATCCTAGTACTCCTCTCGCCCAAGAACTCTTAACTGCGAAGATCTGATGGGATTCGGTGCTTTAGTGCTGGTATGGTCGCATCCACAAGGTTTGGGTCGCCAAACTTTTTTATTCACTTCCGGGCCGCGATGGATTCTGCATATTCTTCATTCGTTGTCTGCCGGTTTCTCCCCTTTTCTCCGTCAGATTCAGCCGCAATAAACGTTAGGCTGTCAGCGCCGTTTTACTCCATTTTCCTTGCCCGTCGTTCTAAATTTCAGTCGGGGTGGCGGATACGTTCTGTTTTTACTGCCGATCGTCCCAAAACCAGGGAGGGTGGGAGGGGAGTGGACATTTCGCCCGTTGAACTGAAATCCCGCAACGAATTATTTTATTTTCAAAGCCGAGCGTCCCTACACGGAAAGAAAGAAGGAGGTCGGGAAAAAAACAATAAAAAGGGGGATGCAACACGGGGACTTCCCAAGAAGTCACCCATCCTAGTACTACTCTCGCTCAAGCATGCTTTACTGCGGAGATCTGATGGGATTCGGTGCTTTAAGCTGGTATTGTCGCATCCGCAAGGTATGGGTCGCCAAACTCTTTTAATTTCTTCCGGGCCGCAACGGATTCTGCATATTCTTCATTCTTTGTCTGCCGGTTTCACTCCTTTTCTCCGTCAGATTCAGCCGTAATAAATGTTAGGCTGGATATACCGAAAACCAACGCCGTTTTACTCAATTTTCCTTGCCCGTCGTCCTTAATTTCAGTCGGGGGTGGCGGACACGCTATGTTTTTATCGCCGATCGTCCTAAAACTCGGGAGGGGGGGGCATTTCGCCCAGAGAATAGAAATCCCGCAACGAATTATTCTGTTTTCACAGCCGAGCGTCCCTAGACGGAAAGAAATAAGGAGGTCGGGAAAAAAACAATAAAAAGGGGATGCAACACGAGGACTTCCCAGGAGGCCACCCATCCTAGTACTACTCTTGCCCAAGCACGCTTAACTGCGGAGTTCTGATGGGATATGGTGCTTTAGTGCTGGTATGGTCGCATCAGCAAGGTTTGGGTCACCAAACTCTTTAATTTTCTTCCGGGCCGTGATGGATTCTGCATATTCTTCATTCGTTCTCTGCCGATTTCTCTCATTTTCTCCATCAGATTCAGCCGCAATAAACGTTAGGCTGGATATACCGAAAACCAGCGCCGTTTTTCTCCGTTTTCCTTGCCCGTTGTCCTTAATTTCAGTTGGGGTGGCGGATACGTTCTGTTTTTACCGCCGATCGTCCTAAAACCAGAGAGGGCAGGGGGAGGGGACGTTTCACCCGGGGAACCGAAATCCCGCAACAAATTATCCTGTTTTCACAGCCGGGCGTCCTCAGACGGAAAGAGAGAAGGAGGTCGGGAAAAAAAAACAAAAAGGGGGATACAATACGAGGACTTCCTAGGAGGTCAGCCCAAGATGCTACTACTCTCGCCTAAGAACGCTTAACTGCGGAGTTCTGATGGGATCCGGTGATTTAGTGCTGGTATGGTCGCATCCGCAAGGTTTGGGTCGCCAAACTCTTTTATTCCCTTCCGGGCCGCGACGGATTCTATAATTTCTTCATTCGTTGTCTGCCGGTTTCTCTCCTTTTCTCCGTCAGATTCAGCCGCAATAAATGTTAGGCTGGATATACCGAAAACCAGCGCCGTTTTACTCCGTTTTCCTATCCCGTTTTCCTGAATTTTAGTCCGGGGCGGCGTATACGTTCTGTTTTTACCGCCGATCGTCCCGAAACCCGGGAGGACGGGGGAAGGGGACGTTTAGCCCGATGAACCGAATACCTGCAACGAATTATTCTGTTTTCACAGCCGAGCGTCCCCAGATGGAAAGAGAGAAGGAGGTCGGAAAAAAAAAACAACAAAAAAGGGATGCAACACGAGGACTTCCCAGGAGGTAACCCATCCTAGTACTACTCTCGCCCAAGCACGCTTAACTGCGGTGTTCTGATGGGATCCGGTGCTTTAGTGCTGGTATGGTCGCATCCGCAAGGTTCGGATTGCCAAACTTTTTTATTCTCTTCCTGGCCGCGATGGATTCTGCATATTCTTCATTCGTTGTTTGCCGATTTCTCTCCTTTTCTCCGTTAGATTCAGCCGCAATAAACGTTACGCTGGATATACCGAAACCTTGCGCCGTTTTACTCCATTTTCCTTACCCGTCGTACTTAATTTCAGTCGGGGGCGGCGGATACATTCTGTTTTTACCGCCGATCGTCCTAAAACCAGAGAGGGCGGAACGGGGGGAGGGGATGTTTCGCCCGGTGAACTGAAAGTCCGCAACGAATTATTCTGTTTTCACAGCCTTGCTTCCCCAGAAGGAAAGAGAGAAGGAGTTCGGAAAAAAAAAACAATAAAAAGGAGATGCAACACGAGGACTTCCTAGGAGGACACCCATCATAGTTCTACCTCTCGCCCAAGCACGCTTAACTGCGGAGTTTAGTTGGGATCCGGTGCTTTAGTGCTGGTATGGTCGCATCCGCAAGGGTTGGGTCGCCAAACACTTTTATTCTCTTCCGGGCCGCGATGGATACTGCATATTCTTCATTCGTTGTGTGTCGGTTTCTCTCCTTTTCTCCGTCAGATTCAGCCGATATAAACGTTAGGCTGGATATACCGAAAACCAGTGCCGTTTTACTCCGTTTTCCTTGCCCGTCGTCCTTAATTTCAGTCGGGGGTGGCAGATACGTTTTGTTTTTATCGCCAATCATCTTAAAACCAAGGAGGGCGGGGGCGGGAGGGGGGGATGGGACGTTTCGCCCGGTGAACCGAAAGCCCGCAACGAATTATTTTATTTTCACAGCCGAGCGTTCCTATACGAAAAGAGAGAAGGCGATCGAAAAAAATACAATAAAAGGGGGATGTAACAAGAGCATTACCCAGGAGTTTCGCCCGGTGAACCGAAAGTCCGCAATGAATTATTCTGTTTTCACAGCCTTGCTTCCCCAGACGGAAAGAGAGAAGGAGTTCGGAAAAAAAAAACAATAAAAAGGAGATGCAACACGAGGACTTCCCAAGAGGTCACCCATCATAGTTCTACCTCTCGCCCAAGCACGCTTAACTGCGGAGTTTAGTTGGGATCCGGTGCTTTAGTGTTGGTATGGTCGCATCCGCAAGGGTTGGGTCGCTAAACACTTTTATTCTCTTCCGGGCCGCGACGGATACTGCATATTCTTCATTCGTTGTGTGCCGGTTTCTCTCCTTTTATCCGTCAGATTCAGCCGATATAAACGTTAGGCTGGATATACCGAAAACCAGTGCCGTTTTACTCCGTTTTCTTTGCCCGTCGTCCTTAATTTCAGTCGGGGGTGGCAGATACGTTCTCTTTTTATCGCCAATCGTCTTAAAACCCAGGAGGGCGGGGGCGGGAAGGGGGGAGGGGACGTTTCGCCCGGTGAACCGAAAGCCCGCAACAAATTATTTTTTTTTTCACAGCCGAGCGTCCCCATAAGAAAAGAGAGAAGGCGGTCGAAAAATACAATAAAAGAGGGATGTAACAAGAGCATTTCCCAGGAGGTCACCCATCCTAGTACTACTCTCGCCCAAGCACGGTTAACTGCGGAGTTCTGATGGGATCCGGTGCTTTAGTGCTGGTATGGTCACATCCACAAAGTTTGGGTCGCCAAACTCTTTTATTCTCTTCCCGGCCGTGACGGATTCTGCATATTCTTCCTTCGTTGTCTGACGGTTTCTCGCATTTTCTCCGTCAGATTCAGCCGCAATAAACGTTAGGCTGGATATACTGAAAACAAGCGCTGTTTTACTCCGTTTTCCCTGCCCGTCGTCCTTAATTTCAGTCGGGGGTGGCGGATGCGTTCTGTTTTTACCGTCGATCATCCAAAAACCCGAGAGGGCTGGGGGGAGGGGAAGTTTTGCCAGGGGAACCGAAAGCCCGCAACGAATTATTCTGTTTTCACAGCCCAGCGTCCCCAGACGGAAAGAGAGAAGGAGGTCGCGAAAAAAACGGAAAGAGAGAAGGGGTCGGGAAAAAAAAATAAAAAGGGGATGCAACACGAGAACTTCCCAGGAGGTCACCCCCATCCTAGTGCTACTCTCGCCCAAGCACGCTTAACTGCGGTGTTCTGATGGAATCCGGTGCTTTAGTGCTGGTATGGTCGCATCCGCATGGTTTGGGTCGCCAAACTCTTTTATTCTCTTCCGGGCTGCGACGGATTCTGCAAATTCTTCTTTTGTTTTCTGCCGGTTTCTTTCCTTTTCTCTATCAGATTCAGCCGCAATAAACGTTAGGCTGGATATACCGAAAACCCGTGCCGTTTTTCTTTCCCGTCGTCCTTAATTTCAGTCGGGGGTGGAGGATACGTTCTGTTTTTACCGCCGATCGTCCCAAAACCAGGGAGGGCAGGGGAAGGGGGAGCGGACGTTTCGCCCGGTGAACCGAAAGCCCGCAACGAATTATTCTGTTTTCACAGCCGAGCGTCCCCAGACGGAAAGTAAGAAGGAGGTCGGGAAACAAACAATAAAAAGGAGGATGCAACACGAGGACTTCCCAGGAGGTCACCTATCCTAGGTACTACTCTCGCCGAAGCACGCTTAACTGCGGAGTTCTGATGGGATCCGGTGTTTTAGTGCTGGTTTAGTCGCATCAGCAATGTTTGGGTCGCCAAACTCTTTTATTCTTTTCCGGGCCGAGACGGATTCTGCATATTCTTCATTCGTTGTCTGCGGGTTTCTCTCCTTTTCTCCGTCAGATTCAGCCGCGATAAACGTTAGGCTGGATATACCGAAAACCAGCGCCGTTTTACTCCGTTTTCCTTGCCCGTTGTCCTTAATTTCAGTCGGGGGGTGGAGGATACATTCTGTTTTTACCGCCGATCGTCCCAAAATCCGGGAGGTCGGGGGGGGGGGGAGGCGACGATTCCCCGGTAAACCGAAAGCCCGCAGCGAATTATTCTATTTTCACAGCCGAGCGTACATAGACGGAAAGAAAGAAGGAGGTCGGGAAAAAAACAATAAAAAGGGGATTCAACATGAGGACTGTAGGGTTCCTAGGCACTCTAACAAGGTTCTACAAGGCATCTACCATGCCCGATTCCAAAAATTAGCCGTTCCGAACAACCCTAACCAAGATCGTATACTAGAGATTATGCGAAACCTAGCAAGTTAAACTCTTTAACTACAAGTGAAAGGGATTATAACCTTTGTAGATCCGGTCCTTCACTTCTAAAGCTCCGTGTTGACGTCCCTTCACTGCGATCATCGTGATCCCGGACTCTAGCGATGGTTTCCTCGGAGAAATGAGCGGGCTAGGTCGTTGACTTCGAGGCCGAAGATGATCTACGTCGAGGAGACTCAAACTCAAGCTCCATCTTCACTAGGTCATGAACTTTATGAAGAGAACACCCTAAACTAAATGGCAAGTAGTAGAGGATGATGAAATAGGAAGTGGGTTCACTTTGGATTTGGGTTTCTCACTCTTTTTCTTCACTTGAAATTTTTCTAGCAAGCTTTTCTTCTTCTTGAAGAAGAAGAAGAAGAAAGAAAAGAATAAGAATGAATAATGAATTATCACAAAAGAATAATCAAGTGAAGTCTATCATAATGCAACCATGGGTGAGTTAACCTTTGTAGAGACTAAACCATAGTTAATTATAATGGTTTGGTTAATGAATATCTTAATCAAGACAAAATGAGTGGACTTTGTCAAAGTTGCTTCAAGCTTCATGAAGCTTCAATCCATGACAAAAGAAGCCACCATTTTGAATAATTAAGATAAATAAAAACCTAAATTATAATTAACATGGTGTATGTCACCCACCCACCCATGTTTGCATGTATCATCAATCATGATGCAAACTAGTGCACAAACATATATCACATATACAACTTGTGCACATAAAGTGAGAAAGTCAATCTTAAGTGAACAAATACTAGTTAATGTAAAGTAATATATAAAATATATAATTATACATTAAATCATTAAATCAACACTTGATTTAACGATCCGGTCATATCGCATATAACCGACTAACATCTAGTGTATCAATATATCGAATCAACACTTGATTCGGTAACCCGGCTATATCTCATATAACCGACTAATGATACAAATCGCGAGAATAGAATACAGTATCTCATACTAGTATTATTCTCGGTCCTGCACATATCTCATATGCGCTCCTATTTTGTTTCGCTTGAGCCAGGAAACCTCTGTGTAGGACTCTAAAGACTCGTCAATACGCCGGCAGTAGGTGGTGATCATATCAATCACCCACAAGCCACAAGCGGTCTGCTAAACGTAACGGCCACCCGGGTATTGAGCGATCAGAAGATCAATGAGCAAGCCTGCTCACACTCCTGCGAATCCAATCAGTAACACTTACCGCACAGTCCGGTCTGTTCGTCTGATATGTCGCATATCTCGCCTAGGGGTGGTAAACATCAGACCCCAGTAGCTTGATAAGTCATGCCGATGTAAGGTCCACAACAAGCGTGAAACTACTGATAACACTTACTAGTAAATCACTGCAACCCTGGCCAGGGATTTCCAGTTATGGCCAGTCGAGCATAGCGCATCATCAACCCCCAATACCGGGAGAGACGAATCCCCTCCTATCGCTCATTGCTTCCATGTGAATCGGGACTGTACCCAAAAACCAACTGTTTGCACGACTCAGTAGAGCCGTGGTAGGGTGGAAATCAAAGCACAGTGGGAGACACACAAGACTCTATGACGATCTCGGGTCAACGGACTAAGCTGTACCAGTGTCACCAGAGAACTGCCATCTGACGTGAGGTGTAATATCATCTGGGAGTTCTCGGCGAGACCGTTCAGTGTACCCAGTCTCAACTGAGCACCCGCATACCGTCTCTGATGTCAAACACCAATGGATATGGGATCATCCATTGCCCATCACATGGGTCGAGAAGATATACGCTAGTCTACTCTGGAATATCGATGCCCCGTCTCGATATTCCCACGACTAGGAACTTTGAAGGATGTACTCATTGACTGCCCAGGCCCCACTAGTATGATCTACATCATAGTCCTGGAAGTCGAGTACACATCTTAAGGGCTTTTTCAACATGTAACAGAGAGACAATAAGTATACATGTTAAGATAAAGAGCAACCAGATAGCGTACTATCATGTCGAGTAAGAAAGTCCTACCTATATATGTACCAGTATCCACTACAATATACATCTCATGTACAGTAATGGCCTCCAGGGCATATATATAACTAACAAGGACTTCCCAGGAGTTTACCCATCCTAGTACTACTCTCGCCCAAGCACGATTAATTATGGAGTTCTGATGGGATCCGGTGCTTTAGTGCTGGTATGGTCGCATCCGTAAGGTTTGGGTCGCCAAACTTTTTTATTCTCTTCCGGGCCGCGACGGATTCTGCATATTCTTCATTCATTGTCTGCCGGGTTCTCTCCTTTTCTCTGTCAGATTCAGCCGCAATAAACGTTAGGATGGATATACCGAAAACCAGCACCGTTTTACTCCGTTTTCCTTGCCCGTCGTCCTTAATTTCAGTAGGGGGTGGCGGATACGTTCTATTTTTACCGCCGATCGTCCCAAAACCCAGGAGGGAGGTAGGGGGAGGGGATGTTTCGCCCGGTGAACCGAAAGCTCGCAATGAATTTGTCACGACCCTAAGTTTGGCATGTGAACGACACTTAAACCACGTAACGTCTACAGGCGTAACGCAATTTAAGTAAGCCGAAACCCAGAATTCTAAACCATCAAAAGTAGTAAGTGATAAAAACATTGTTAAAGCATTTAGAAATCCTAAGTAAAAGTCTTTAAACTTATGTTTATTTTCTTAAAAAATTTCGGTAGCACCTCCTTTGTAAAAATCAGCCCCGAAATGGGTACATTCATATGATATAAGTAAAGCATCCTCAACGGGAGAAAATCACGCCCAAGGGCGGAAACAACCACAACGAGTTTATATAATGTAGATATACGACGCTGTAGCAATGGAATAAGCAAAAAGGAAGTGAAATAACATCACAGCATAATAAAATAGTCGACTAAACGAGCTCGACACCCAAGTCACAAATAATACAACACCGATCCTCACATCACAAAATCGTCTCTAAGTCAATATACATGAAAGTGGTGGATGGAGAGTACTAGATACAATACGATACACAATAAGATCATACGGATAATCGCAAACCACCCACCTATCCAAAATGATGACCAACAGCAGCGGTATCCGCAGAAGAAAATCAGAAGCCCTGCCGCGACTACACCGAGGGTCAAGCCTGCAAAACACTGTGGCACAACGGGGGTGAGTTTCCAACTCATGAATAGTAAATAACATCATACAGATAATCACAAGTATGCACGAACAGTGATAATCTATCATATGCGATCTGATAGTATAAGTATGGCAATATGGATAGACAACAATCATGATCAAGGCACACCACCAGGGTGCTACAACTACATGAAATAATGCATATCAAGTAAATACTAAGTATAGGACAAAACATCTCATCATCGATGACTCATCATCATGGAAAAACCTGTTGGATATATGTATGCCCTAGAGGCCATTATGTGATAGTGGATGTATTTATACATGTATATATATATATATACATATATATATTCAGTGTACATTCTTGCTCGACATGATAGTATGCTATCTGGTTCTTCTTTATCTGACATGTTGATTTGATCATGCTTTTATTCATTCATACATGTTGATAAAGCCCTGAGGATATAGGCTTGACTACTGTGATTATGATGGACATCATACTAGTGGGACATCTGTAGTTTATAAGCATATCTTGGAATGTCCCTAGTCGTAGGTGTATCGAGACGGGGCATCGATATACCAGAGTAGACTGGCGTATATGACACTAGACCCATATGATGGGCGATGGATGTTCCCACATTCATCGATGTTTGACATCGAGATCGTATATGGGTGCTCAGTGGTGACTGGGTACACTGTACGGACTCGCCGAGAACTCCTATATGGAATTATATCTATCGTCGGATAGCAGGTATTAGGTGACACTGGTGCAGGTTAGTCTGTAGACCCGAGATCGTCATAGAGTCTTGTGTGTTCTCCCACTGTACTTTGATTACCACCCTACTACGGCTCAACTGAGTCGTGCAAACAGTTGGCCGTTGGGTACAGTCCCGAGACACACGAAGACGATGAGCGATAGGAGGGGTTTCGTCTCTCCCGGTATTGGGAGTTGATGTTGTGCTGTACTCGACTGGCTATATCAGTAAGTCCCTGGCCAGGGCTGTTGAGATTTGCTGATAAGTGTTATCAGTAGTTTCTCGATCTGTTATAGACCTTTCATCGGCATGACTTATTGAGTTATTGGGGTCGACGTTACCATCCCTAGGCTCGATATGCAGCATATCTGACGAAGAGACCGGACTGTATGGTAGTGTTGCCGGTTGGCTCGACGGGAGTTGTAGCAGGTTCGCTTGTTTTCTTCTGATCGCTCAATACCCGGGTGGCCGTTACGTTTAGCTGACCGCTTGCGGCTTGGGGGTGCTTGATATGATCATCACCCACTGCCGGCGTATTGACGAGTCTTAGAGTCCCACGAAGGAGTTACCTAGTCCAGGCAAAACGTTGTGGTGCGCATATGCGATATGTGCGTGGGCCCGGTTAAAATGCGCGTATGAGATACCGTATATTAATCGGGCGGCTTGCTTTTGGTCGGGTCGTATGTGATATGACCGGTTTGATAAATCAAGTGTTGATTTATCATTTAACCATTAGTTTCTCACTTGAAATCCTTTCTTGTCTTTATGCATGCATGTATGCACTCATTCTCATTCATTCTCATTCATGCACATATGATGTGCATGCACACATACATGCATACATAAAGGTTATCATGGTTGTATATATAGAAGATGGTGGCAATATAAGACTCACACCTTATAATTATATATATGGATATATATTGTATTTGTTTTAAAACAAAAGAAAAGAAAAAGATTAATACATGATTATCTTCTACACTCTTCTTTGAACTAACCATGTTCACCTACTTTTTAACCATGTGTTAATCTTCCTTTTATGTTTTAACTCAAGTGCAATAATATCCATATAATGTAACTATGGTTTGAGATGAAGAGTGGAAAATATATATACTTATATTTTCTATTTTTCATAACACAATTATCATTCTCTTGTTTTTCTAAAGCCATCATCTTCTTCCTCCTTGCTCTTTTGCTCTCTAGATTTCTCAAGTGAGCAAAACATTCACCAAGTTAAGATTTTGAAGTGAGAAAACCAACCACAACACCATTCTAAACTAGTCTTGCCCACTTGTGAAGAGTGTTAGCTTCCATCTTCTTCTCTTGATCTTGTGAAGTTGCAAGCTTGGACAAAAAGGACTCCGGGTGGATCATCGTGGACCTAGAGGTTCTCAAGCGGACGTTTTCCAACCCCCAAGCAGCCGAGGAGTCTAGCGTAGGGAGCTACAAAGGTTGTACTCTTAAAACCCTAGCTTTATCTACTTGTGATGATGTGTTTGTTTAGAAACCCTAAAATTCTAGTGATGATTCTTTGCATGTTCACTTAGCATCTTAAAAATTTAATTTTGAGACATGTGATGCTTGCAAACCCTTCATGAGGTGCTAGGTAAACCTTACATCGGTATCAGAGCCGACCTAGAACTTTAGACGACATTTTAACGAAGTTAAAACTCCGATCGAACCAAAATACGGACTTTTAGAACACTCTCTGGACAATTTTTCAAACTGTGGTTTTTCCAGAATTAAAAATATGTAAAAAATTCAGCAGGGAATTATAAGAGTTGTTGTAAAAAACGAAGCCCTAATCCTTATACCCCACCGCGGAACCGCGGCCAAAGCTTGCTTGGGCCGCGGCTCCGTGGCCGTACAGACCCATTAAGGCCTCGTTTTTATACAGTGATCTTCTTGTCTGCTTATAGATGTTTTTGGGTAATTTTAATCTGGTATCAGTGATATATGTTCTGGAGATTGTTTTGGATTCTATGATTCGATCGGAATTTTAATTTCGTGCTTTTTTCCGGGTAATTTAGAAAGTATTAAAAAGTTCGAACGAGTATCATTAACTCACTTTTTCACGGGGTTTAAATCTTTCGGAAATACGTGCAAGTTTTGTGATGGACCCTCTAGAAGACAACAAACCTTAACTCGATTATGTGACCGTCTTGAACTGCCTTTTGAACCTTAGGGTTTGAGGCAGTACGGCGTGCCACATGTGAGGCGTTGGCTTGACCCTTCTACGGCTGGACCGCTACTACTGTGACACATTCCGGGTTTTTTGAACTCCGCTCAAGTGTTGAGCTTTAGGAAATTTTGGGTATTTGATTATTCGATCGAAATGTTTAATACTGTCTATTTATCTGGAATGTGATACAATATGTGGAATTCATATAGTTAGGCATGAAATGCGAGGTATAAGCGGCCGTGAGAGCCAAGGTCAGAGTTGACTCATCTGAGACGAGGACTGAGTAGGGCGGTACGCCCGTTGTACAGGAGCAGATTGATCCACCTTCGATGGATCGTATTACGAGGCTAGAGGCCGGTATGCAGGATTTACGCCAGATGATGGGGTCATTAGTTGAGGTCAGTAGAGCACAGTGACAGGAGGTTGTTCCACCTGTTACGGGGACCGAGTTAGTGCCTACTGTTCCGACAGTCGTACCTGCAGCTACGGAGGTTATCACTGTATCGTTATCTAAGTTCATGAGCCTGAAGCCTCCGGTTTTCACCGACACTGATGCAGCTGAGGATCCGCAGTCATTTATTGATCGGATGGCCAGGATATGTCGTTCGCTTAGATGCTCCAACGCGAGATGGGTAGAGTTCGCGAGTTTTCGTCTGGAAGGTCTTGCCCAGAAGTGGTGTGAGTCTTTAAAGAAGGGCAGAGCCGCAGGTCTTTCTCCTGCAACCTGGGCTGAGTTTGTGACGGTGTTTCTTGCACGTTTTCTTCCGCAGAGCGTCAGGGATACTCAAGCGCGCAGTTTCGAGTCGTTACGCCAGACTCCGGGTATGACGGTGGCAAAGTACGATATGCTACCGAGCTATCTGTGTATGCTCCGTATCTGGTAGACACTGCGGAGATGCGGATCAAGAGGTTTGTTCGAGGCCTACTTACCTAGTTGTTCCTCGCTATCAGCGCACAGCATTGTGACACGTATGCAGCAGCAGTGGGCGCAGCCCTATTGGTTGAGGAGCGTCTTTCCGAGACTTCGGTCGTTCCAGAACCGAAGAGGATTCGTACTGGTGTATCAGCACGGAGACAGACGTTTAGACGCCGCGACAGATTTCGTTTAGGTACGGGGAGTAGCAGAGGCTTGGGACTAGGCTAGTTGTTTAGCTATTATCCTCAGGAGGGTCGGCAGTCATCGTCTGGATGTTTCCGGTGCGGGAGTTTCTATCATCGTGTTCGAGATTGTACTGAGCCACGTGAGGACGAGGCAGCCGTACCACATGTTACTTTACCACCTTCTCCACCTCAGAGAGTGTTGCCTCTTGCACCTGTTGTTGCTTCGCGTCAGACTTATGCTCAGAGAGGTCGTGGTCACGGAGGGTTTATTCAGAGAGGACGGGATGGCAGAGGCGGAGGATAGCCAGTTGCCGGTAGAGGGCATGCTCGAGTGTTTGTTTTGACTCATCAGGACGCGTAAGCGTCTAATGCAGTGGTTTCAGGTACTCTTTCTGTATGTTCTTTTGATGCACACGTTTTGTTTGATCCGGGATCTACACATTCGTACGTTTCTACACACTTCGTGCTGAGATTGGGATGAGGGTCGTGTTTGCTAGATCAGCCGCTTGTCGTGACTACTCCTGTTGGCGAGTCGTTTGTTGCGCGACACGTGTTTCGGTCATGTGCCGTTCATATTGGAGATAAGGTGTTGTCCGTCGACTTGATCCTTCTTGATATGTTGGACTTCGACATTATCCTGGGCATGGACTGGTTAGCTACTTGCTACGCGTCCGTGGACTGCCGCGAGAAGACAGTCAGATTTTGTGTGAGTCGGTTCTTATTATGAAGGGGGTCCGTGGTGCCGTCCCTCATAGTTTGATTTTAGCCTTTTGCGCTAGTCGGCTTTTGAGGAGGGAATGTCGGGGATTCTTGGCTTTCATTCGAGATATTGGAGCCATAGTAGATTCGTTAGACCAGGTTCCTATCGTGCGAGAGTTTCCTGACATTTTTCCCGATGAGTTACCTGGATTGCCGCCAGAGCATGAGATTGAGTTTTGCATTGATCTGATCCCCGACACGGGGCCTATTTCTATACCGCCTTACCGGATGGCCCCGGCGAAGCTTAAAGAGCTTAAGGATCAGTTGCAGGAGTTGCTTGATAGAGGTCTTGTGCGTCCGAGTGTCTCACCTTAGGGAGCTCTTGTTCTATTCGTCAAGAAGAAGGACGGCAGTTTGAGATTGTGCATATATTATCGTCAATTGAACCGAGTTACGGTGCGGAATAGGTATCCATTACCTCGCATTGACGATTTGTTTGGTTAGCTCCAGGGTGCGGGATATTTTTCTAAGATTGATTTGAGGTTGGGTTATCATCAGTGGCGAGTTCGGTATGATGACGTTCCGAAGACTGCTTTTCGTACGCGCTATGGGCATTATGAGTTTTTGGTGATGTCGTTCGGACTCACCAATGCCCCAGCAGCATTCATGGATTTGATGAACTGGATTTTTAGGCCGTTCCTCAACCAGTTTATTATTGTGTTTATTGATGACATTCTGGTTTATTCCAAGAGTCGAGAGGAGCATGAGCAGCACTTGAGAATTGCTTTGCAGACATTGAGAGAGCACCGACTGTTTGCTAAATTCTCGAAGTGTGCCTTCTGGCTTGATAGTGTTGACTTCCTGGGTCATGTGGTTATGGGAGATGGTATTCGTGTGGACCTGAGGAAGATCGAGGACGTACAGCTTTGGCCCAGACCCGTATCAGTGACAGAGGTCCGCAACTTTTTGGGCTTAGCCGGTTATTACCGCCGTTTCATGCAGGACTTCTCGAGTATCGCTGCACCGCAGACCGGACTGACTAGGAAGGGAATTTCTTTTCTTTGTACTGAGGCATGCGAGCAGAGTTTTCAGCAGTTGAAGACTCGGTTGACGACTGCACCAGTTTTATCTTTGCCTTCTGGATCGGGCGGCTATGTCGTTTACTGTGATGCTTCGCGAGTGGGGATTGGTTGTGTATTGATGCAGCATGATAGAGTTATCACTTACGCTTCTCGGCAGCTGAAGAAGCACGGGCAGAATTATCCCACTCATGATCTTGAGATGGCCGCTGTGGTCTTTACGCTTAAGATTTGGAGACACTACTTGTACGGGGAGTCGTGTCAGATCTTCATGGACCACAAGAGCTTAAAGTACATCTTCCAGCAGCGGGACCTGAATTTGAGACAGTGTCGTTGGATGGAGCTCGTGAAGGATTATGATTGTGAGATCCTTTATCACCCGGGCAAGGTGAATGTAGTAGCCGATGCTTTGAGTCGTAGGCCCGGAGGTAGCTTGTCCCAGTTGAGCATAGTTCAGAGATAGTCTCCTACAGATTGGAAGATCTTGTGTGACAGTAGAGTACAGTTTGAGTTCACATCCACTGGGGGACAGCTTGCTCATGTCCGTGCCCGTCAACTTCTACTAGATCGTATCCGTGAGGAGCAGCCCGTCGATGCCCGTTTGTTTGAGATTTTTGAGGATGCTTGGCAAGGTAGAGAGTCAGTATTCTCGATTGATGACCAGAGTGTGCTGCTTTTTAGGACTCGTTTATGTGTACCATATACCGAGGGGTTGAGGCGCGAGATCCTAGAGCAGACACATCAGTCAGCTTATAGTGTTCATCCAGGTTCCACCAAAATATATCGTGACTTGAGAGATATATACTGGTGGGAAGGGATGAAGAGGGATGTTTCAGATTTCGTTTCGAGGTGCCTGACTTGTCAGCAAGTCAAGGCTGAGCATCTGAGACCGACTGGAGAGTTGCAGCCTTTACCCGTTCCGTAGTGGAAATGGGAACAGATCTCCATGGATTTCGTTGTGGGTCTACTGTTCATATCAGATTTTTGCATTTTCATACCGCCCAATTTCTGTCATATTGCATATCGGTAGATACTCTCGAGCCGTGTTTGCTAGTCAATTGCAGGATACAGGTTCTCGGTTCTAAAACGGTGAAATTCATGGAAAACACGACAAAATCCGGGTTTCTGCCAACCACAGATAAAACACGGTCTCCGCTCTTCATCCGTGTGTTGCCAGATACCAGTTTAGGAAGACAAAATGTCAAATCAATGTCACCTTCATGCACAAAGCACAAAGGCAACACCAAATCCAATAAATCTACGCGGTGCCCGAGAAAAGCATGACAAAAGATCCACCTTTTGATCAACAGAAATTCTGGAAAAATCGTGAAAACAATTTGAGAAAATACATATACCAGAATGAAGCACACAGCAGATCAGGCCAGCACCAAAAATTGGAGGACACAACCCCACCATAGGGCCGCGGAACCGCGGCCAAAGGGGGGTCTAGGCCGCGGTTCCGCGGCCGTTCTGGCGCCAAAAATGTAGGGTTTTCAGGGGGTGTTTGGTCTTTTCATATGGGCCCGTATTGTTGCCTTAGATTCTCATTTTCCAGCCTATAAATACCCCAGAACTTTGTGAAGAAAGGGGTCTATTCTTGTATTTTCATTTTGCCTAGTTTTAGTGTTTTTCTTCTTCTTCTTCTCACCTCTTCTCCATTAAACTTGTAGTGAGCTTATGAGTGAAGAGTGATGAATAAAGAAGAACCGTTTATTATCATGCTTGTCTCTTTATCTTTATGCTTGTTGTAATTTTAATTCGTTAAGTAGTTGTTGATATTTTCTTGTTGTTTCTTTCTTCTCTCTTTTTCTTTATCCTTAATACGTCAATGATGCTTACGTTCGATCCTCGCCAAGGTGAGGTCGCAAACAGCTAGTCGTATTCTTCTAATCTCCCTCTTTCTATCTTCCTCTTTTGTGTTGTTTTATTTTTCGTATCATGATGTGTGAGTAGTTCATACTTGTTAGGGTAGGATAAGGGAAGTTTGAGAGAAGGAAATCTCTCTCACTCTTTTCTTGCCCAACAGCTTAAATCGACTCCCGTTAATTGAACCACAATCCGCTCCTTATGGCACCCTATCCTACATGATAGCGGTGATTCCGTAGTGAGACCGGTTGTGGTTGAATTAACCGGAGGTTATGGCAAAGAGCCAAGAACGGACGGACAAGCACCAAAAGGAAGGACTTATGCGTTGGAAAGCCTAGCTTATACTCGCAAGTCCCTTCCTAGTCGTGCTAATCCCCGTTGTTGCCGATTACCGTAACACCGATATTAAGAGGGGCAACGAAAGATGTGGAGACTCCTAACTCAAACTAACCTAATCCTAACCCTAACAAGCTCTCTTTAAAACATCAACTTAACACTTAGATAACCACAACAAAATCTGAAAAACCGGACTTAACTCGTTGAAGCACATTGAAAAAGACTCCCATCTCCCTGCGGACGACCCGTACTCAACCGGCTAGCTACAAGCGAAACCGTCTTGATTGCGGTATTTAAAACTAAACTTGAACACGCACGTACTCTAACAATCATCTACCTAGGTCCAGTCGAGGGTATGACTCCATTTGGGTGATTTTTGACCGGTTGACGAAAGCGGCTCACTTCCTTCCAGTGAAGAACACTTTCGGTCATGCTCAGTATGCTCATATGTACATTGATGAGATTGTGAGTTTGCACGGTGTTCCCACATGCATTGTATCCGATAGGGGCACCCAGTTCACTAGCCGTCTTTGGAAGAAGCTTCAGGAAGCCTGATCGCACGTTTTTGGCGTGTCGGATGTTCAAAGTTCTAAAGTATAACCGCGATCAGGACGGTGTCGCTATGCAGCTAGCCGGTTGAGCACGGGTCGATCCACAGGGAGATGGTTGTATGTCCTTTCTTGTGTTAGACGAGTCAATAAAGAATATGTGTATGTTTGTTCGATCTAACCTATGTGTATTATTTGCAAGTATAAAGTTGTTAAGAAAAGATACGAAAATGTAAGCTAAAGAAATCCGTACTAAAAACCTTTGAGCCGAGTCTTAACCAATTGAAGCTAGAGCAATCGGCAACAACGTGGATTAGGGAATTTAAGCGCGGTATTTGTGGAATACGGCTTATTAGGGATCTCGGCTCTTTCCCCGTAGAATGAGGTGCAGGATATTCCAACTGAATACCACGATGCAAAGCAAAAGTAATCGGCTATAGTGAAGTTAATGCCCTGACGCAAACTTCTGTCCAAGGGGTCACTCCCGGTGAAGGGATCTCGGCCCTTGCCTCGTCGACTGAGGAGCAGGATATTCCAAATGAATACCACGATGCAAAACAAAAGTGAACGTCCTTGCAATAACAGCTTTTTGAAAAAGTGTTCCAACAACATCAGAATAGGTTTGTTTATCTTGCATTGATCTGAATCAACGCAGTCCCATCAATTGATCACACCACAAAGAACGAAAATATACTGATGTATGTATATGCCATCCGCATTCGCCACTGGGTCCCGTCATCACCCGTTAGGTTACTTAACTAACGACAGAGCGGGGACTGGACTAGCGCGGATGCAAAACATATACAACATCTACTAATATATATACCAATATATTATATTCGCTCAAGGCGGGATAAGAATGCAACATCACAGAAATGTACAGCATCACAGAACAATACAGATATCTGGGATCCCCGGGTTTCACAGAGCCGCTGCTGAAACCCGACGTTCCCCTGGTCGTGTGGATAGCCTGTGCAATGAAAACCTAGACCCCTACGGGCGCGGCAAGTCACCCGCCAAAACCTGAAGCGAGGTAGCCCCCTTCAGCACCGTGAATGGACCACCCAGCACTTCACGGAATCCGGTAACTTGGGCACCTCTCCTGGGTCAACCTGTACTCCCTACGAGTGCGGCGAATAGCCCGCCAATCCTAGAGTGAAGCCCCCTCCGTCTCAATGCCATGAGATGCGGGTCCGTTGCCCTCTAGAATCCGGCTATCCGTGCACCCCTCCACGGGGTAGTCCTAGTACAGAAAGTAAAATATACATACACCGGGTACATCGACCGCAACTAGGTCGTGCCCCAAAAGAATAATACAATCAGGCAGTGACGACAGTCCACATGTCGGACGCTCGCCCCGCAATATCAAATGTACATATAAAATCAAAACTGTACTAACATTGCATCCAGGCTATCCCCCACGACCGATCCGCAACATCACAGCATAAACACAAAACATCAACGTGAAAATCACGTTCGCAAATCCGTCTAACTGGGCTATAGCAGTTAGACAGGATTTACCGATCAAGTGATATTCACGGTCGCAGATATAATGTAAATACTGTGAAATAATGTGTTTAAAATATCCGATCGATCAAACAATTAACAAGTGGGCCCCCAAGCAATACTGTAGCAGTCACAGAAAATCTGGGCCCAAATTTAATATCCCAAAACCCCTAAAAATAACCCACAAGCCCACTGGAAAAATTGGACACAGTGAAGATACAAATGTACGGCGGAACCGCGGCCCAAGGGGGGGTTTGGCCTCGGTTCCGTGCTACAGTTGTCGACTGAATGTGTCGAATTTTTACAGATGTCTTAGAATTTCCAGTACATTAGTTTTTTACAACCTGAAAAATTTTTAGAGCTCAGAAAAATTCGACAGAAAACTGATGCACACGAAATGTGGTTTTTGGGATTTTGTTCAATCGGAAATGTAAAACACACTAGAACAAGCTAGGCGAGGTTAATGGCGTGGCTCTGATACCATGTTGCGCCACGGCAGCGCCCCGGCCGTCTATCCGAGGCCAAAATGCGGAATCAAAAATTTTCCTTACTTGGAAACTGGCGCTACCGCGGACAATGAAAACCCGGATCGTAACCATTAACCTAATGCTAGCAAACAAGAGATGGGAAAAGAAGTATACCAAGTGATCCGAGTCCTCCGGTCTTCTCTTCATCGTCCCTATCTCCCGCGGAATGTCTTGTCTCCACATCGTCGCCTCCTCGCCGGAAGGGCACCACATCGCCTGCGTCTTTTACGGGCTCCCGCCTCAATACCGAGGCAACTCGAGCATGAAGCCGGCAAGTCGACATGCCCAAGAAGTGCTGTAGAATGTAGTGTAGATGATGCTTGTCTCTTTGGGATTTTGTTGCCATTAGAAGATGATGGAGGAAACTAGATAAGGAAAAATGGTGCTTGCATTTTTCCTAGCATGAAATGAGATCAAGATAAATCCCTCAAGCTCAAAATGAAACTCTCTCTTCTTCTTCTCTCTTGTTCTTCTCTCAAGTGAGTTCTATCATATCTAAAATGAGAATGGTGGAGGAGGGAATACAAAACCACAACCATAGAAGGAAGGTAATGGTAGTAAAAGCAAGTGGTGACCATAGCCAAACATTATCATCACAATCTCACATCAAAACAAAATCAATCCTAATCACCTTTTACAAGAAATGATGATAGAAAAGAAAGGAATTAAAAAGATGCTATCATAATTAATACATATGCAAGAAACCCCCTCCTCAAATGTAATTCGCAAAACTGCAAATTACCCCCTCCATCAGGAAAGTCCGGCCGGGAAAGAACAAAGGAAAACCGGCCGGAACGGAATGCAAACTGGCAACTCCAGAAAACTGGTCCCGTAATAAATTACAGGAAAACCCCGATACTGTGCATACACACCTGCATCTGTATTCCGACCGGATACAAATGCAATGAGACAAAATCTACACTGTACTAAACTAGGACCGGCTTAAGCCAAAGCCGGCTAGTAATATCCGTTCGATCCTGATCCGTGCAATACCGCACGTATCAGATCGAACCCTGCCATATAACTATACGGTCACTAGTACAAACTGTCCAATCCTGATCCGTGCAATACCGCACGTATCTGATCGGACCCTGCCATATCTCCATACGGCCTCTACAGCGTTTCGCCCGAAACTTGAGTAACTGTAAGTGTGGTGGACTCTAAAGACTCGTCAATACTACGGCTGTGGATTTAACCACTAGCACGTCAGAGGTATAAGCCAATACGTGACAGGCCACCAGCTATTGACCAAAAGGGACGTCGATGAGCGAACTCATCCTGACACCCTACTGAGCCTGTCAGTGACAATATCCGTACAGTCCGGTCCGTTCGTCTATGAGCATCGCATGTCGGGCCTAGGGGGTTGGTAAAAGTCAGACCCCCAAAAGCGGTACAATTCGTGTCGGAGTGTAGCCAAGAACGCCCTGAGATACTACTGGAATACCTACCAGTAAATCTCCTGCCTCGGCCGAGGGCTTTGCGTAATGGCTCTCCTAGACACAGCGTGACCTCACCCCCAATACCGGGAGAGACGAACCCCTGAAGATCCGCTCACTGCCTCCATGTGGCTCGGGACTGTACCCAACTAAAACCTGTTTGCACGACTCCTTTGAGCCGTGGTAGGGTAGTAATCAAAGCACAGTGGGAACTCACACATGACAAATGACGATCCTCAGGTCGATGAACTAACCTGTACACATGTCACCAGGGAACTGCTATCTGACGTCAGGTATAAGACCAACTAGCATGTTCCCGGCGAGTCCTGTCCGGTGTACTCATAACCCAATGAGCACCTGTATACATCTTAGGTGAACCAACTGACACCAGTGGCTTATGAGACCGGCCACCGCCCCTCGTCGGGGTCTCGACTGTATACACTAGTCTACTCTGGAGAATCGATGCCCTGTCTCGAAACTCCCACGACTAGGGACCATTTAAGGATGTGCTTATAGACCACCAGCTCTCACGTATATGATCGCCATCATACTGCTGGCAGTCAAGCAAGAATCCTAGGGGCTCTATCAGCGTGTAATAGTGACCTGTAAGGTCACCTGAAGCAGTACACGATGATAAAGGTAAACCAGATAGCAAACTATCATCTCGAGTAAGACTGTCCTATCGGGATAGGTCCTCCCTCAATCATTGCAATCACGTACCTGTGATCCAATAATTGACTCTGAGGGCACTATCTCCAACAATCTCCCATTTGCACTCAAGGCTAATTATTGCGATGTCGCATACTCACAGCCCGTGTGATACCGAACACCCAACTCCTCTACTAGTCAGTCTCACAAAGCTCGTTTGCGAAACTATTGCGTTCGAGGAATAGCCTCAGTGAGTAGATCCGCTGTGATGTTTCTTTCTATGTCTCTCTATATCTCAAGTTCGCGGAGAAAGCCATTTCCCGAAATGAGCAATACCTGTCTTAGAATGTCTGGATGTTTGATGGGACCTAGCTCATAAATGAACTCCAAATCCAAACTTCTTAGACTGTATCGTCAACTGAACTTAATCAGTATCCTGCACCATGCCTCCCTCAGTATCACCTTGGACCACCTGTCCAAAATACTGCCCCTCGTCAGAAGGAGAAACTATAACTCTGACAGCCACTCTGCCATCCATGTCACCTTGGAAGCCTGGAGTGATAACCGTCTCCTAAAAGAGGCTGTCGTTATCACATCCCTAGAACACGCACTTATGTCCTAAAACTGCTTCCGATTGTTTCTCCAGGATTGGATTAATATCAACTTATTGCATCAACTGCAAGAACAACATCTGGTGTGGTACTTGACATCTCATGATTCACTCAATTGCCTAAGCAAGTGATCTGCCAATCATGCACATCCCTCTCCCCTTTAGTCTGTAAGACACCTTTAGAGAGGGTGACTCCATTACCTGCAGGTACACTACCATGCCAGGAGTCGTCCATTCTAAATACTCTTAGAATGCTGTCTAAGTACCCAGATTGGGAAACCACCCAAATCTAGATCTAAAACCATAGATTTAGTAACCAGTATGTCAGATATAATATCCAAGTCCTGTGTGGAGAAAACACTGTGTGACAACCAAAGTATAACCGATCGTAGTATAGGAGTTTCTTTTCCTACTCTGTGTATGTCATCCAAAACCAGGACATCACACCCTACTACCTCCTCAACAGATCCATCCCCTATTCTGATGAAGTCAAACCTATGACTGTCATGTCAGAAATAGATGATCTATCTCCGCTATATCTGCTTTAGTCTATAAATAGACATAAGCCTGATGTCCACCAATGCTTCCGCTGCTCCCACTGACTACGACAACCCTCTGCCAGAGTCATATAGACGTGCACTTCTAAAGCTAGTATAGAACGACGCTATACTCATCCTCCTGCCGGGTCTCACAGTCTGGAACAACAGCAATGGTAAGTCTGGGTAAACAAGAACCTCCCTGCCACCGTCCTTGAGCATACCGAAGTACCTCTCGAGTGCCTGAGGTTACCCATCATATCTGCGGAGTGGCCAATGGAATGTCAAATCAGATTGAATCTTTAGGTTCTTATGAAATCTTCAGTAACCGTTTGCGGTTCTGGAATCGCTTCCAGTTCTACCATACTCCCACTACTGTTTTCTGAAAAATCCATTTCTTAAAAAATGTGGCGAGTTAAGAACAATATCACTATTGATCTTCCAGATGGTAGAAAGTCAACCCTCGTCATAGCCTGGGTCAACCCACAAACAGCCATTACAGAAACGTGCCTTGAGTTGTCCAGTGTCTGGTTTTAATCATAAGCCGGACAACTCCCCGTACCTTAACAATGTCAAGATATGAACTGTTCTATATCCAATATAGAAACAGAGGCACTGATTTAATTGAACCAGATTCAAATCATGCAGCTGTCTCCAGTGCATGTCAACTAAATGGAAGGAGGCCGATCAGCGTTACTCAACTTAGGAATGTTTCCAATTATGAGTAACCTGAAAGAGAAGCTAGTTCTCTTAATCATTACTATCAACTGAATACCATACACAAGTATCTACATCTTCGATCACTTTGAAGAATCCCGATACTTGGTACACCTGGTTCTCTACTCTATTCAAATACCTATAACTCCTCAAAACTTAGACCCTGTGTTTCTACGAAACACATGTCTAAGAACTAGAGAAGTTAAAAGTAAACAGAATATAGTATGAGGACCAACCCCTCTGTCCTAATGGACACTGGACAACATACAATACTCTGTATAAGTCCGCTGAGTCTAACAACTCTTTCACTGTGCGTCGTAGGTTGAAAACTGTACTTATGGCTAAGAAGAATTACACCGCTGTTTGATGCTCCTTACCTAATCATCCACTGATATAGGTAAATGTCATCGACATAATATCAAAAGGTATATCTCACTCTATGAGAATAGACGTACAGATATATCAATTTGAAATTGGTGCACAACAGCGGATATTCAAAACCAAATATTTGCCGACCGGCAAACAGCCCAGATGATCTCCTCAAATATCACCGATTACAACGAATCCCGATATAATGAGGATGATCACCCGATTCCCAATAACTTACTCCCACTCATTTTCTGTAAAACCATACAGATGTGAGAATCATACCTGGTAAATACATACCCTGGAGTAAGTATCTAATCGGGAAATCAGTTTTCTTTTAATAGTACACAGTGAAACTGAAACATCGAAATGTCTCGTTGGGGTATCCTGGTATTCCTAGTAATGCCTCTTCCATTATCCAGATTCACAACTGTAACCGTATAATTCTTTGCCACCTCTCCAAATCCCTTTATATGTCTTTAGTCATTACCTTCTGCACACCCCTTAGGCCAAATGGTTTTCTTCCTTCCCTACCATTCGGCACCAGCCTATGGTTTGGAAGAAGACTATCCAATAAGCACAATGGGTGTACTGTCCTAATCCTAGGAGCACTCGCAATGCGAGAGAAGGTGAAGATAAAAGACAACCGAATAAACCTTATTTCTATTTCTTCTGAACCAGAATCCATCCCCGAACTGGAACAAGTTCCTTTCGAGTTCGTATATAACCATACGATGGAGTATCCAAATAAACTGTGGATCTTCGTAGTGATACGGAGTGTCCTGGAGAAATACAAAGGTGATTTAGGATTGGTGAAGAAATACTTGGTTCGGTCGTGAAGAGCAGTCGCAATTTACTTTGCCCTCTTACTAATCCCTTGCTTTGTCTTAATCTTAATACCTTCTGCACACCATCGTTATGCTAATTGGTTTTCTTCATTCCCTACCGGTCGGCACCAGCCTATGGTTTGGAAGAAGACTATCCAATTTGCGTAATAGGTGTACTATCTCCTAAACCAAGGAGTACTCGCAATGAGAGAAGGTGAAAAGAAAAGACAACTGAATAATCCTATTCGTTTTCTCCAGAACCAGAAACCATCCTCGAAGTCCTTCGAGTTCGTATATAACCATACGATGGTTTTGTCCAATGGAAGTGGACGTTCGTAGTAATACGGGGTGTCCTGGAGAAAAGGGTAAAAGTAGGAGTGGCAATGAGGTCTGCAACTCTGACAATCCAAAAGCCTGTGTTAAGAAAGTTCGGTCAAGTTGGTCACTGAGTCATAGTCCAGGGTCGGGTCAATGGTCGCTGCCAAAAAGAGAGAGAGAAGAAACACTCAGTGTGCACTCTAACCTAGATCAGAATGGTTATCACTTTATCTAATCAGGAAACCTTCCACTGTACCTCAAATTCTCCTCCAAACCTGAAAGAAGAATTAGTCGGGGTCACCCGAGGAGTAAACTAACTCATCAGTGGGAATCGGGATCCAACTATCATCGCATGATAACTTGACGGAATCCACTCAAGTCACCACACTCCAGAAGGTATGTGCATGCCTGGCAAGTTTCAGTTCTTTTGAAACTCCCGATGTGATTTTTACCCCAAGCGGTTTATGACCTTGACTAGGTCAACAAACCATAAACCGCCAGTCAAGTTCAACCCGTCATTATTCTGGATTGCATTAAACCCACCCGTACGTGCCCTTGACTAGGTCAACAAGGCCGCACGACTGTCTTAACCAATCCCACTTATGCAACAAACAAGTACCACTCAGCTACCGAACACTACGTCTTGACTAGGTCAACAAACGTAGCACGAATACTAAATAATACCTGTAGGAAATGACGGAGGGCTACGGCTGGTTTTTGGCGAAAAACCTTTAACGTAATGAACTTGATATCGTTGAAGGAACTGCATAGCCTTTTATGATAATATAGTGACGAAAACCTTAGCTAAAAAGGTCACTCCCGGTGAAGGGATCTCGGCTCTTTCCCCGTAGAATGAGGTGCAGGATATTCCAACTGAATACCACGATGCAAAGCAAAAGTAATCGGCTATAGTGAAGTTAATGCCCTGACGCAAACTTCTGTCCAAGGGGTCACTCCCGGTGAAGGGATCTCGGCCCTTGCCTAGTCGACTGAGGAGCAGGATATTCCAAATGAATACCATGATGCAAAACAAAAGTGAACGTCCTTGCAATAACAGCTTTTTGAAAAAGTGTTCCAACAACATCAGAATAGGTTTATTTATCTTGCATTGATCCGAATCAACGCAGTCCCATCAATTGATCACACCACAAAGAACGAAAATATACTGATGTACGTATATGCCATCCGCATTCGCCACTGGGTCCCGTCATCACCCGTTAGGTTACTTAACTAACGACAGAGCGGGGACTGGACTAGCGCGGATGCAAAACATATACAACATCTACTAATATATATACCAATATATTATATTCGCTCAAGGCGTGATAAGAATGCAACATCACAGAAATGTACAGCATCACAGAACAATACAGATATCTGGGATCCCCGGGTTTCAAAGAGCCGCTGCTGAAACCCGACGTTCCCCTGGTCGTGTGGATAGCCTGTGCAATGAAAACCTAGACCCCTACGGGCGCGGCAAGTCACCCGCCAAAACCTGAAGCGAGGCAGCCCCCTTCAGCACCGTGAATGGACCACCCAGCACTTCACGGAATCCGGTAACTTGGGCACCTCTCCTGGGTCAACCTGTACCCCCTACGAGTGCGGCGAATAGCCCGCCAATCCTAGAGTGAAGCCCCCTCCGTCTCAATGCCATGAGATGCGGGTCCGTTCCCCTCTAGAACCCGGCTATCCGTGCACCCCTCCACGGGGTAGTCCTAGTACAGAAAGTAAAATATACATACACCGGGTATATCGACCGCAACCAGGTCGTGCCCCAAAAGAATAATACAATCAGGCAGTGATGGCAGTCCACATGTCGGACGCTCGCCCCGCAATATCAAATGTACATATAAAATCAAAACTGTACTAACATTGCATCCAGGCTATCCCCCACGACCGATCCGCAACATCACAGCATAAACACAAAACATCAACGTGAAAATCACGTTCGCAAATCCGTCTAACTGGGCTATAGCAGTTAGACAGGATTTACCGATCAAGTGATATTCACGGTCGCAGATATAATGTAAATACTGTGAAATAATGTGTTTAAAATATCCGATCGATCAAACAATTAATAAGTGTGCCCCCAAGCAATATTGTAGCAGTCACAGAAAATCTGGGCCCAAATTTAATATCCCAAAACCCCTAAAAATAACCCACAAGCCCACTGGAAAAATTGGACACAGTGAAGATACAAATGTGCGGCGGAACCGCGGCCCAAGGGGGGGTTTGGCCGCGGTTCCGCGCTACAGTTGTCGACTGAATGTGTCGAATTTTTACAGATGTCTTAGAATTTCCAGTACATTAGTTTTTTACAACCTGAAAAATTTTTAGAGCTCAGAAAAATTCGACAGAAAACTGATGCACACGAAATGTGGTTTTTGGGATTTTGTTCGATCGGAAATGTAAAACACACTAGAACAAGCTAGGCAAGGTTAATGGCCTGGCTCTGATACCATGTTGCGCCACGGCAGCGCCCCGGCCGTCTATCCGAGGCCAAAATGCGGAATCAAAAATTTTCCTTACTTGGAAACTGGCCCTACCGCGGACAATGAAAACCCGGATCGTAACCATTAACCTAATGCTAGCAAACAAGAGATGGGAAGAGAAGTATACCAAGTGATCCGAGTCCTCCGGTCTTCTCTTCATCGTCCCTATCTCCCGCGGAATGTCTTGTCTCCACATCGTCGCCTCCTCGCCGGAAGGGCACCACATCGCCTGCGTCTTTTACGGGCTCCCGCCTCAATACCGAGGCAACTCGAGCATAAAGCCGGCAAGTCGACATGCCCAAGAAGTGCTGTAGAATGTAGTGTAGATGATGCTTGTCTCTTTGGGGTTTTGTTGCCATTAGAAGATGATGGAGGAAACTAGATAAGGAAAAATGGTGCTTGCATTTTTCCTAGCATGAAATGAGATCAAGATAAATCCCTCAAGCTCAAAATGAAACTCTCTCTTCTTCTTCTCTCTTGTTCTTCTCTCAAGTGAGTTCTATCATATCTAAAATGAGAATGGTGGAGGAGGGAATACAAAACCACAACCATAGAAGGAAGGTAATGGTAGTAAAAGCAAGTGGTGACCATAGCCAAACATTATCATCACAATCTCACATCAAAACCAAATCAATCCTAATCACCTTTTACAAGAAATGATGATAGAAAAGAAAGGAATAAAAAAGATGCTATCATAATTAATACATATGCAAGAAACCCCCTCCTCAAATGTAATTCGCAAAACTGCAAATTACCCCCTCCATCAGGAAAGTCCGGCCGGGAAAGAACAAAGGAAAACCGGCCGGAACGGAATGCAAACTGGAAACTCCAGAAAACTGGTCCCGTAATAAATTACAGGAAAACCCCGATACTGTGCATACACACCTGCATCTATATTCCGACCGGATACAAATGCAATGAGACAAAATCTACACTGTACTAAACTAGGACCGGCTTAAGCCAAAGCCGGCTAGTAATATCCGTTCGATCCTGATCCGTGCAATACCGCACGTATCAGATCGAACCCTGCCATATAACTATACGGCCATAGTACAAACTGTCCGATCCTGATCCGTGCAATACCGCACGTATCTGATCGGACCCTGCCATATCTCCATACGGCCTCTACAGCGTTTCGCCCGAAACTTGAGTAACTGTAAGTGTGGTGGACTCTAAAGACTCGTCAATACTACTGCTGTGGATTTAACCACTAGCACGTCAGAGGTATAAGCCAATACGTGACGGGCCACCAGCTATTGACCAAAAGGGACGTCGATGAGCGAACTCATCCTGACACCCTACTGAGCCTGTCAGTGACAATATCCGTACAGTCCGGTCCGTTCGT
The DNA here is from genome assembly GCA_030015575.1 of Agapanthus africanus. NCBI lineage: Eukaryota > Viridiplantae > Streptophyta > Magnoliopsida > Asparagales > Amaryllidaceae > Agapanthus > Agapanthus africanus. The sequence goes on along the minus strand of JASDDO010000010.1, from coordinate 280,232,468 downwards.
CTATGAGCATCGCATGTCGGGCCTAGGGGGTTGGTAAAAGTCAGACCCCCAAAAGCGGTACAATTCGTGTCGGAGTGTAGCCAAGAACGCCCTGAGATACTACTGGAATACCTACCAGTAAATCTCCTGCCTCGGCCGAGGGCTTTGCGTAATGGCTCTCCTAGACACAGCGTGACCTCACCCCCAATACCGGGAGAGACGAACCCCTGAAGATCCGCTCACTGCCTCCATGTGGCTCGGGACTGTACCCAACTAAAACCTGTTTGCACGACTCCTTTGAGCCGTGGTAGGGTAGTAATCAAAGCACAGTGGGAACTCACACATGACAAATGACGATCCTCAGGTCGATGAACTAACCTGTACACATGTCACCAGGGAACTGCTATCTGACGTCAGGTATAAGACCAACTAGCATGTTCCCGGCGAGTCCTGTCCGGTGTACTCATAACCCAATGAGCACCTGTATACATCTTAGGTGAACCAACTGACACCAGTGGCTTATGAGACCGGCCACCGCCCCTCGTCGGGGTCTCGACTGTATACACTAGTCTACTCTGGAGAATCGATGCCCTGTCTCGAAACTCCCACGACTAGGGACCATTTAAGGATGTGCTTATAGACCACCAGCTCTCACGTATATGATCGCCATCATACTGCTGGCAGTCAAGCAAGAATCCTAGGGGCTCTATCAGCGTGTAATAGTGACCTGTAAGGTCACCTGAAGCAGTACACGATGATAAAGGTAAACCAGATAGCAAACTATCATCTCGAGTAAGACTGTCCTATCGGGATAGGTCCTCCCTCAATCATTGCAATCACGTACCTGTGATCCAATAATTGACTCTGAGGGCACTATCTCCAACAATCTCCCATTTGCACTCAAGGCTAATTATTGCGATGTCGCATACTCACAGCCCGTGTGATACCGAACACCCAACTCCTCTACTAGTCAGTCTCACAAAGCTCGTTTGCGAAACTATTGCGTTCGAGGAATAGCCTCAGTGAGTAGATCCGCTGTGATGTTTCTTTCTATGTCTCTCTATATCTCAAGTTCGCGGAGAAAGCCATTTCCCGAAATGAGCAATACCTGTCTTAGAATGTCTGGATGTTTGATGGGACCTAGCTCATAAATGAACTCCAAATCCAAACTTCTTAGACTGTATCGTCAACTGAACTTAATCAGTATCCTGCACCATGCCTCCCTCAGTATCACCTTGGACCACCTGTCCAAAATACTGCCCCTCGTCAGAAGGAGAAACTATAACTCTGACAGCCACTCTGCCATCCATGTCACCTTGGAAGCCTGGAGTGATAACCGTCTCCTAAAAGAGGCTGTCGTTATCACATCCCTAGAACACGCACTTATGTCCTAAAACTGCTTCCGATTGTTTCTCCAGGATTGGATTAATATCAACTTATTGCATCAACTGCAAGAACAACATCTGGTGTGGTACTTGACATCTCATGATTCACTCAATTGCCTAAGCAAGTGATCTGCCAATCATGCACATCCCTCTCCCCTTTAGTCTGTAAGACACCTTTAGAGAGGGTGACTCCATTACCTGCAGGTACACTACCATGCCAGGAGTCGTCCATTCTAAATACTCTTAGAATGCTGTCTAAGTACCCAGATTGGGAAACCACCCAAATCTAGATCTAAAACCATAGATTTAGTAACCAGTATGTCAGATATAATATCCAAGTCCTGTGTGGAGAAAACACTGTGTGACAACCAAAGTATAACCGATCGTAGTATAGGAGTTTCTTTTCCTACTCTGTGTATGTCATCCAAAACCAGGACATCACACCCTACTACCTCCTCAACAGATCCATCCCCTATTCTGATGAAGTCAAACCTATGACTGTCATGTCAGAAATAGATGATCTATCTCCGCTATATCTGCTTTAGTCTATAAATAGACATAAGCCTGATGTCCACCAATGCTTCCGCTGCTCCCACTGACTACGACAACCCTCTGCCAGAGTCATATAGACGTGCACTTCTAAAGCTAGTATAGAACGACGCTATACTCATCCTCCTGCCGGGTCTCACAGTCTGGAACAACAGCAATGGTAAGTCTGGGTAAACAAGAACCTCCCTGCCACCGTCCTTGAGCATACCGAAGTACCTCTCGAGTGCCTGAGGTTACCCATCATATCTGCGGAGTGGCCAATGGAATGTCAAATCAGATTGAATCTTTAGGTTCTTATGAAATCTTCAGTAACCGTTTGCGGTTCTGGAATCGCTTCCAGTTCTACCATACTCCCACTACTGTTTTCTGAAAAATCCATTTCTTAAAAAATGTGGCGAGTTAAGAACAATATCACTATTGATCTTCCAGATGGTAGAAAGTCAACCCTCGTCATAGCCTGGGTCAACCCACAAACAGCCATTACAGAAACGTGCCTTGAGTTGTCCAGTGTCTGGTTTTAATCATAAGCCGGACAACTCCCCGTACCTTAACAATGTCAAGATATGAACTGTTCTATATCCAATATAGAAACAGAGGCACTGATTTAATTGAACCAGATTCAAATCATGCAGCTGTCTCCAGTGCATGTCAACTAAATGGAAGGAGGCCGATCAGCGTTACTCAACTTAGGAATGTTTCCAATTATGAGTAACCTGAAAGAGAAGCTAGTTCTCTTAATCATTACTATCAACTGAATACCATACACAAGTATCTACATCTTCGATCACTTTGAAGAATCCCGATACTTGGTACACCTGGTTCTCTACTCTATTCAAATACCTATAACTCCTCAAAACTTAGACCCTGTGTTTCTACGAAACACATGTCTAAGAACTAGAGAAGTTAAAAGTAAACAGAATATAGTATGAGGACCAACCCCTCTGTCCTAATGGACACTGGACAACATACAATACTCTGTATAAGTCCGCTGAGTCTAACAACTCTTTCACTGTGCGTCGTAGGTTGAAAACTGTACTTATGGCTAAGAAGAATTACACCGCTGTTTGATGCTCCTTACCTAATCATCCACTGATATAGGTAAATGTCATCGACATAATATCAAAAGGTATATCTCACTCTATGAGAATAGACGTACAGATATATCAATTTGAAATTGGTGCACAACAGCGGATATTCAAAACCAAATATTTGCCGACCGGCAAACAGCCCAGATGATCTCCTCAAATATCACCGATTACAACGAATCCCGATATAATGAGGATGATCACCCGATTCCCAATAACTTACTCCCACTCATTTTCTGTAAAACCATACAGATGTGAGAATCATACCTGGTAAATACATACCCTGGAGTAAGTATCTAATCGGGAAATCAGTTTTCTTTTAATAGTACACAGTGAAACTGAAACATCGAAATGTCTCGTTGGGGTATCCTGGTATTCCTAGTAATGCCTCTTCCATTATCCAGATTCACAACTGTAACCGTATAATTCTTTGCCACCTCTCCAAATCCCTTTATATGTCTTTAGTCATTACCTTCTGCACACCCCTTAGGCCAAATGGTTTTCTTCCTTCCCTACCATTCGGCACCAGCCTATGGTTTGGAAGAAGACTATCCAATAAGCACAATGGGTGTACTGTCCTAATCCTAGGAGCACTCGCAATGCGAGAGAAGGTGAAGATAAAAGACAACCGAATAAACCTTATTTCTATTTCTTCTGAACCAGAATCCATCCCCGAACTGGAACAAGTTCCTTTCGAGTTCGTATATAACCATACGATGGAGTATCCAAATAAACTGTGGATCTTCGTAGTGATACGGAGTGTCCTGGAGAAATACAAAGGTGATTTAGGATTGGTGAAGAAATACTTGGTTCGGTCGTGAAGAGCAGTCGCAATTTACTTTGCCCTCTTACTAATCCCTTGCTTTGTCTTAATCTTAATACCTTCTGCACACCATCGTTATGCTAATTGGTTTTCTTCATTCCCTACCGGTCGGCACCAGCCTATGGTTTGGAAGAAGACTATCCAATTTGCGTAATAGGTGTACTATCTCCTAAACCAAGGAGTACTCGCAATGAGAGAAGGTGAAAAGAAAAGACAACTGAATAATCCTATTCGTTTTCTCCAGAACCAGAAACCATCCTCGAAGTCCTTCGAGTTCGTATATAACCATACGATGGTTTTGTCCAATGGAAGTGGACGTTCGTAGTAATACGGGGTGTCCTGGAGAAAAGGGTAAAAGTAGGAGTGGCAATGAGGTCTGCAACTCTGACAATCCAAAAGCCTGTGTTAAGAAAGTTCGGTCAAGTTGGTCACTGAGTCATAGTCCAGGGTCGGGTCAATGGTCGCTGCCAAAAAGAGAGAGAGAAGAAACACTCAGTGTGCACTCTAACCTAGATCAGAATGGTTATCACTTTATCTAATCAGGAAACCTTCCACTGTACCTCAAATTCTCCTCCAAACCTGAAAGAAGAATTAGTCGGGGTCACCCGAGGAGTAAACTAACTCATCAGTGGGAATCGGGATCCAACTATCATCGCATGATAACTTGACGGAATCCACTCAAGTCACCACACTCCAGAAGGTATGTGCATGCCTGGCAAGTTTCAGTTCTTTTGAAACTCCCGATGTGATTTTTACCCCAAGCGGTTTATGACCTTGACTAGGTCAACAAACCATAAACCGCCAGTCAAGTTCAACCCGTCATTATTCTGGATTGCATTAAACCCACCCGTACGTGCCCTTGACTAGGTCAACAAGGCCGCACGACTGTCTTAACCAATCCCACTTATGCAACAAACAAGTACCACTCAGCTACCGAACACTACGTCTTGACTAGGTCAACAAACGTAGCACGAATACTAAATAATACCTGTAGGAAATGACGGAGGGCTACGGCTGGTTTTTGGCGAAAAACCTTTAACGTAATGAACTTGATATCGTTGAAGGAACTGCATAGCCTTTTATGATAATATAGTGACGAAAACCTTAGCTAAAAAGGTCACTCCCGGTGAAGGGATCTCGGCTCTTTCCCCGTAGAATGAGGTGCAGGATATTCCAACTGAATACCACGATGCAAAGCAAAAGTAATCGGCTATAGTGAAGTTAATGCCCTGACGCAAACTTCTGTCCAAGGGGTCACTCCCGGTGAAGGGATCTCGGCCCTTGCCTAGTCGACTGAGGAGCAGGATATTCCAAATGAATACCATGATGCAAAACAAAAGTGAACGTCCTTGCAATAACAGCTTTTTGAAAAAGTGTTCCAACAACATCAGAATAGGTTTATTTATCTTGCATTGATCCGAATCAACGCAGTCCCATCAATTGATCACACCACAAAGAACGAAAATATACTGATGTACGTATATGCCATCCGCATTCGCCACTGGGTCCCGTCATCACCCGTTAGGTTACTTAACTAACGACAGAGCGGGGACTGGACTAGCGCGGATGCAAAACATATACAACATCTACTAATATATATACCAATATATTATATTCGCTCAAGGCGTGATAAGAATGCAACATCACAGAAATGTACAGCATCACAGAACAATACAGATATCTGGGATCCCCGGGTTTCAAAGAGCCGCTGCTGAAACCCGACGTTCCCCTGGTCGTGTGGATAGCCTGTGCAATGAAAACCTAGACCCCTACGGGCGCGGCAAGTCACCCGCCAAAACCTGAAGCGAGGCAGCCCCCTTCAGCACCGTGAATGGACCACCCAGCACTTCACGGAATCCGGTAACTTGGGCACCTCTCCTGGGTCAACCTGTACCCCCTACGAGTGCGGCGAATAGCCCGCCAATCCTAGAGTGAAGCCCCCTCCGTCTCAATGCCATGAGATGCGGGTCCGTTCCCCTCTAGAACCCGGCTATCCGTGCACCCCTCCACGGGGTAGTCCTAGTACAGAAAGTAAAATATACATACACCGGGTATATCGACCGCAACCAGGTCGTGCCCCAAAAGAATAATACAATCAGGCAGTGATGGCAGTCCACATGTCGGACGCTCGCCCCGCAATATCAAATGTACATATAAAATCAAAACTGTACTAACATTGCATCCAGGCTATCCCCCACGACCGATCCGCAACATCACAGCATAAACACAAAACATCAACGTGAAAATCACGTTCGCAAATCCGTCTAACTGGGCTATAGCAGTTAGACAGGATTTACCGATCAAGTGATATTCACGGTCGCAGATATAATGTAAATACTGTGAAATAATGTGTTTAAAATATCCGATCGATCAAACAATTAATAAGTGTGCCCCCAAGCAATATTGTAGCAGTCACAGAAAATCTGGGCCCAAATTTAATATCCCAAAACCCCTAAAAATAACCCACAAGCCCACTGGAAAAATTGGACACAGTGAAGATACAAATGTGCGGCGGAACCGCGGCCCAAGGGGGGGTTTGGCCGCGGTTCCGCGCTACAGTTGTCGACTGAATGTGTCGAATTTTTACAGATGTCTTAGAATTTCCAGTACATTAGTTTTTTACAACCTGAAAAATTTTTAGAGCTCAGAAAAATTCGACAGAAAACTGATGCACACGAAATGTGGTTTTTGGGATTTTGTTCGATCGGAAATGTAAAACACACTAGAACAAGCTAGGCAAGGTTAATGGCCTGGCTCTGATACCATGTTGCGCCACGGCAGCGCCCCGGCCGTCTATCCGAGGCCAAAATGCGGAATCAAAAATTTTCCTTACTTGGAAACTGGCCCTACCGCGGACAATGAAAACCCGGATCGTAACCATTAACCTAATGCTAGCAAACAAGAGATGGGAAGAGAAGTATACCAAGTGATCCGAGTCCTCCGGTCTTCTCTTCATCGTCCCTATCTCCCGCGGAATGTCTTGTCTCCACATCGTCGCCTCCTCGCCGGAAGGGCACCACATCGCCTGCGTCTTTTACGGGCTCCCGCCTCAATACCGAGGCAACTCGAGCATAAAGCCGGCAAGTCGACATGCCCAAGAAGTGCTGTAGAATGTAGTGTAGATGATGCTTGTCTCTTTGGGGTTTTGTTGCCATTAGAAGATGATGGAGGAAACTAGATAAGGAAAAATGGTGCTTGCATTTTTCCTAGCATGAAATGAGATCAAGATAAATCCCTCAAGCTCAAAATGAAACTCTCTCTTCTTCTTCTCTCTTGTTCTTCTCTCAAGTGAGTTCTATCATATCTAAAATGAGAATGGTGGAGGAGGGAATACAAAACCACAACCATAGAAGGAAGGTAATGGTAGTAAAAGCAAGTGGTGACCATAGCCAAACATTATCATCACAATCTCACATCAAAACCAAATCAATCCTAATCACCTTTTACAAGAAATGATGATAGAAAAGAAAGGAATAAAAAAGATGCTATCATAATTAATACATATGCAAGAAACCCCCTCCTCAAATGTAATTCGCAAAACTGCAAATTACCCCCTCCATCAGGAAAGTCCGGCCGGGAAAGAACAAAGGAAAACCGGCCGGAACGGAATGCAAACTGGAAACTCCAGAAAACTGGTCCCGTAATAAATTACAGGAAAACCCCGATACTGTGCATACACACCTGCATCTATATTCCGACCGGATACAAATGCAATGAGACAAAATCTACACTGTACTAAACTAGGACCGGCTTAAGCCAAAGCCGGCTAGTAATATCCGTTCGATCCTGATCCGTGCAATACCGCACGTATCAGATCGAACCCTGCCATATAACTATACGGCCATAGTACAAACTGTCCGATCCTGATCCGTGCAATACCGCACGTATCTGATCGGATCCTGCCATATCTCCATACGGCCTCTACAGCGTTTCGCCCGAAACTTGAGTAACTGTAAGTGTGGTGGACTCTAAAGACTCGTCAATACTACTGCTGTGGATTTAACCACTAGCACGTCAGAGGTATAAGCCAATACGTGACGGGCCACCAGCTATTGACCAAAAGGGACGTCGATGAGCGAACTCATCCTGACACCCTACTGAGCCTGTCAGTGACAATATCCATACAGTCCGGTCCGTTCGTCTATGAGCATCGCATGTCGGGCCTAGGGGGTTGGTAAAAGTCAGACCCCCAAAAGCGGTACAAGTCGTGTCGGAGTGTAGCCCAGAACGCCCTGAGATACTACTGGAATACCTACCAGTAAATCTCCTGCCTCGGCCGAGGGCTTTGCGTAATGGCTCTCCTAGACACAGCGCGACCTCACCCCCAATACCGGGAGAGACGAACCCCTGAAGATCCGCTCACTGCCTCCATGTGGCTCGGGACTGTACCCAACTAAAACCTGTTTGCACGACTCCTTTGAGCCGTGGTAGGGTAGTAATCAAAGCACAGTGGGAACTCACACGAGACAAATGACGATCCTCAGGTCGATGAACTAACCTATACACATGTCACCAGGGAACTGCTATCTGACGTCAGGTATAAGACCAACTAGCATGTTCCCGGCGATTCCTGTCCGGTGTACTCATAACCCAATGAGCACATGTATACATCTTAGGTGAACCAACTGACACCAGTGGCTTATGAGACCGGCCACCGCCCCTCGTCGGGGTCTCGACTGTATACACTAGTCTACTCTGGAGAATCGATGCCCTGTCTCGAAACTCCCACGACTAGGGACCATTTAAGGATGTGCTTATAGACCACAAGCTCTCACGTATATGATCGCCATCATACTGCTGGCAGTCAAGCAAGAATCCTAGGGGCTCTATCAGCGTGTAATAGTGACCTGTAAGGTCACCTGAAGCAGTACACGATGATAAAGGTAAACCAGATAGCAAACTATCATCTCGAGTAAGACTGTCCTACTGGGATAGGTCCTCCCTCAATCATTGCACTCACATGCCTGTGATCCAATAATTGACTCTGAGGGCACTATCTCCAACATATATATGAAAGTGGTGGATGGAGAGTACTAGATACAATAAGATACTAAATAAGATCATATGGATAACCACAAACCACCCACCTATCCAAAATGACGACCAACAACAGCGGTATCCGTAGAAGAAAATGAGAAGCCCTACCGCCACTACACCGAGGGTCAAGCTTGAAAAACACTGTGGCACAACGGGGGTGAGTTGCCAACTCATGAATAGTAAATAATATCATACAGATAATCACAAGTATGCATGAACAGTGATAATCTATCATATGTGATCTGATAGTATAAGTATGGCAATATGGATAGGCAACAATCATGATCAAGGTACACCACCAGGGTGCTACAACTACATGAAATAATGCATATCAAGTAAATACTAAGTATGGGACATAACATCTGATCATCGATGACTCAACATCGTGGAAAAACCAGTGTCCATCAAATACACCCCAAATACCAATATCTCAGGCGCCATCACTCTAATTGGCCCCCATATCTGTAAATCTCATGGAACCTGAGTGCCCAACATCGGTACTCGAAAACATCATGAAATACTTGTAGGGATTTCCTCAGCACATAGCCTAGGGTTTGTAAGCATCAATCACGCCACAACAAAAATTTAAGGGGGTGCTAAGCAAACATCCAAGGATTCATTCTAGAAAACTAGGGTAACAAAACAATGTAAGCAACCATTACATAAGAAGTGATCAAGAATACAACCTTTGTAGACCCTGTCCTTCACTTCTAAAGCTCCGTGTTGACGTCCCTTCGCTGCGATCATCGATCTCCCGAACTCTAGTATGGATTCCCTCGGAGAAATGAACAAGCTTACTCGTAGTCTTCGAGGCCGAAGATGATCTACGTCGAGGAGACTCAAACTCAAGCTAACCCTTCACCAGGTCAAGAACTTTGTGAAGAGAACACCCTATAATACCCAAGCAAGTGTATAGGATGATGAAATAGGAAGCGGGCTCACTTTAGATTTTATTTTCTCACTATATTTCTTCATTAATCCAAAACCTAGAAAGCTTTGGAGTTGTGAAGAAGAAGATGAAGATGAGAATGAACCAGAGAAAGAAATGAGGTTAGATTTGCAACCATGGCGAGTTTTGTGTCATCACTAACTCTTGTAAAGACTTAACCATGGCAAGGATAATGGTTAGGTTTATAAATATCTTAGTGTAAAACAAATAGGGTGGACTAAGTCAAAGCTCACAACTAGCTTCTCCAAGCTTCTAGCATGACACAATCCCACTCAAATTTGAATTACTAAACATAATTAAAACCTAAACTTATCATGGTTATGGTGTAAGTCCTACACACACAAGTTGCATATATAACCTTGCATGATACAATATATATATATATATATATATATATATAATGTTGTTGGAGATAGTGCCCTCAGAGTCAATTATTAGGTCACAGGTACGTGATTGCAATGATTGATGGAGGACCTATCCCGGTAGGACAGTCTTACTCGAGATGATAGTATGCTATCTGGTTTACCTTTATCATCGTGTACTGCTTTAGATGACCTGACAAGTCGCTATTGCACGTTGATAGAGCCCCTAGGATTCTTGCTTGACCACCAGCAGTATGAGGGCGATCATATAAGTGGGAGCTGGGGTCTATAAGCATATCCTTAAATAGTCCCTAGACGTGTGAGTTTCGAGACAGGGCATCGATACTCCAGAGTAGACTAGTGTATACAGTCGAGACCCCGACGAGGGGCGGTGGCCGGTCTCATAAGCCACTGGTGTCAGTTGGTTCACCTAAGATGTATACAGGTGCTCATTGGGTTATGAGTACACCGGACAGGACTCGCCGGGAACATGCTAGTTGGTCATATACCAGACGTCAGATGGCAGTTCCCTGGTGACATGTGTACAGGTTAGTTCATCGACCTGGGGATCGTCATTTGTCTCGTGTGAGTTCCCACTGTACTTTGATTACTACCCTACCATGGCTCAAAGAAGTCGTGCAAATAGGTTTTAGTTGGGTACAGTCCCGAGCCACATGGAGGCAGTGAGCGTATCTTCAGGGGTTCGTCTCTCCCGGTATTGGGGGTGATGTCGCGCTGTGTCTAGGAGAGCCATTACACGAAGCCCTCGGCCGAGGCAAGGAGATTTACTGGTAGGTATTCCAGTAGTATCTCAGGGTGTTCTGGGCTACACTCCGACACGACTTGTAAAGCTTTTGGGGGTCTGACTTTTACCAACCCCCTAGGCCCGCCATGCGATACTCATAGACGAACGGACCGGACTGTACGGATATTGTCACTGACAGGCTCAGTAGGGTTGTCAGGCTGAGTTCGCTCACAGACGTCCCTTTTAGTCAATGCCTGGTAGCCCGTTACGTATTGGCTTATACCTCTGACGTGCTAGTGGTTAAATCCACAACCAAGGTGTTGACGAGTCTTTAGAGTCCCCCACATTCAGTTACTCAGCTTTCGGGCGAAAAGTTGTAGAGGCCGTATGGAGATATGGCAAGGTCCGATCAGATACGTGCGGTATTGCACGGATCAGGATCGGACAGTTTGTACTACAGGCCGTATGGATATATGGCAGGGTTCGATCAGATACGTGCGGTATTGCACGGATCACGATCGGACAGATTTTACTAGCCGGCTTTGGTTTAGGCCGGATCCTAGTATAGTACAGTGTAGATTTTGTCTCATTGCATTTGTATTTCGGTCGGAATACAAATGCGGGTGTGTATGCACAGTATCGGGGTTTTTCCTGTAATTTATTACGGGACCAGTTTTCTGGAGTTGCCAGTTTGCTTTCCGTTTCGGCCATTTTCATTTGTATCGTTCATTGGCCGAAGTTTGGTGGAGGAGGGCTTATTTGCATTGTTGCAAATAAGCATTTGTGGAGGGGGTCTTTGCATTTCCTTGTATCATGATGATGAACCTTGACCTTGACTTCTTGACTTCTTCATGATGGCTTGACTTTTTGAAGTCATCATGTTTGAAGATGGTTGCTTGACTTTGGATATCATGATGGTTGTGGTGGAGTGTTGGTTTTTGCTTGTCATCATGCTTATGCATGATAGTCTTTTTCTCTCTCTCTCTTGCATTATGAGATTGGTTATCTTTTGATTCATATACTCCACTCTCACACACCCCTCTCTCTCTTCCTCCTCCTCTAGTTATGGCCGGCCAAGCATGGAGGAGGGGTTGCCCATTTTTTGTAGTGGGGATTTTTGCTCTCTTGATGCTAGAAAAATCCCCAAGTTCCTCCACAAAAGTTCATACCTCATTTCCTCCACCAAAATGGCATCTCCATGAACCCCAAAGTGAGACTTGAGTACTACACATTCTACAGCAAATCTTGGGCACGTCGACTAGCCAGCTTCATGCCCGAGTTGCCTCGGCATTGAGGTGGGAGCCCGTAAAAGAAGTAGGCGATGTGGTGCACTTCCGGTGACGAGGTGGAGACTGGAGCTTCCGCAAGAGATCGGGACGACGGTGAGAAGACCGAAGGACTCGGATCAGTCGGTATATCTCTCTTCCCCATCTTGTAGTTAGCTAGGACTAGTTAATGGTTCGATCCGGGTATTAGTGCGCGGCGGTTTCCAGTTCAAGAAAAATTTAAGTTTACCACCGCTTCCGTATTTGGCCGTCGGATTGACGGCCGGGGCGCCGCCGTGCACTTACAGTGGTATCAGAGACTCGCCATTAACTTAGTCTAGCTTGGTTTAATGTGTTTTACTATTTCGATCGAACAAAAATCCCAAAACCGCATTTTTTCTTGCATCAGTTTTCTGTTGAAAATTTTTGGTGTCGAAAATTTTTTCAGGTAGTCTCAGAATACTATGCAGGGAAGTATAAGCCCACTGTAAAAATTTGGTCACGAGATCTTGTTACTCGACCGCGGAACCGCGGCCAAACCCATGCTTGGGCCGCTGTTCCGCCGCAGTTTTGAGAGATCAGTACACCAATTTTTTACAGAGGCTTTCTGGGGTGAAAATTGGGGTTTTGGAATAATAACATTGGGCCCAGAATTTCTTGATCTGCTACAGTAATGCCTTGGGGCCCACTTGTTAAAATTTGATCGATCGGATATTTTAAACACATTATTTCACAGTATTTACATTATATCTGCGACCGTGAATGTCACTTGATCGGTAAATCCAGTCTAACTGCTATAGCCCGGTTAGACGGATTTGCGAACGTGACTTTCACGTAGATGTTCTGTTTTTGCTGTGATGTTGCGGATCGGTCGTGGGGGATAGCCTGGATACAATGCTAGTACAGTTGTGGTTGTATTATGTACATTTGATATTGCGGGGCGAGCGTCCGACATGTGGACTGCCGTCACTGCCTGTTTGTATTATTATTTTGGGGCACGGCCAGGTTGCGGTCGATGTACCCGTTGTATGTATATTTTACTTTCTGTACTAGGATTACCCCGCGGAGGGGTGCACGGATAGCGGGGTTCTAGAGGGCAACAAGTCCGCATCTCATGGCATTGAGACGGAGGGGGCTTCACTCTAGAATTGGCGGGCTATTCGCCGCACTCGTAGGGGGTACAGGTTGACCCAGGAGGGGTGCCCAAGTTGCCGGATTCCGTGAAGTGCTGGGTGGTCCATTCACGGTGCTGAAGGGGGCTGGCTCGCTTCAGGTTTTGGCGGGTAACTTGCCGCGCCCGTAGGGGTCTAGGATTTCATTGCACAGGCTATCCACATGACCAGGGGAACGTCGGGTTTCAGTAGTGGCTCTGTGAAACCCGGGGATCCCAGATATCTGTATTGTTCTGTGATGCTGTACATTTCTGTGATGTTGCATTTTTATCACGCCTTGAGCGAATATAATATATTGGTATATATATTAGTAGATGTTGTATATGTTTTGCATCCGCGCTAGTCAAGTCCCCGCTCTGTCGTTAGTTAGCTAACCTAACGGGTAATGACGGGACCCAGTGGCGAATGCGGATGGCATATACGTACATCAGTATATTTTCGTTCTTTTTGGTGTGATCAATTGATGGGACTGCATTGATTCGGATCAATGCAAGTTCAAAAATAAACCTAATCTGATGTTGTTGGAACACTTTTTCAAAAAGCTGTTATTGCAAGGACGTTCACTTTTGTTTTGCATCGTGGTATTCAGTTGAAATATCCTGCTCCTCAGTCGACGAGGCAAGGGCCGAGATCCCTTCACCGGGAGTGACCCCTTGGACAAAAAGTTTACGTCAGGGCAATAACTTCACTATAGTCGATTACTTTTGCTTTGCATCGTGGTATTCAGTTGGAATATCCTGCACCTCATTCTACGGGGAAAGAGCCGAGATCCCTTCACCGGGAGTGACCTCTTTTGCAACGGTTTTCGTCACTATATTTTCAAAAAGCTATCCGTTCCATCAACGATATCAAGTTCATTACGTTAAAGGTTTTCGCCAGAAACCATTCGTAGCCCTCCGTCGTTTCAGACGGGTAGCACGTAGTATTCATGCTATGTTTGTTGGCCTTCGTCAAGGCATAGTGTATGGTAGCTGCTTGTTGCCTTTCTGCAGCATAGATAGATGCGTTGGTTTGGGACAGTCATATAGCCTTGTTGACCTTCGTCAAGGGCTTGTACGGGTGGGTTCAAATTAACCTGGAGAATGACGGGTGGAACTTGACATGTGACTTATGATTTGTTGACCTTCGTCAAGGTCATAAGAGCATAGGGCAGAAATCACATCGGGAGTTTCAAAAGAACTGAAACTTTCCAGATATGCGCATACCTTCTGGAGTGTGATGACGTGAGCGGATTCCGTCACGTTATCATGCGATGATAGTTGGATCCCGATTCCCACTGATGAGTTAGTTTACTCCTCGGGTGACCCCGACTAATTCTTCTTTCAGGTTTTGGGGAGAATTTGAGGAACAGTGGGAGGTTTCCAGATTAGATAAATTGGTAACCATTCTGATCTAGGTTAGAGTGCACGCTGAGTGTTTCTTTTCTCTCTCTCTTTGGCAGCGACCATTGACCCGACCCTAAGACTATGACTCGGTGACCAAGATTGACCGAACCTTCTTAAACACTGGCTTTTGGATTGTCAGAGTTGCAAACCTCATTGCCACTCCTACTTTTACCCTTTTCTCCAGGACACCCCGTATTACTACGAACGTCCACTTCCATTGGACAAAACCATCGTATGGTTAGATACGAACTCGAAAGAATTTATTCGAGGATGGTTTCAGGTTCTGGAGAAAACAGATAGGATTATTCAGTTGTCTTTTCCTTTTACCCTCTCTCAGGTTATGAGTACTCCTTGGTTTAGGGGTAGTACACCTATTATGCAAATTGGATAGTCTTCTTCCAAACCTTAGGCTGGTGCCGACCGGTAGGGAATGAAGAAAACCAATTAGCCTAACGATGGTGTACAGAAGGTATTAAGTTAAGACAAAGCAAGGGATTAGTAAGAGGGCAAAGTAAATTGCAACAGATATTCACGACCAAACCAAATATTTCGTTACCACTCCCACATCACCTTTGTATTTCTCCAGGACACTCCGTATCACTACGAAGATCCACAGTTTATTTGGATACTCCATCGTATGGTTATATACGAACTCGAAAGGAACTTGTTCCAGTTCGGGGATGGATTCTGGTCCAGGAGAAATAGGAATAAGGTTTATTCGGTTGTCTTTTATCTTTACCCTCTCTCATTGCGAGTGTTCCTAGGATTAGGACAGTACACCCATTATGCTTATTGGATAGTCTTCTTCCAAACCATAGGCTGGTGCCGAACGGTAGGGAAGGAAGAAAACCATTTGGCCTAAAGGGGTGTGCAGAAGGTAAAGACTAAAGACATATGAAGGGATTTAGAGAGGTGGCAAAGAATTATACGGTTACAGTCGCGAATCTGGAAGAGGCATTGCTAGGAATACCAGGATACCCCATCGAAACATTTCAATGTTTCATTTTCACTGTGTAATGTTAAAAGAAAACTGATTTCCCAATTAGATACTTACTCCAGGGTATGTATTTACCAGGTTTGATTCTCATATCTGTATGGTTTTACAGATGATGAGTGGGAGTAGGTTATTGGGAATTGGGTGATCATCCTCATTATATTGGGATTCGTTGTAATCGGTGATATTTGAGGAAATCATCTGGGCTGTTTGCCGGTCGGCAAATATTTGGTTTTGAATATCCGCTTTAATGCACCAATTTCAAATTGATATATCTGTACGTCTATTTTCATAGAGTGAGATATATCTTTCTGAAATTATGTCTATGACATTTACCTATATCAGTGGATGGTTAGGTAAGGAGCATTAAACAGCGGTGTATTTCTTCTTGACCATAAGTACAGTTTTCAACCTACGACACACAGTGAATGAGTTATCAGACTCAAGGGACTTGTACAGAGTATTTTATGTTGTCCAGGGTCCATCAGGACAGAGGGGTTGGTCCTCATACTATATTCGGTTTACTTATGACTTCTCTAGTTTTTAGACAGGTGTTTCGTGGAAACACAGGGTCCGAATTTTGAGAAGTTATAGGTATTTGAATAGAGTAGAGAACCAGGTGTAGCGAGTATCGGGATTCTTCAAAGTGATCGAAGATGTAGATACTTGTGTATGGTATTCAGTTGATAGTAATGATTAAGAGAACTTGCTCCTCTTTCAGGTTACTCATAATTGGAAATGCTCCTAAGTTGTGTAACGTTGATCGGCCTCCTTCCATTTAATTGACATGCACTGGAGACAGTTGCATGATTTGGATCTGGTTCAATTAAATTAGTGCCTCTGGTTCTATATTGGATATAGAACAGTTCATATCTTAACGGTGTTAAGGTACGGGGAGTTGTCCGGCTTATGATTAAAACCAGACACTGGACAACTCAAGGCACGTTTCTGTAATGGCTGTTTGTGGGTTGACCCAGGCTATGACGAGGGTTGACTTTCTACCATCTGGATGAACAATAGCAATATTGTTCTAGACTCGCCACAGTTTTATTAAAAATGAATTTTTTCAGAAAACAGTAGTGGGAGTATGGTAGAACTGGAAGTGATTCCAGAACCACAAACGATTACTGAAGATTTGATAAGGAACCTAAAGATTCAATCTGGATTGACATTCCATTGGCCACTCCGCAGATACGGTGGGTAACTTCAGGCACCCGAGAGGTACTAGGGTAGCCTCAAGGACGGTGACAGGGAAGTTCTTGTTTACCTACACTTGCCATTGCTGTTGTTCCAGACTGTGAAACCCGGCAGGGGGATGAGTATAGCGTCGTTCTAAACTTGTTTTAGAAGTGTACGTCTATATGACTCTGCCAGAGGGTTGTCGTAGTCAGTGGGAGCAGCGGAAGCATTGGTGGACAGGTAGCTTATGTCTATTTACAGACTGAAGCACCAGTAGCGGAGATAGATCATCTATTTCTGATATGACAGTCATGGGTTTGACTTCATCAGAATAGGGGATGGATCTGTTGAGAAGGTAGTAGGGTGTGATGTCATGGTATTTGGATGACATACACAGAGTAGGAAAAGAAACTCCTATACTACAGTCGGTTATACTTTGGTCGTCACACAGTGTTTTCTCCATATGGGATTTGGACATTATGTCAGACGTACTGGTTACTAGATCTATGGTTTTAGATCTAGATTTGGGTGTTTTCCCAATCAGGGTACTTAGACAGCATTCTAAGAGTATTTAGAATGAACGACTCCTGGCACGGTAGTGTACCTGCAGGTAATGGAGTCACCCTCTCTAAAGGTGTCTTATAGACTAAAGTAGAGAGGGATGTGCATGATTGGCAGATCACTTGCTTAGGCAATTGAGTCAATCATGAGATGTCAAGTACCACACCAGATGTTGTTCTTGCACTAGATGCAATAAGTTGACATTTGATCCAATCCTGGAGAAACAGTCGGAAGCAGTTTTAGAACATAAGTGGATGTTCTAGGGATATGATAACGATAGCCTCATGCAGGAGACAGTTATCATTCCAGGCTTCCAAGGTGACCTGGACAACAAGGAGGTTGTCAGAGTTATAGTTTTCCTTCTGATGAGGGGCAGTATTTTGGACAGGTGATCCAAGGCAATACTGAGGGAGGCATGGCGCAGGATACTGATTAAGTTCAGTTGACGATACAGTCTAAGAAGTTTGGATTTGGAGTTCATTTATGAGCTATGTCCCATCAGACATCCAGACACATTCTAAGACAGGTATTACTCTTTTCGGGAGATGGCTTTCTCCGCGAACTTGAGATATAGAGAGACATAGAAAGAGACAACAAAGCGGATCCACTCACTGAGGCTATTCCTCGAACGCAATAGTTCCGCAAGCGAGCTTTGTGGGAACTGATTAGTAGAGGAGTTGGGTGTTCGGTATCACACGGGCTGTGAGTATGCGACATCGCAATAATTAGGCTTGAGTGCAAGTGGGAGATTGTTGGAGATAGTGCCCTCAGAGTCAATTATTAGGTCACAGGTACGTGATTGCAATGATTGATGGAGGACCTATCCCGGTAGGACAGTCTTACTCGAGATGATAGTATGCTATCTGGTTTACCTTTATCATCGTGTACTGCTTTAGGTGACCTGACAAGTCGCTATTGCATGTTGATAGAGCCCCTAGGATTCTTGCTTGACCACCAGCAGTATGAGGGCGATCATATAAGTGGGAGCTGGGGTCTATAAGCATATCCTTAAATGGTCCCTAGTCGTGTGAGTTTCGAGACAGGGCATCGATACTCCAGAGTAGACTAGTGTATACAGTCGAGACCCCGACGAGGGGCGGTGGCCGGTCTCACAAGCCACTGGTGTCAGTTGGTTCACCTAAGATGTATACAGGTGCTCATTGGGTTATGAGTACACCGGACAGGACTCGCCGGGAACATGCTAGTTGGTCATATACCAGACGTTAGATGGCAGTTCCCTGGTGACATGTATACAGGTTAGTTCATCGACCTGGGGATCGTCATTTTTCTCGTGTGAGTTCCCACTGTACTTTGATTACTACCCTACCACGGCTCAAAGGAGTCGTGCAAACAGGTTTTAGTTGGGTACAGTCCCGAGCCACATGGAGGCAGTGAGCGTATCTTCAGGGGTTCGTCTCTCCCAGTATTGGGGGTGAGGTCGCGCTGTTTCTAGGAGAGCCATTACACGAAGCCCTCGGCCGAGGCAAGGAGATTTACTGGTAGGTATTCCAGTAGTATCTCATGGTGTTCTGGGCTACACTCCGACACGACTTGTACCGCTTTTGGGGGTCTGACTTTTACCAACCCCCTAGGCCCGCCATGCGATACTCATAGACGAACGGACCGGACTGTACGGATATTGTCACTGACAGGCTCAGTAGGGTTGTCAGGCTGAGTTCGCTCACAGACGTCCCTTTTAGTCAATGCCTGGTAGCCCGTTACGTATTGGCTTATACCTCTGACGTGCTAGTGGTTAAATCCACAACCAAGGTGTTGACGAGTTTTTAGAGTCCCCCACATTCAGTTACTCAGCTTTCGGGCGAAAAGTTGTAGAGGCCGTATGGAGATATGGCAAGGTCCGATCAGATACGTGCGGTATTGCACGGATCAGGATCACACAGTTTGTACTACAGGCCGTATGGATATATGGCAGGGTTCGATCAGATACGTGCGGTATTGCACGGATCAGGATCAGACAGATTTTACTAGCCGGCTTTGGTTTAGGCCGGATCCTAGTATAGTACAGTGTAGATTTTGTCTCATTGCATTTGTATTTCGGTCGGAATACAAATGCGGGTGTGTATGCACAGTATCGGGGTTTTTCCTGTAATTTATTACGGGACCAGTTTTCTGGAGTTGCCAGTTTGCTTTCCGTTTCGGCCATTTTCATTTGTATCGTTCATTGGCCGAAGTTTGGTGGAGGAGGGCTTATTTGCATTGTTGCAAATAAGCATTTGTGGAGGGGGTCTTTGCATTTCCTTGTATCATGATGATGAACCTTGACCTTGTTTTCTTGACTTCTTCATGATGGCTTGACTTTTTGAAGTCATCATGTTTGAAGATGGTTGCTTGACTTTGGATATCATGATGGTTGTGGTGGAGTGTTGGTTTTTGCTTGTCATCATGCTTATGCATGATAGTCTTTTTCTCTCTCTCTCTTGCATTATGAGATTGGTTATCTTTTGATTCATACACTCCACTCTCACACACCCCTCTCTCTCTCTCCTCCTCCTCTAGTTATGGCAGGCCAAGCATGGAGGAGGGGTTGCCCATTTTTTGTAGTGGGGATTTTTGCTCTCTTGATGCTAGAAAAATCCCCAAGTTCCTCCACAAAAGTTCATACCTCATTTCCTCCACCAAAATGGCATCTCCATGAACCCCAAAGTGAGACTTGAGTACTACACATTCTACAGCAAATCTTGGGCACGTCAACTAGCCAGCTTCGTGCCCGAGTTGCCTCGGTATTGAGGTGGGAGCCCGTAAAAGAAGTAGGCGATGTGGTGCATTTCCGGCGACGAGGTGGAGACCGGAGCTTCCGCAAGAGATCGGGACGACGACGAGAAGACCGAAGGACTCGGATCAGTCGGTATATCTCTCTTCCCCATCTTGTAGTTAGCTAGGACTAGTTAATGGTTCGATCCGGGTATTAGTGCGCGGCGGTTTGCCAGTTCAAGAAAAATTTAAGTTTATCACCGCTTCCGCATTTGGCCGTCGGATTGACGGCCGGGGCACCGCCGTGCACTTACAAATGTAAACACAAGTGAGAAAAAAGAATGATCAAATGAGCAATATTAGTCAATGTAAATTCATATATCAAATATATATAATTATATATTAAATCATTAAATCAACACTTGGTTTTATGATCCGGTCATATCACATCTAACCGACTAATATTATGTGTATCAATTTATCGAACCAACACTTGATTTGGTAACCCGGCTATATCGTATATAACCGAACGATGATACAAATCGCGAGAATAGAATACAATATCACATACTCGTATTAATTTCGGTCCCGCACATATCTTATATGTGCTCCTACTCCGTTTCGCTTGAGCCAGGAAACCTCTGTGTATGACTCTAAAGACTCGTCAATACGCCGGCAGTAGGTGTGATCATATCAAACATCCACAAGCCGCAAGAGGCGTGCTAAACGTAACGGCCACTCGGGTATGGAGCGATCAGAAGATCAACAAGCAAGCCTGCTCATACTCCTGTGAATCCAATCAGTAATACTACCGCACAGTCCGGTCTGTTCGTCTGATATGTCGCATACCTCGCCTAGTGGTGATAACGTCATACCCCAGTAGCTTGATAAGTCATGCCAATGTAAGGTCCATAACGGGCGTGAAACTACCGATAACTCTTACCAGTAAATCACATTTACCCTGGCCAGGGATTTCAGTTATGACCAATCGAGCATAGCACAACATCAACCCCCAATACCGAGAGAGATGAATCCACTCCTATCGCTCATTGTCTAGATGTGACTCGGGACTGTACCCAAAAACCACCTGTTTGCACGACTCAGTAGAGCCGTGGTAGGGTGGAAATCAAAGCATAGTGGGATCCACACAAGACTCTATGATGATCTCGGGTCAGCAGACTAACTTGCACCAGTGTCACCAGAGAACTGCTATCAGACGTGAGGTGTTATACTATCTAGGAGTTCTCGGTGAGTCCGTTCAGTGTACTCAGTCTCCACTGAGCACCCGTATACCATCTCTGATGTCAAACACCAATGGATATGGGATCATCCATCACCCATCATATAGGTCGAAAAGATATACGCTAGTATACTCTGGAATATCGATGCCCCGTCTCGATATTCCCATGACTAGGAACATTGAAGGATGAACTCATGGACTACCCAGGCCCCACTAGTATGATCTGCATCATAATCCTGGAAGTTGAGTACACATCCCAAGGGCTTTATTAACATGTAACAGAGAGACAGTAAGTGTACATGTTAAGATAAAGAGCAACCAGGTAGCGTACTAACATGTCGAGCAAGAAAGTCCTCCCTATATATGTCCTAGCATCCACTATAATATACATCTCATGTACAATAATGTCCTCTAGGGCATACATACAATTAACAATCTCCAACTTGCACTAAGGCCAGTTGTTGTAGTATAGCATACCCAACACCCTATAAAAGTCTCTCGCAGGAATGGCTTCAGTGAGTAGATCCGCCGTGTTAACCTCTTAGTCAACTCTCCTAACCTCGATCTCTGGGAGATCAACCATCTCCTTGATCAGGTGATACTGCCTTAGAATATGTCTGGGTCACTGATGGGACCGGGGTTCCTGAGCCAAAGACACCCCTCCATTGTCTCACAATGGTAGGAACCTAGTTCATCTCATGAACGAATATACACCAAAACTTCCTCTTTGGTAGTATCTTTGATAGCGATGTCACCAGCCTTTATCGTCTAGTTTGTCACGGTATCTAGCTTGGAACTCTTCCAACATACCGTCCCTCCACTGAGGGTAAAGACAATACCTATGACTGACACTCAGTCGTCCTTACCACCCTGGAAGCTATCCAGTGATTCTCCCCAGGATTGATTGATACCATCTCACTACACCTAGTGAGAATCCTAACATCCACTTAGATCTATCCCATAGATTCAGAAACCATGATTTAGGAGGTATCGGCTAGATCCTATATGGAGAATCAATGTGATAAGAGGAGATTGACTGAGTGTAGCATAGGAAACACCTTCCCTATCAAGAGTATGTCATCTACGTACAATACGAGGAAGACTACCATACTCTCCAACCTTTTTTGTATATACAAGGTTCATCTACTATTCTGATGAAGTCAAACACTTTGACTACCACATCAAAACAGATGTTCCAATTCCGCAATGCCTGCTTTAACACATAAAGCAACTTGCACACGTTTCCGCTGCTCCCACTGTCAACGAAGCCCTCTGGCTGTGTATTTATAGACGCTCTTTTCTAAATCATAATTTAGAAAAAGCAGTCATGACACCCAACCACCAGATATCGTAGTCATGGTATGTAGCAATGGCAAGTAGGATCCGGATGGATTTAAGCATAGCCTCTGGAGAAAATGTCTCATCATTATCCACGCCTGGTCGATGATGAGAACCTTTTGCAACAAGTCTATCTTTGAAAGTCTCAACTTTTCCATCTACACAAAGTAATCTTCTCAAGATATACCTGCTCTTGATGGGGATATAATGTAAGTCGATGTACTACACCCCAATACTTGTGGGGAGGCGTAATTTTCAAAAACGAACTTGTTTAGTGAACAAACATCGACTAACCGCTTGAATCGAAGCTAAACTATAGATAACCAAACACAAAGTGTTTCTAAACTACTGTGTTTAGGGATTATACCTAATGAACCAACTCCTTCGTCTTTACGAACTCCTTGTTCTCCTCGGCCTTCTCGAAGTAGTAGACGATCCACCCGAGAGCAAAACTCCAAGCTTAGCCTATAAACTTGAGGCAACTAACCTTCTTGGATTGCTAATCAAAGAAGATAGATTGAGATAAAGTGATGGTTATGGATTGTTTAGTCTTACTAACCCTTGTACTCAACTCATGAGAGGGGAGGATTAGTCTTTTGAAGAGAGAGAGCTTGAGGAGAGAGAATGTGTAGATAATAATGAGATGAGATTATTGAGTATCATAATAAATATGAAGCATTCTCTTTTATGAAGAAAAGAATAATACATGATGAATAAGCATGCTTCACAAATATCTAATGGTGATTCATTATCATGAGTCATTAAGCATTTATTGTGCTTTAATGACATGAATGAATCACCCTCATGACTCACTAATCTCATTCATTGCATATGACACCTAAACCTCCTTAGTCACCACTTCTAGAAGCTTCTCGCACAATTACGAGAACGCCCCTCCAATCCGCAAAAATACGGAAAAACTTTAGACTGTAAAAATCCAATAACCGGATACCAGTAACTGGCTTAAACCAAAACCGACTGGTAAAAACTGTCCGAAAGTCGTACGTGCGTAAACGCACGTACGCGTCCGAACCCTTGTCGTAAAACCATACGACCTCTATATCGTTTCGCCTGGAATAGGAAACTCTCTGTGTGGGACTCTAGAGACTCGACTACTACGCTGGCAGTGGGTTTAACCACAGACCGCAAGCAGCACTAGCTGTACGTAACGGTCCCCAGGTAGTTGTCGATAAGAAGGCCGATGAGGAAACCCATCCGAACTCCTACTGAGTCTGATGTGACAATCTCCATACAGTCCGGTCCGTTCGTCCAAGACTATCGCATATCCTGCCTAGGGGGCGGCAAGCGTCAGTCCCCTAATAGCGGTATAAGTCGTGTCGGAGGGAAGCCCATTACACCCTGAGAAACTACTGGAACCTACCAGCAAATCTCGCTTGCCCTGGCCAGGGACTTTGCGTAATGGCTCTCTGACACAGCGCGATATCAACTCCCAATACCGGGAGGGACGAATCCTGTCTAACCGCCATTGCCTCCAAGTGCTCGGGACTGCACCCAACTACTACCTATTTGCATGACTCCTTTGAGCCGTGGTAGGGTAGCAATCTAAGAACAGTGGGACACACTCGAGGCGAAGTAGCAGTGTCAAGTCTGCGGACTATGCTGTACTCATGTCACCTGGGAACTGTTCACTGACGACTGGTATAAAACCAACCAACAGTTCCCTGTGAGTCCTATCCGGTGTACCCGTAACCTAACGAGCACCTGTATACTATCTCCAGTACGATGTACTGACGGCTGTGGGACAGACCATCTCTCCAACTGGGATGAGAAGCGTACACACTAGTCTACTCCGGAGTATCGATGCTCTGTCTCGACAATCCAACGACTAGGGACCTGAATAAGGATGTGCTTGTAGACTACCCAGCCCCCACTAGTGTGACTGCCATCACAACGCTGGTAGTCAAGCAAGATCCTAAGAGCTCTATCAATATTTACACTCACATATTAAGATAGAAAAACCAAGTAGCATACTACCATGTTTAGCAAGACTGTTATATACATGTGAATATCCCAAGCTTCCATTAAGTAATATACAAACTAGTATGATACAGTAATGGCCTTCTAGGGCATAAACACTAACAATCTCCCACTTGCACTAGGGCCATGTACTGGCATATCGAAGACCAATGATCTCGAGTAGCCTCTCGAACTGCGTCTGAGGTAGGGCCTTCGTGAATGGATCAGCAATGTTCTTTTCTGAAGCAACTCTCCGAACCTCGATCTCCTGACGATCAATGATCTCCCTGATCAGGTGATACCGCCTCAAGATGTGTCTGGACTTCTGATGGGACCTTGGTTCCTTCGCTAAAGCTATAGCTCCGCTGTTGTCGCAATACAGAGGTATTGGATCAACTATGGTAGGAACCACCTGAAGTTCTGTTAGGAACTTCTTCATCCAGACTGCTTCTTTTGCGGCATCGCAAGCAGCTATATACTCCGCTTCCCTCGTCGAGTCAGTAACGGTGTCCTTCTTGGAGCTCTTCCAGCATACCGCCCCTCCATTGAGGGTAAAGACATAACCCGACATGGACTTGGAATCGTCCTTATCACTCTGGAAGCCGGAATCAGCAAAGGCCTTCAACCTAAGGTCTTTTCCGCCGTAAACCAAGAACATCTCCTTAGTCCTCCTCAGGTACTTGAGAATGTTCTTTACTGCTATCCAGTGTTTCTCCCCTGGGTCTGACTGATACCGACTCACCACGCTTAGTGCGTAAGCTATATCTGGTCTGGTACACAACATCGCATACATTATAGAGCCTACCGCAGAAGCGTAGGGTATAATAGACATGCGTTCCCTTTCCAAATCAGTCTTGGGAGACATCTCTTTAGAGAGGGTGATTCCGTGACAAGCCGGTAGATTACCGCGCTTAGAATCTTCCATACTGAATCTTTTCAGTACAGTGTCGATATACCTGGACTGCGAAAGTCCCAACATCCTCTTGGATCTATCACGATAGATCCGGATCCCCAGAATGTAAGAGGCATCACCCAGGTCTTTCATGGAGAACCTGTGTGACAAGAATCCTTTGACAGATTGTAGCATAGGAATGTCATTTCCTATCAATAGAATGTCATCCACGTACAAGACGAGGAATACGACACTTCTGGCTACAACTTTACTATATATGCACGGTTCATCTGGATTTTTGATAAAGTCATATTCTTTGACTGTCTCATCAAAACAGATGTTCCAACTCTGCGATGCCTGCTTTAGTCCATAAATGGACTTAAGCAGCTTGCATACTTTCCCGCTGCTCCCACTCTGATTGAAACCCTCTGGCTGATCCATATAGACGCTCTCTTCTAAATTTCCATTCAGAAAAGCCGTCTTTACGTCCATCTGCCAGATTTCATAATCATGGAAGGCAGCAATAGCAAGAAGGACCCGAATGGATTTGAGCATAGCCACTGGAGAAAAAGTTTCGTCATAGTCCAAACCAGGTCTTTGACGAAAACCCTTTGCAACAAGTCTAGCCTTATAGGTTTCCACCTGTCCATCTACACCAATCTTTTTCTTGAAGATCCATTTGCATCCTATGGGTTTTACCCCATCTGGAGCAAAGTCCAAAGTCCATACTTTGTTGGTGTACATGGACTCCATTTCGGTCCGCATTGCATCTAGCCATCGTACCGAGTCGCCGCTCTGGATGGCCTGCTGGAAGTCAGTAGGTTCATCATCATCTATGATGCAATCCTCTCTATCCCCGTCTATGAGAAAACCGTAGTATCTCTCAGGCGGATGAGACGGCCTACTACTCCTGCGGAGGGGTGCGGGAATGTCCTGTTCTTCTTGAACTTCTGGTTCTACCAAACTTTCAGTAGCAGTTTGTGGTTCTGGAATTTCTTCCAGTTCTATTTCGCTCCCACTTGATTCCTTTTCTAAAAACAGATGTTCCAGAAAATGGGCATTACGAGAAACAGAGACCTTTTGTTCCTCTGCGTAATAGAAATAATATCCCTTGGAGTTCTTTGGATATCCCACAAACAAACATTTTACTGATCGTGCCTCGAGCTTGTCCACATGCTGCTTTTTAACAAAAGCTGGACATCCCCAAATCTTCATATGCTGAAGATGGGGTTTCTTCCCAGTCCACATCTGATATGGAGTGGTAGGCACAGTCTTGGTAGGAGCCCTGTTCAGAAGATATGCCGCTGATTCTAGCGCATAACCCCAGAAAGATCGCGGTAACTCAGCATTACTCATCATGGATCGTACCATATCCAATAGGGTTCGATTCCGTCTCTCCGATACACCGTTATGCTGTGGAGTGTATGGAGGAGTAAGCTGAGAGAGAATTCCTTTCTCTTTTAGGTAACCTAGGAACTCGGCACTCAAGTATTCACCACCTCGATCAGATCTAAGTGTCTTGATACTTTTGCCGGTTTGGTTTTCTACTTCATTCTTATACTCTTGGAATTTCTCAAAATCTTCGGATTTATGTTTCATCAGATAAATGAATCCGTATCTTGAGTAATCATCCGTGAAAGTAATGAAATAGGAAAAACCACCTCTTGCATGTGTAGACATTGGACCGCATACATCGCTGTGTATGAGTCCTAAGAGCTCGCTCGCTCTTACTCCTTGTCCAGTAAATGGAGTCTTCGTCATCTTTCCTTTGAGACAAGATTGACAAGTGTCATAAGTTTGATATTCGAACGTGTCCAAATATCCTTCTCTATGCAACTTAGTCAACCTTCTCTCATTGATGTGACCCAGTCTACAATGCCATAAGAAAGCTTTATTTAAATCTGGAGACTTTCTTTTTAGTGTGTTCTGGACATTGAAAATTTGGAGTTGGTTTAAAACATATATGCCGTTATTTAGTGTACCTGACCCAATCAAACCATGATTAAGGTGGATGCTGACAACATCTCTTACAAACGTGAAATCATAACCTTTATTTGATAACAAGGAAACTGATATGATATTACACGTTAAGCTTGGTACAAAATAACAGTTATGTAAAACCAAAATGTGTCCACCCGTCAATCCTAGGTGATAATCCCCGACGGACGCAGCTCCCACGCTAGCTCCGTTAGCAACCTTTAGGGTCATATCACCTTCCTTCAGCACTCTACGGTTTCTCAGTGCCTGCAATGAATTGCAAATATGAGATCCTGATCCGGTATCCAATACCCAGGAAGTAGAGTTGATCGACAGACAATTCTCAATTACAAACACACCTGAAGTCGAAGCCACAGCTTGCTTCGGTTCCTGGTTCTTGGCGTTGCACGCCTTGCAATCCTTCTTCCAGTGCCCTTTCCTGTGACAATGGAAGCACTCATCCTGGCCAACTATCGGTACCGCAAACTTTTTCTTTCCCTTCCCTCCCACCTTACTAACACCTCCTCTAGGTCTGGGTGCGGCCTTCTTCTTCCTTCCTTTGGCCCTAGCCTTGGACCCGGAAGAAGATGAACCACCAACAAACATAGCGGGTGTTTCCCTTGAATTCTTCAAGGTGCCCTCTGCACTCCTTAACATGTTCAGGAGTTCCGGAAGTTCAACTTCTTTTCTTTGAATGTTGAAGTTCAGGATAAACTGGGCGTAGGTGTGAGGAAGGGACTGGAGAATAAGGTCTGTATAGAGCTCATTATCCAAAGTCGTCCCAAGGTCTGCAAGCTCTTCTATATAGCCGATCATCTTTAGGACATGTTCTCCTACCGATGACCCGACAGCCAACCTCGCTCGAAACAAGTTCTTAGAGGTCTCGTATCTTGCTATACGAGATTGCTCTCCATAAAGTTCCTTTGTATGGAGAAATATGCCATCAAGGTCCATATCCTCGTGCCTCCTCTGATGTTCATTGTTCATCGAGGCAAGCACGATGCACTTGGCTTTCGCGCAATCTAAATCCCAGGTTTTGCGGATTTCCTTATCCGCATTGCTGGATTTGGGACCAGGGACAGCGGGTGCCGTAGCGGTGAGGATGTACCCCAGTTTGTCATAGGTCAAAGCCATTTTGACATTCCGCAGCCAATCTTTATAGTTTGGCCCTGTCAGTATATTTTTCTCTAAAAGTAACTTAAGTCCAGTCATTTTCAGGGTCGCTGCAATTAGGAGAGAGAGAAGAAAACTCGTTAGCATGATGCTCTTGCAAGTTTAGAGTGGTTTTTAGTTTATCTAAACTGGATGGCTCCCACTGTTTCTCGAATCCTTCCTCAAACCATAAAAGAAGAATTAGCCAGGACTATTCTCACCGTACAATACTTGCTTAACCGTTCAGCCAGGCTGGTGTCGATACTTCGAGGGAGGTTTTCCAACGCTTTCGCGAAGTTCCTTAATTAAATAACCTCTTTTCTCTGGGGGCGTAACCCCGCTGACACTTTTCTGGACACCTACTAGGTTTATAGCATTGATCGTTAAGTGACGAATATCCTGATAAGTAGCATATACTCACAGTAGGATCGGGATCCAAATATCATCGTTTGATAATGCTGTAGGAATGCTACCAACATTCATCAAACTCCAAATGGTATGCATCTCTTTGCAAATTTCAGTTTCTTTAGAAATTCCCGATATATGTTTTTGCCCCATGCTCTTATAACCTTGGCTTTGGTCAAAGTGTCATAAGTCACATGTCAAGTTCTACCCGTCATTATCTTGTCAATTTGAACCCATCCGCATATACCCCTGACTTTGGTCAAATGGTAATACGACTGTCCCAAACCAACTCATCTATCTTATGCAACAAATGAAAACCCAGCAGCTACCAAACACTATGCCTTGACTTTGGCCAAAATGCATAGCTTGAATACTACTGAATACCCAAATGAAATGACGGAGGGCTACGAATGGTTTTGGCGAAACCGTGAACGTAGTGAACTTGATATAACCGAAGGAACCTGATAGCTTTTTAAAAAAGGAGTGGTTAAAGCTCCGCATTTAAAAATATCTGTTTTTAAAATTAACCGAGTGGTTTCTTTTAAATTGTTCCAACGATTAAAACTTTGGTTTATTTTCTTTGCATTATAGATAATGCGTCCCATCATTAACTTATCATTGCAGAAAACAACGAAAATACAACGTCCTCTTATGCCATCCGCATTCGCCACGGGGTCCCGTCATTACCCGTTAGGTTACTTAACTAACGACAGAGCGGGGGCTGGGCTAGCGCGGGTGTAAAACATAAATGACGTCTAAATAGCTATCATATATAGATATTTTACATTCGTCTGACGCAATGATATACATTCCAGAACACAGATGAACTTAATTGGATTTGCAAGCAATCTGTATTTCTTTTGAGCCTGCAAGAAAAGACAGATTACACAGTTGTGATGAATAGCCATTACCCCACCCTCGACCCCTACGGGTACGGCAAACTACCCACCCGGCAGTTTGTGTACCCCACCTTGGGTCAGTCCTAGGAGCAAAAACAGTAAAATGAAATAATACATCGGTGGCTACAACCGCAACCTGGATGTGCCCCGCAAAATAATATTACAACAAATTACATTTACAACAAATGAATTAAATAATAACCCATTGCTAAACCCCGGCTATACACCACAACAGTCCAATTACAGTTCATATGCACAAACAAATAAAACCATTTCAGAAATGTGCAACCCCCTGCCAACTGACATACTAGCAGTTAGGGGAGGTTTACGAACACATTAAACAATCACAGATATAATCCAATATGCAAAAACTGTACAATTTCGATCGATTAAACGCTTTTAACATTACTCCAATACTGCTCTGTAAACTGGAAACCTGAGCAAAATTAAAATATTCCAGAAAACACCAAATTCTACAGAGAAGCAACACAGGAAATTTGAGTTCCTGACTCGGCAACTCGGCGGCGGAAGCGCGGCGGATCGGTCCGATCCGCCGCGGTTCCGCGGTCGCGTTGCCGATTCAGGAGCCCAAATTTCTTGGGTGTTCTTCTGGCGTCTTTTCAAGCTTTCTGAACTTCCCTGAAAAATTTTTGGACATCATTTTAAAATCGACAGAAACTTGATATTTTTAAGGTTTTCCGGCTTCGTTTTTCCGTTCGAAATTCGTACAAATTTGCAATTAAGTTATTTATTGTTTAGCGAGGCTTTGATACCACTGTAAGTCGATGTACTACACCCCAATACTTGTGGGGAGGCGTAATTTTCAAAAACGAACTTGTTTAGTGAACAAACATCGACTAACCGCTTGAATCGAAGCTAAACTATAGATAACCAAACACAAAGTGTTTCTAAACTACTGTGTTTAGGGATTATACCTAATGAACCAACTCCTTCGTCTTTACGAACTCCTTGTTCTCCTCGGCCTTCTCGAAGTAGTAGACGATCCACCTGAGAGCAAAACTCCAAGCTTAGCCTCTAAACTTGAGGCAACTAACCTTCTTGGATTGCTAATCAAAGAAGATAGATTGAGATAGAGTGATGGTTATGGATTGTTTAGTCTTACTAACCCTTGTACTCAACTCATGAGAGGGGAGGATTAGTCTTTTGAAGAGAGAGAGCTTGAGGAGAGAGAATGTGTAGATAATAATGAGATGAGATTATTGAGTATCATAATAAATATGAAGCATTCTCTTTTATGAAGAAAAGAATAATACATGATGAATAAGCATGCTTCACAAATATCTAATGGTGATTCATTATCATGAGTCATTAAGCATTTATTGTGCTTTAATGACATGAATGAATCACCCTCATGACTCACTAATCTCATTCATTGCATATGACACCTAAACCTCCTTAGTCACCACTTCTAGAAGCTTCTCGCACAATTACGAGAACGCCCCTCCAATCCGCAAAAATACGGAAAAACTTTAGACTGTAAAAATCCAATAACCGAATACCAGTAACTGGCTTAAACCAAAGCCGACTGGTAAAAACTGTCCGAAAGTCGTACGTGCGTAAACGCACGTACGCGTCCGAACCCTTGTCGTAAAACCATACGACCTCTATATCGTTTCGCCTGGAATAGGAAACTCTCTGTGTGGGACTCTAGAGACTCGACTACTACGCTGGCAGTGGGTTTAACCACAGACCGCAAGCGGCACTAGCTGTACGTAACGGTCCCCAGGTAGTTGTCGATAAGAAGGCCGATGAGGAAACCCATCCGAACTCCTACTGAGTCTGATGTGACAATCTCCATACAGTCCGGTCCGTTCGTCCAAGACTATCGCATATCCTGCCTAGGGGGCGGCAAGCGTCAGTCCCCTAATAGCGGTATAAGTCGTGTCGGAGGGAAGCCCATTACACCCTGAGAAACTACTGGAACCTACCAGCAAATCTCGCTTGCCCTGGCCAGGGACTTTGCGTAATGGCTCTCTGACACAGCGCGATATCAACTCCCAATACCGGGAGGGACGAATCCTATCTAACCGCCACTGCCTCCAAGTGCTCGGGACTGCACCCAACTACTACCTGTTTGCACGACTCCTTTGAGCCGTGGTAGGGTAGCAATCTAAGAACAGTGGGACACACTCGAGGCGAAGTAGCAGTGTCAAGTCTGCGGACTATGCTGTACTCATGTCACCTGGGAACTGTTCACTGACGACTGGTATAAAACCAACCAACAGTTCCCTGTGAGTCCTATCCGGTGTACCCGTAACCTAACGAGCACCTGTATACTATCTCCAGTACGACGTACTGACGGCTGTGGGACAGACCATCTCCCCAACTGGGATGAGAAGCGTACACACTAGTCTACTCCGGAGTATCGATGCTCTGTCTCGACAATCCAACGACTAGGGACCTGAATAAGGATGTGCTTGTAGACTACCCAGCCCCCACTAGTGTGACTGCCATCACAACGCTGGTAGTCAAGCAAGATCCTAAGAGCTCTATCAATACGTACACTCACATATTAAGATAGAAAAACCAAGTAGCATACTACCATGTTTAGCAAGACTGTTATATACATGTGAATATCCCAAGCTTCCATTAAGTAATATACAAACTAGTATGATACAGTAATGGCCTTCTAGGGCATAAACACTAACATATAATCCTTCTGATATAGCAACCAAAGTCCATAATTTGTTGGTGTATATAGATTCCATCTCAGATCTCTAAGCATCCAGCCATTCTTATAGAGTCCTTACTCTTGATGGCCTGCACGAAGCTAGTTGGGTCATCATCTCCATGATGAAATCCTCGCTCCCACTGTCATTGAGAAACCGAAGTATCTCTCAGGAGGATGAGGAACCCTACCAAATTGGCGAAGAGGCTGAGGTTCGTTGGGAACTATTGAATCCTCCGGTTTTACCAAATTATCAGCTGTAGTTTGTATAGCTAGAACTTCTTCCTGTTCTACAGAACTGAGCTTGCCTCGAGCTTGTCCAGATTTTGCTTTTAGACATAGGCCTGACAACCCCAAATCTTAACTTGCTTAAGACGTGGGTTCTTCCCATACCATATCTCATATGGAGTGGTAGGCACTGATTTGATTAGAACCTTATTCAATAGGTATGCAGTTTCTTCAAGCGCATAACCCCCAAAAAGAAATAGGCAACTCAATAATACTCATTATAGAGCGCACCATATCTAATAGGGTGCTATTGCCCCGCCCCGATACACCTTTATGCTGTGGTGTATACAGAGGAGTAATGCTGAGAGAGAATCTCATTCTCCTTTTGAATAGTCCAAGAATTTCATGCACAAGTATTCTCCTCCTCGATCACATCATAGGACATAATACTTATACCTGGTTTTGGTTCTCGACTTCTGACTTATATTCTATGAATTTATCAAAAGCTTCATACTTGTGTTTCAACATGAACATATGTCTGAATCTTGAGAGATCATCAGTGAATGTAAGGAAGTACAAAGAACCAGTCCTGGCATGTGTAGACAGGGGACCATATACATCTCTATGTATCAGTCCCAAGGGTTTACTAACCCTTTCTCTGTTTCAAGTAAACGGAGTTATGGTAATCTTATCTTTGTGACATGATTGGCAAGTTTCACAAGATGTAAATTCAAACTGATTTAAATATGCATCTAAATGTAACTTATCTAGTCGGGTCGCATTGATATGACCTAGTCTACAATGCCTCAAGAAAGATTTGTTCATTTCTAAACTCTTCCTCTTGTGTGTGTTCTGTACGTTAAGAACTGTGGTTTGATTTAGAACGTATATGCTTTTAGATAACCTGCCTGAACCGATCAACACTTTGATATAGGAAATGTTCAAAACATTATCCAACAATACAAAATTATATCCTTCTTTACTAAATAAAGAGACTGGTATGATGCTGTATATCAGGTTCGGTATCTAATAACATTCGTTCAGAATCAATGTATTTGGTAATACAGGGTGATAACTGCTAACTGATTTGGCTGCAACAATTGCACCAATTTCTATACTTAGAGACATATCACCCTATTCTCAGTTCTCTACCTATCTATAGCCCATGTAACAAATTACATATGCGGGATCCCGATCCGGTATCAAATACCCAGGACGTAGAGGACACTGAGAAACAATTCTTTGTAATGAACAAACCCGAAGAAGATGCATCAACATGCACTTTCTTCGTTTGGGCGGCATGGGAATCTTGGTATTCCCCTATTACCTGCTCGGTCTTATAACAATTATAAGTTGGAGCGGGACCAACGTTCCCCAGCTCAGTATAACAAGCGGGTTCGGTCAATACATACATATTATTATCTTGATTCAGGCGTGACATGGTCGCTACCTGGAGAGAGAGAGAGAAGAAAACACTCTGCGTGCGCTCTTGCAAGATTAGATTAGTTATATATTTTATCTAATCAGGATGGCTCCCACTGTTTTTATCAAATCTTCCTTCAAACCTTAAAAGGAAAGACTAGCTGGGATTAATTACACCCTACAAGTTCGCCAATCTTTCAGCCAGGCCAGTGCTGGTACTTTAAGAGAGGTTCCCCGTGCTTTCGCACGGACCTAATTAAAATAAACCTCATTTTCCCAGGGGCGTAACCCCGTTGACACCTTTCTAGACACCTACTTGATCGGCTAATTGTAAAGTGCAAAACTCTCCCAGGAGTAATAATTACTCGTAGTGGGTATCAGGATCCAACTATCTCATAGAAGGTATGCAATCTTATTGCAAATTTAAACACTTGAAGCTCCCGATAAAGGTTTTTACCCCTAGCACCTATGACCTTAGCTATGTTCAACAAATCATAAGCACTAGTCAAGTTCTACCCGTCATTTCGTGATTAATTAGACCCACCCATATGACCTTTGGCTAAGGTCAACAAGTCACATGATTGTCATAACTAATCGCATCATATGCTGTTTAGGAAGACATCACTTAGCTACTATACACTACGCCTCGGCTATGGTCAACAAACGCAGCACGAATACTAAGTACTCTACTTCCTAAAATGATGAAGGGTTGCAGATGGTTTTTAAGAAAACCTTTAACGCTTTGAACTTGATATCGTTGTAGAATCAAATGGTTTTAAATGGAGCGTTTTTGAGGCTTTTGCTAGTTTCGCTAAAGAGGTCACTCCCGATGAAGGGATCTCGGCTCTTTCCTCGTCGAATGAGGTGCAGGATATTCACAATACCACTATGCAAAGCAAGAACTAGAAAAGCAATAAAAAAAACCCGAGGGTTGTAGCATCTGCCAGTTATTGCTAAAGAGGTCACTTCCGGTGAAGGGATCTCGGCTATTTCCTTATCGAATAAGGTACTGGATATTCTGCAAGGAATACCGCTATGCAAAGTAACAGCTGGAGCTACCTGTTTTTGAAAATTCGATTCCACAACATCATTAGGTTTATTTTCTTTCATTAATCTCATTAATGAAGTCCCATCATTTAAGTTACCTAAGTATCACAGATAAATACAACGTACGCTTATGCCATCCGCATTCGCCATGATGTCCCGTCATGCACCGTTAGGTTAGGTAACTAACGGCAGAGCGGGGCAGGGCTAGCGCTGGTGTAAAATATAAGCAATGTCTATATAATTTATCATATATACTATATACATTATCTATCTCAACATATCAAATGATCACATCACAGATATCGTAGCAGAAAACATTATATGAAATATTGGATATACCAGGATGTCCGTGTTTTATTTTGAGCATGTATAAAACACGGATTCCACGGTCGTGATGAATAGCCAATCCCATATCCCAAGACCCGTACGAGAGCGGCAAGCAACCCTACCAATTCTAGAGTTAGGAGACTCGGAATCGACTCCTCGAGATGGTCTCCCACTGGACTCTAGAACCCGGTTACTTATGCTCCCCTCCTTGGGTCTATCCTAATGCGGAAAAGTAAATAATATACATCAACGGTGACATCTTCCTCAACCCGGAAGTGCCCAATAAAATACTATTACATACATTGAATTTTACATGAATGAAAATGAAAAACTCCCATCTTACATAAAAAACCCAGACAATTCAAACACGACGATCCTATATAACATATCACAACAACACATAACATCACATGTCATCAACGTAAGTAAATATGCATATCCCAATTGTCGTTGGTATAGCAACGAAACCGGCGATACCCTATATATTACACTTACGGTCGCAGAAAAGAAAATGAAAAACTACAACAGTTGGAATCCGCAACTACCTTAGACATCATAAACCCGTAATATCTCATATTGCTGATTTCATGCCTAACAAATGAATTCCTTAGACATCGTATGCCTAACAATCATAAACCCCGCATTTTAGTCTCGATCTCGAAAACACTTTTCAATATCAAGTCGGGCAATTCAACAAGATTCCCGACATCCTGATCGAATGCTCGTCGGAAACTTTAGTAGACGGCAACACCCCCCGATGCCGTCGACGAAGTGCACTAAGGCGGAACACCGCTGCCGCGAGCACCCGAATGGATGCTTTTTGGCGACGGGGTTCTCCTACAGTCACTTGGTCGAGGCTATGGGGCGTAGCTATCTAATAATGTTACCCGGTGAGTATCCGCGTACACAACGTGATTGCGACGGAATTTTGATCGCATCAAAATCCCGTGGCAATCGATCAAATGGGACTAAATTGCTAGATTTATAAAATTCAAATATTATGGATTCCAATTATTGTATCACAATCAACCAGGCGATGTTAAACATTTCGATCGAATCAACAAATCCCCACAACTCCCAAAATGCTCAACACTTGAGCAAAGTTAAAGTATCCAAAACGTGCCACAATACCTATGATCCGGCCGTAGAAGGGTCAAACCAACGCCTCACCTATGACACCGCGGAACTACGGCAAACCCTAGGGTTCAAGTCGCAGTTCCGAGGGTATAGAATCGAGTTAAGGTTTTTGTTCTTCTAGAGGGTCCATAGAGTTACTTGCACGACCATCGAATACACTTAACTTAGAAAATTCCAACTCTTGGAAAATTTCAGAGGGGGTCATGGGGTGATGTTTGTAGTTCGTTTGAACTATTAAACATAGCCAATGTTACCATTACAATGTTAAATTATACGATTACGAAACACTCCGTATTATTTCTATATCAAAATTTACATCACATGAAATTTTGGACTAAACAAACAATACCTGAAACCCCAAAACAAGCAGACCAGAGCACAGAACAAATTCGACACTATATGGAGCAATGGGGGCCGGCCTCCTCGAATTTTAGAGTGTCACGACCCGAAGGTACGGAACGTGACCGGCACTTAAATTATGAAACGTCTAGAGGCGCAGCGTAATCTAAGTAAGCCGAAGCCCAGAAATCTAAACCATTTAAAAGAAGAAGTGTAGGAAAAAAAGTTTAAAAGCAACATCAAATTTTCTTCAAAATTTCGGCAGAGTCTCCTTTGTAAAAACTGGCCCTAAACGGGTACAAACAAGAAATATAAACATAAGTAATAATAAAAGGCATCCCCAAGCGGGAGCTAGCTCTTCGCCAATTGGCGGACACAACCACGCAAGCAAAATAATATACAACGCCGAAGGGCGAGGAAAAAAACTAAGAAGTAAACCAAATCCACCAGAAAACCATAATAATACAAGCGCGACTCTAAGGTCGAAATAAAAACAACTGGTCTTCTAAATCTACCAATAATTCAAGTCTGGTTGATGGAGCTTACTAGATACAAATGTAATGAATAAAAGTACAATGGCGGTCACGATACAAATGAACCAACCTACCAAACAATCACCCTGAATGAAATAGAGTACCAGCAAGCCGCCAGAAAAAACCTGTACATCTGAACCTGTAAGAAAATTTGGCACAACGGGGGTGAGTTGCCAACTCATGAGTAGAAAACATCTGCGAATAGAAATCGCATGCAGGACGATCTCCTAGGTCATAATAATATACATATGTAACACTAGACATATAGTAGTGACAGGGTAATAATCTATGCATAAGTGCAATACTCAGTGCATCGTGTCAGTATCACTAAACAGTAATGGGTCACATATCTGTGTTGGATATATGTATGCCCAAGAGGCCATTATATGTATAGTGGATGCTTGGACGTGTATATATATATTACATTCTTGCTCGACATGATAGTATGCTATCTGGTTTACTTTATCTGACATGTTGATTTGATCATGTTTTTATTCATTTGCACATGTTGATAAAGCCCTCAGGATATTTGCTAGACTACTGTGACTATGATGCAGATCATACTAGCGGGGCACGTGTAGTTTATAAGCATATCCTAGAATTGTTCCTAGTCGTAGGTGTATCGAGAAGGGGCATCGATATTCCAGAGTAGACCAGCGTATACTATTCTTGTCCCATATGATGGGCGATGGATATTCCCATATCCATCTGGTGAGGTGACACCAAAGAATGTATGCGGGTGCTCAGTGGAGACTGAGTACACTGAACGGACTCACAGAGAACTCCTGTGTGGTATTATATCTATCGTCGGATAGCAGTTCTCAGGTGACACTGGTACATGTTAGTCTGTAGACCCGAGATCGTCATAGAGTCTTGTGTGTCCTTGTTCATACTATAATATTGCATTATTATATTCCCAATTCTTATTCGTTTTATAAATAAATAGGTGCTTTTGACGCATGTCTGCTACATATTATAGGTTACAGGTTCTTGGATCTAAAACAGTGAAAAAGAGAAAAGACGATGCAAAAGTGGAACTACGACCAGCAAACAGAAGGATTTTGATAAAGCCTACACAAAGATCAGTACAAGGCAACTCAAGGTCCAAGATTACAAAGAGAACGGTTAAAAGTCCACCGCAATTGTTCACTGGAGATCTGGAAGAAACCTAGAAACTATTTTAATAAAAGAACCAAAGAAATAAGAAGCCCAAGAATCCAAGAAGAAGCCCAAGAATCCAAGAAAAAGCCCAGGAAAAATCAGCCTCCAGTGCCATCATTAGGCCGCGGAACCGCGGCCCAACCCATGCCGAGGCCACGGTTCCGCGGCCATCCAGAGCCCGTAGAAGTTTATTTTTTTACCAAGTTTCAGAGGTGGCGTGGATCTTTGACTAGGTCTTTTCTTAGAAGGTTATTTTGGTAAATGTAGACATGTGGGTCAATTGTAACCTAGGATTTCTATGCCTTATAAATAGAAGCCCATATCATTGTATTCTTTTCATGCCTCCCTCATGCCTCTTTTTATGAATAAAATTCAGAATTCTTTTGAAGAGCATCAATGCCTCTTTTCATATCATCTATTCAGATCTGACAACCCTGCGTAAATGTTTGGAGAGAGCCATCTGTAAAGTAAGTAGGTAATTTCAATTCTTGCCCTATGTAATTTTTCATTCTCTGCCCTAGATAAATGTTTTTAAATTCCCTAATGAGCGAGTAGTCTCCTCGCTTGTTAGGGTTACCTTTAGGGAAGGCTTTTGAGAGATGAGATCTCTCATCCCTTTCTTGCTCGTTATATATTTTCATAGGACTCCATGCATACATTCACATACCGCTCCCTACGGCACCCTATCCCACGAGGCTGCGTTGATACCGTAGTATAAAGGCCCGGTTGTGATGGTTTTCCATGGAGGTTAGGGTAAGGATCGATAAAGGAAGGACAAGAAGCTAGAGGAAGAAAACATCTTCCCGAATGGTTCTAATCCCTTTTATTGATAATTACCATAACTCCTCTTAGATCCTAATTTGGGTATTGAAAGCGTTGAGATTTATTTACATTTCCAAACCTACCCTAAACCTAACCCAAGCAAGATTTAGATCTAGATAATCTTAGTATAGATAGATTTAGTTTTTAGATTTAATAATCAATCCGACCACAATCGGAATTAACTCGTTTGAGCGACTAGGAAATTCACAACATCCCTGTGGACCGACCCGTACTCACCGGCTAGCTATCAAGCGACGCCGTTCTTGATTGCGGTTACTAGATATTTTTGAGATAAATCAAATGGCGCCGTTGCCGGGGATAGCGTAGTATTTCCTTTTTGCAATTTCGGGTTAATCTATATTAAAAAAAATCATAAAAACTGAAAAAAAAAATCAATTTTTTTAATCATTTTGTTATTTTGTGAAGGGTATCTTTGTTTGAATTTTGCAGGATCTACAATCAAGTTCGGATCTGGAAATCTCCAGAGATCAAAACAACAAATATTAAATCCGAACAAACAGAGGAATATCACAACATATAACAGAAGAAATTTGGAGGACCGAGTCAATAAGAAGAACCGCAGAGATCTGGTGACAAAAAAAAAACCCTGCCGAAGCGACCAACCGGCGGCGGATCCGTGGTCGGAGGGGCTATTCGCGGCGGTTCCGCGGTGGAGGTGACGGATCGATTCCCCAAAAAAGGCTGAAGCGCGGTTAAAAAAAACCCTGTAAGTCTTCTGATCTCCTCCTCTGCAAATCTCTAATATATCTTCTGAAAAATCTCCTGCAGGATTCTTTGCGCTTTAAAAATCTTCCCCCTTCTCAATAACAAATCTTGTGCAGGATTCTTTGCACCGCGCATAAAATAAAAAGATTTGATTGCAAGTGATTTACTGTTTTGCATATCTTTAATCGGACTTTAAGGGGCTTTTGACCAATTCAGATTGGGTGGGGATTTCATCACCTTTCCCAGGACCCCAGAAATCACATAAGGCATTTGCATTGACCAATCTTTAATTAAAAAATACTAGACTCAGCCCTAAGGACTTCGAGCTCAATAGGACAGAGGACTAGTTATAGGCATCGACCGTTTATCCTAACCTGACTTTGCGGTGTCTAGGCAAGTGTGTCAAAGGCTAGTGGTTATGAATTAGGCCCACTACTGTGGTTCCTTCCCACTTACCTGGCACTTACCTGGCCGCAATTGGCGGTGAAGAGGCGGTTTGAGGTCCTATCTCTAGTCCTTTGGAACAGTTAGGAGCTGTCTAGCTGACCTAGGTGACCCTAGATCTAGGTCTGATTGTGCATTTTTGGTTGATCGAAAATGTGTTTTAGCCCTTTATCAATTTTTTTTTGCAAACAGTTCCAAATAAAAAAAAATGGGGAAAAAGGAAATTTTTTGTTAACAAAACTTGCAAAGTTTGCCGCTAAGAAATACTTGCACCACCTACCTTCTTTCTCTTCTCTTTCTTCTATCATGGGTACCCCACATCATAAATCTCTTGCCGAACTTTGGTATCCCGAACCTAACTTTGCCTTGTACGTCAATTGCTTCGGTCGATTTAAGGAAAATCCCTCCATGCCCAAAATTTCTTTGAAAGATCAAATAAAAGCGTCTAGGAGAAACAATGCGACTTTGCAACCCACTTTGTGTCAACCATGTCAACCTTCACCACCTTCATATGTTGATACCACTTTTTCAAGTGCTGCTGTAACTCCTAAACCGATGTCCATTGCTGAGCATATTGCTCAATCTCGTAGCCGATCTTTCACCCCTCTCCACTTATCTAGTTCTAGAGATCCACAAGACTATTCACCTTTTTATCCACATGTTGACCCTACCCCTGTCCAACCACCCACTTCCTACCAGTCCTACCCGACTTTCCCACCGTCACTAGATACTGTTTCTACACAGCCTTTTGGGAGTTTCATATATCCAAACAATTTCGAATCTTTTACCGAAACCCCCTTACCACCCAAGTCTAGTTTGGAAGAGTCGTTGGAGGCTTATATCTTAGCAACAAACAAAATGATTAGGAATATGGATGCGTCCGTAGCCGCCCTTATACAACCTAGTGAACCGGTAGCTAGTTTTCCACTAGTTTCAAATTTTTCAATGTATGAGGAGGAGGTTGGACAGAGGGAGAATTTGAGAGGAGCGAGTGAGTTCTACACATTCCCAAATCAAATCTACCCATACCCACTTGAAGCCCACAACTCCGGTTTTTCATCGATTGTCCCAAATGCTTCACAAGTTACAAATAAAACATCTAACGAGTTGTGTGACTATATAGTGCTTGATTTGCCAGATTGTGAAGAACCCCTTTCGAGTGAAACCACACTTAATCCTTTCGATCTTTACACCTCCAATCTAGAACCTAAATCGATAAATATCCATGCTTTTGATGATGTGTCAGAAAAAATTGATTTTCACTTGATTGAGGATATAGACGCCGGGAATATTTTGGATGATGAACCCGCCGATTTGATTGAAATTTTATGTCCAATTCATCATCCCGAGTCATTAATTGTTTCTCCCGAACTTCATAGGCGTCTTGATTTTGATGATAATGGTATGGATGAGATAAATATTGAGGAGAATTATGAGGATAGTATTGAGGAGAGTGGTGCGGATAATATTGAGGTTGAACCATTTTTGTTTGATGTGTCGGATTTTCCAATTCATCGTCCTGAACCTTTAACCGTTATATCTGTTGGAGATAGTGCCCTCATAGTCAATTATTGGATCGCAGGTACGTGATTGCAATGATTGCGGAGGACCTATACCGGTAGGACAGTCTTACTCGAGATGATAGTATGCTATCTGGTTTGCCTTTATCAGTCGTGTACATGTTCAGATGACTGATTACATGTTACACTTTGATAGAGCCCTTAGGATCTTGCTTTACCACCAATAGTATGATGGCGATCATATACGTGAGAGTTAGGTGGTTTATATGCATATCCTTAATTGTGGTCCTTAGTCGTGGGAGTTTCGAGACAGGGCATCGATACTCCGGAGTAGACTAGTGTGTACAGTCGAGACCCCGACGAGGGGCGGTGGCCGGTCTCACAAGCCACTGGTGTCAGTTGGATCACCTAAGATGTATACAGGTGCTCACTGGGTTATGAGTACACCGGACAGGACTCGCCGGGAATCTGCTAGTTAGTACTATATCTATCGTCAGATAGCAGTTCCCTGGTGACATGTGTACAGGTTAGTTCATCGACCTGAGGTCGTCATCTGTCTCGTGTGAGTTCCCACTGTGCTTTGATTTCTACCCTACCACGGCTCAAAGGAGTCGTGCAAACAGGTAGCTTTTGGGTACAGTCCCGAGCCATATGGAGGCACGTGAGCGGATCGGCAGGGGATTCGTCTCTCCCGGTATTGGGGGCGAGGTCGTGCTGTGTCTAGGAGAGCCATTACACAAAGTCCATGGCCATGGCAAGAGATTTACTTGTAGGTACTCCAGTAGTATCTCAGGGTGTTATTGGGCTTCACTCCGACACGACTTATACTGCTATTGGGGGTCTGACGTTACTAGCCCCCTTGGCAGATATGCGATACTCATTGACGAACGGACCGGACTGTATATACATTGTCACTGTTAGGCTCAGTAGGGTTTCTGGATGATTTCGCTCATCGGCCTCCCTTGAGGTCAGTCCATGGGCAGCCGTTACGCATAGCTAGTGCCGCTGACAGTTTGTGGTTAAACCCACTGCCAGGGTACTGACGAGTCATTAGAGTCCCTTACAGACAGTTTCCCAAGTTCGGGCGAAACGTTGTAGAGGCCGTATGGTTTTATGGCAGGGTTCGGAAAATGCACGTGCGTTTACACACGTGTTATTTTTCGGGCAGATGATACTGGTCGGCTTTGGTTTAAGCCGGATCCAAGTATTATATTGAGTAGATATAATATCTTTGTCTCAGTTGCATTTGTATTCGGTCGTAATACAAATGCGGGTATATTTATACAGTTACGGGGTTATCCTGAAAGTCGTTTCAGGATCACTTTTGGAAGTTGCCAGTTTCCAGTTTTCTATCAGCCGTCTTTTAACATTTGGTTAAAGACGGATTTATCTTTTCTTGGATGAGAGTGAGTCATGCTTCTAGAAGGTTCTAGAAAATGGTGACAAGGATTGTGACTCATGCTTTGATTTCAACCATTCTTGTTTTCCTTAAGATATTTATTTGTGTTCACATATGATATTTGTTCTTAAGGTTACTCTCCCCTCTCCTACACTCACCTCCCTCAACCTATAAATGGCCGGCCCCTCCTCTCTCTCTAAGACACACTTGAGTTTCCATTTGCAAAAGATTATGATAGTTTTCGGTGTATGGAATTCAAAGCTCATTTCATTCCATCACCCGATTCCCTCGGCAGCTTCATTAACCGATCGTCCACGGATTTGGACGAAGTGAGACAAAGTCATCTACTCATTCTCTACATCATTCTTGGTCGTCTCTTTTAGCAAACTTGACGACCGAGTTGTCTCAAGTCAGAGGCGGGAGCCCGTTTAAAGAATCGTTGACGTGGTGCCACCTGGACGAGTAGATCGGAGATCGAAGAGATCGGAGCAGCCGCAACGGAGCATGGGATGATGGTTAAAGAACGAAGGACTCGGATCGTTCGGTATAACCTTTCTACACTCTTTACAGTTTGTTAGTTTAGCAATAATGGCAGATCCGGGTCAAAGTATACGATAGCGCCAGTTAAAAAGTTTTTGTTCCGCATTTGGCGTCTGTAGACGGCCGGGGCGCTAACGTAGACTTACAGTGGTATCAGAGCCTCACCATTTTGCTATACTAACTTGTGCCAACGCGTTTAAAACATCGATCGAACCGGAAATCAAAAATCGCATTTTTCCAATTTGACAGTTTCTGTTGATTTTAAATGGTGTCCTAAA
The DNA here is from genome assembly GCA_030015575.1 of Agapanthus africanus. NCBI lineage: Eukaryota > Viridiplantae > Streptophyta > Magnoliopsida > Asparagales > Amaryllidaceae > Agapanthus > Agapanthus africanus. The sequence continues at coordinate 280,187,794 of JASDDO010000010.1, read as the reverse complement.
AATATTCCACACATCTCAGAAAACTGTGCAGGGTTTTATAAGAACGCCGTACAAATTTGGGCACGTGAATCGACAAGACCGCTGCGGAAACGCGGCCAAACCCATGGTTTGGCCGCGCATCCGCGGCCGTTCTGAGTAATCATGCCCCCAAATTTGCACAGTGTATTCTTCTTTGGAATTTGGGGTTTTTGGTATATATCTTTTGGGCCCAGATTTTGTTACTGTTCACCAGTTGTTCGTGGGGCCCACTTTGTGATATTTTGTCGATCAAAATTTAAACATGTTAGTTTACAGTGCTTACATTATATCTCCGACCGGGAATGTCATTTGATCGGTAAACCGCGTCTGATTGCTATAGTTCTTTTAGACGGGTTTGCGAACGTGACATTCGCGTTGATGTTCTGTGTTGTGCTGTGATGTTGCGGATTTGTCGTGGTGGATAGCAGTGTGCAATGGTAGTACAGTTTGAGTTTATTTATACATTTGATATTGCGGGACGAGCGTCCAACTTGTGGACTGCCGTCACTGCCTGTTGTATAATATTCTTTTGGGGCACGACCAGGTTGCGGTCGATGTACCTGTTGTACTATTTTTCATTACTGTACTAGGTTTTGCCCCACGACGGAGTGCACAGATAGCCGGGTTCTGAGGGGCAACGGGTCCGCATCTCATGGCTTTGAGAGGCAGAGGGGTCCCTCTCTAGAATTGGCAGACTATTCGCCGCACTCGTAGGGGGTACAGGTTGACCCAAGGAGGGGTGCCCAAGATTACCGGATTCCGTGAAGTGCAAGGTGGTCCATTCACTATGCTGTAGGGGCTGCCTCGCTTCAGGTTTTGGCGGGTAACTTGCCGCACCCGTAGGGGTCTAGGTTTCATTGCACAGGCTATCCACACGACAGGAGAACGTCGGGTTTCAGCAGCGGCTCTGTGAAACCCGGGGATCCCAGATTATCTGTATTGTTCTGTGATGCATTTGGCGTCTGTAGACGGCCGGGGCGCTAACGTAGACTTACAATATCACCCTCCCTCCTTTCCATCGTTCCGACCACGCAAAAGTTCACGCTTGAAGACTGTGAGCTTGGAAAATTTTCCTTTGAATCTAACACAGTTCTCACAGCCGATAACACTTACGAGTGTTTCACATTTTTCGGACGATGTGGAAGACTCACCGCCCGAGTTTGAGTCCTTTGAATTTTTAGAAGAGTTAGTTGAACCATAAGACTCGGTTGCTTACAGTTGTTTCGAACCATTGATGGAATTTTTCAAGTTCGAGACAGTTTACTACGGTGAGAATGCGACTATCCCTAATTCACTCCCTTTCGTCCTTCCTATCATTCCGACCGTGCAAGAGACCGTTACGCTCTCATCTCCTATACCAAGTCCGACGTGCCCATGCTTTCTTGCGAATCTTGAGGGATTTGGCACCATTTCTCGACAGGTTGATAGATTAGCACAATCACTTTTAACACATCGGTCATCACAAATTGCGCTAATTTATTCCCTCAATTTACACCCTCAAGATCGTACTCCACTTCTTTCTCTTTTCCGCCATTCTTCTCCCCCACCGAGACTATATTCTACCTTTCTTCCCACACGGTCTCGTGTGCTTCTCATTTCCTTTCTTTCCACTCCATTCTTTCACCAACTCTACCAGTACCACGATAGAATTTTTGAATGGTTGGTGCTAACCTTTGGCTTGTGTAAGGCCAAGTTTAAGTTTGGGGGGAACCTTGTTGTATATATATTTTTTGTTTTTCTTTTAACAATAAAAAAAATAAAAAATTTTTTATAAATAAATAAACAGGGGAGTGCCGACATTCTCAACCTTCTTGGTGTAGCATGACAGTGAGGACACTGTCAAGTTTAAGTTTGGGGGTATGCTCGGTACGTTTTCTTCCTTCGCATTCATATGTACATTTTTCATTTGCATACTTATTTGAAAACCCATAAAAATTTGAAAATTTTAAAAATTATAAAAATAAATGTATTCAATTTTGGCCTTATTTTGACTTGAGTTTGACAAATAGGTTAACTGGCTAGGAACAACTAGATTTTAGACTTAGTAAATTAAAAACCCTAAAAATAACCTTTCTTAAATTTTAACGGTATAAAGTATATGTCTTTGTAGTTTATTAAGAAATAGGCAAATTTTGAGTTCACTTCTTAGGCTAAGTCGAAACGAAGGAAAAGTATTGATATTTTTATTAGAGTATAAGTTTGAAAAATAATTCCTAGCTTAAGTCTAGATTCTGAAAATGTATACCCTACAATTTGCACAAACACGCACCTTGAAACTTGGAATAGTAGAAGAGACCTTGAAATGCTCTTGTCTAAACTCCTTAGTACGATGAAAAAAAAATAATACAAGTATGAACACTGGTTTTTGTGATTACTTAAGGCTGCAAAAATAGAAAAATATTTAGCGAGGGTGCTTCATCACCTAGTGCCTTAGACCAACTGGTTTGGGAGTCACTGCTAAAAAAGCCTTGGATGTTGCAAGACTAGGAAGTACGCTTTAATGTGCAAACACATCTTGTAATCGGTTGTTGGTACCTCAAGAAGTATTAACGATCGCATGAAGGATGTGTAAGCAAAATTCATTTAAAAATTCACCAATTAAGAAGTTCTTTGGACAATGGACAAGAGTACGATTGCTTGATTTGAATTTCCAAGTGTAGGGGTGATATATACACACACGTAGGGGTATGTGATTGGGATTTAGATGAGAGAAAGGAATGAAGAATAGAACTTGTATCTTTAGTAGAGTTGATAAAAATTCCTAAGTGGAGATGGAACCCTAGAAGGAAAACTTAAGAAATGCCGAAAGCTAAGTAAGTCTATAGAACATGTATAATCTTAAGTTAGATGATAAGGAAGTGTGAAGAATGTGGGTGGATAATTTATGAGTCGACAATAATAGAATTCCCTGTTAGAAAACCTAATTGGAGAACAAAAGTCGAAAAAGCCAAATTGATAGGATTTTGTGGGTAGTATCCGCTGAAAACCCTCAGGAGACAACACTCCTCCTACTAGGGACATCTAGAGGTTTAACGGTTTGTTGCACGAGCTCAGTGCAATCGCGTTTCCCTGCGAAAGTGCGGTTAGGATTTTTGTCGAGAATAAAAAATAAGTTTGCTCGAGAATGAGCAAAAGATAAGTTTGGGGGTATTTGTTCATACTATAATATTGCATTATTATATTCCCCATTCTTATTCGTTTTATAAATAAACAGGTGCTTTTGACGCATGTCTGCTACATATTATAGGTTACAGGTTCTTGGATCTAAAACAGTGAAAAAGAGAAAAGACGATGCAAAAGTGGAACTACGAACAGCAAACAGAAGGATTTTGATAAAGCCTACACAAAGATCAGTACAAGGCAACACAAGGTCCAAGATTACAAAGCGAACGGTTAAAAGTCCACTGCAATTGTTCACTGGAGATCTGGAAGAAACCAAGAAGCTATTTTAATAAAAGAACCAAAGAAATAAGAAGCCCAAGAATCCAAGAAAAAGCCCAGGAAAAATCAGCCTCCAGTGCCATCATTGGGCCGTGGAACCGCGGCCCAAACCATGCTGAGGCCGCGGTTCCGCGGCCATCCAGAGCCCGTAGAAGTTTAATTTTTACCAAGTTTCAAAGGCGGCGTGGATCTTTGATTAGGTCTTTCCTTAGAGGGTTATTTTGGTAAATGTAGACATTAGGGTCAATTGTAACCTAGGGTTTCTATGCCTTATAAATAGAAGCCCAAATCATTGTATTCTTTTCATGCCTCCCTCATGCCTCTTTTTATGAATAAAATTCAGAATTCTTTTGGAAAGAATCGATGCCTCTTTTCATATCATCTATTCAGATCTGACAACCCTACGTAAATGTTTGGAGAGAGCCATCTGTAAAGTAAGTAGGTAATTTCAATTCTTGCCCTAGGTAATTTTTAATTCTCTGTCCTAAATAAATGTTTTTAAATTCCCTAATGAGCGAGTAGTCTCCTCGCTTGTTAGGGTTATCTTTGGGGAAGGCTTTTGAGAGATGAGATCTCTCATCCCTTTCTTGCCCGTTATATATTTTCATAGGACTCCATGCATACATTCATATACCGCTCCCTACGGCACCCTATCCCACGAGGTAGCGGTGATACCGTAGTATAAATGCCCGGTTGTGATGGTTTTCCATGGAGGTTAAGGTAAGGATCGATAAAAGAAGGAAAAGAAGCTAGAGGAAGAAAACATCTTCCCGAATGATTCTAATCCCTTTTATTGATAATTATCATAACTTCTCTTAGATCCTAATTTGGGTATTGAAAGCGTTGATATTTATTTACATTTCCAAACCTACCCTAAACCTAACCCTAGCAAGATTTAGATCTAGATAATCTTAGTATAGATAGATTTAGTTTTTAGATTTAATAATCAATCCGACCATAATCGGAATTAACTCGTTTGAGCGACTAGGAAATTCACAACATCCCTGTGGACCGACCCGTACTCACCGGCTAGCTATCAAGCGACGCCGTTCTTGATTGCGGTTACTAGATATTTTTGAGATAAATCAGTCCTCCCACTGTACTTTGATCTCCACCCTACCACGGCTCTACCGAGTCATGCAAAAAGGTGGTCTTTGGGTACAGTCCCGAGGCACATGGAGGCAATGAGCGATAGGAGGGGTTTCGTCTCTCCCAGTATTGGGGGTTGATGTTGTGCTATGCTCGATTGGCTAAAACAGGAAGTCCCTGGCCAGGGCTACTGAGATTTACTGATAAGCGTTATCTGTAGTTTCTCGATCTGTTATCAGCTAAATACCGGCATGACTTATTGAGTTATTGGGGTCGACGACACCATCCCCAGACTTGATATCCAACATATTTGATGAGGAGATCGGACTATACGGTAAGTGTTGCCAGATGGCTCGACGGGAGTTTTGACAGCTTTGCTGGTTTTCTTCTGATCGTTCAATACCCAGGTGGCCATTACGTTTAGCTGACCGCTTGCGGCTTGTGGGTGTTTGATACGATCATCACCCACTGCCGGCGTATTGACGAGTCTTAGAGTCCCACACAGAAGTTTCCTAGCCCAAGCGAAAAGATGTGGTGTGCATATGAGATATGCGTGGGGACCCGATTGAATACGACTATGTGATACCGTATGTTAATCGGGCGTTTTTCTATTAGTCGGGTCGTATGAGATATGACCGGATTGTTAAATCAATTGTTGATTTAACATTTTTACTTTTAGTTTTATTTTAATTCTTTAGTCAAACTCTTTTTTATTAAAGAGGAAGAATGCATGCATGGATGCACATGTTGATGTGCATGTATGCACATGTTGATGTGCATAGATACATGCATGCAAAGTATCATGGTTGTTGATACACATATGAAGGTGTAAGTCCATGCTACCTCTCCCGGTACTTTTGGGCATGCGGAATTTGATGAAAAACAATTTTCTTGAGGCGGTAACATGGACTCAAAACGGATCTTTGTTAAACTATCTACCTAACAACCTAACTAGGAGTTGTTAACTACTCGGTTAGGGGGTTATACCTTTCTTTCTTGAACTCCTTCGTCTTTGACTCTCGATGGTGTACGGATCGGCTTCACTCCGTCGTCTCCTTGCGCCGAAGATCAATCCACCCGAAAGCTTCTACCTTTGGCTTCTTCTTCGAGCTTTGAAGAAACTAGTTCACTCGGTTTGCTAAACATTATGAACTAGAGTGAGTAGAGGAGAGTGTGTTAGGATTTTTCTCTATGGTTCTTGCTTCTTAACTCATGAGACAAATGAACCATAGACTAGAGAGAAAGAGGAAGAGGGTGAGAGCTCAAGCCAAGAGAGAGAATGGAAATGATAGAATGAGCAAGACTTTTCTCTCTTGGCTCTCATAATCCAAAGCCATCATAACCAATAATAGCAATCAAGTATTAGTGATGGTTTAAGCTACAATAGCCATATCATTTCATGCACTCATTTTGCACAAGATAAATAAGCAAGCAAAAGTCTTTGCCATGAAATGATAGCTATTGTCACGATGATGGTCAACTAGTCCAATCTAGTCAACCGGTCAACAAAGTCAACAAGTCAACAAAGTCAACCCCTCAACAACCATGTCTCTATAATACTTAATTAATATTAATGTTAATCATATATCATATTCTCATTAGGGTTTAGCAAAAAGTCAATAGTCAACAGTAAACAACCCTAATGAGAATCCACTGCCTCTGTCTTACCGTCAACTGTGCATACACACCTACATCCGCGTTCCGAGGAACACGAATACATACTAGATAAAACCAATCCCAAAGCGTACACTAGGATCTGGCTTAAACCAAAGCCCGCTACTGATAACTGTTCGGACACTAAACGTGCACAAGTGCACGGATGTGACCGAACCCTGTCGCAAAACCATGCGACCTGTCGCAAAACCATGCGACCTCTACTCTTTTGCCTAAAGGCGAATAGCTTTCTGTGTGGGACTCTAAAGACTCGACACTACGCTGGCAGTGGGTTTAACCACAGACCGCAAGCGGCACTAGCTGTGCGTAATGGTCCCCAGGTAGATGCCGACAAGAAGACTGACGAGGTGAAACCCATCTGAACTCCTACTGAGCCTGAATGTGACAGTCTCCGTACAGTCCGGTCTGTTCGTCTGATATATCGCATAGCGGGCCTATGGGGGTGGTAAACGTCAGTCCCCTAATAGCGGTACAAGTCGTGCCGGAGTGAAGCCCAGAACACCCTGAGATAACACTGGAAACCAGTATATCTCGCTTGCCCTGGCCAGGGACTACTCGTGTAATGGCTCTTCTAGACACAGCGCGATGTCAACCCCCAATACCGGGAGAGACGAATCCTGTCTAACCGTCACTGGCTCTAAGTGCTTCGGGACTGCACCCAAAAACTACCTGTTTGCACGACTCCTTTGAGCCGTGGTAGGGTAGTAATCAAAGTACAGTAGGAACACACTCGAGGCGAAGTGACAGTGTCAAGTCAGCGGACTAACCTGTACTCATGTCACCTTGGAACTGATAACTGATGATAGGTATAATACCAACCAATCAGTTCCCGACGAGTCCTATCCAGTGTACTCGTCACCCAACGAGCACCCACATACTATCTCCAGTACGACGTACTGATGGCTGTGGGACAGACCATCTCCCACACTGGGATAAGAAGCGCATACGCTAGTCTACTCCGGAGTATCGATGCCCTGTCTCGATAGTCCTGCGACTAGGGACCTGCATAAGGATGCGCTTATAGATTACCCAGCCCCCACTAGTGTGACTGCCATCACAACGCTGGTAATCAAGCAAAGATCCTAAGGGCTCCACTAATGTGTATAGGTGATATACAAAAATAAACACATGTACACATTGAAGTAGAAACAAACCAAGTAGCATACTACTATATTGAGCAAGATTGTTTATACAAGGTGAATATCCCAAGCTTCCATTAAGTAATATACAAACTAGTATGATACAGTAATGGACTCTAGGGCATATACACTAACAATCTCCCACTTGCACTAAGGCCATGTACTGGCGTATCGAAGACCTATCATCTCGATCAGCCGCTCGAGCTGAGTCTGGGGCAAGGCCTTTGTGAGTGGATCAGCAGTGTTGTCTTCTGTAGAAACTCTCCGAACCTCGATCTCCTGGCGACCCACGATCTCCCTGATTAGGTGATACCGCCTTAAGATGTGTCTGGACTTCTGATGTGACCTTGGTTCTTTTGCTAAAGCTATAGCCCCGTTGTTGTCGCAATACAGAGGTATTGTATCAACAATGGATGGAACCACCTGAAGTTCAGTTAAGAACTTCCTTACCCAGACAGCTTCTTTTGCGGCATCTACAGCAGCGATATATTCCGCTTCCATCGTCGAGTCAGCAACGGTTTCCTGTTTGGAACTCTTCCAACACACCGCCCCTCCATTGAGGGTAAAGACATAACCCGACATGGACTTGGAATCATCCTTGTCACTTTAGAAGCTGGAGTCAGCAAAGGCCTCGATCTGGAGGTCTTTTCCGCCATACACCAAGAACATCTCCTTAGTCCTTCTCAGGTACTTGAGAATGTTCTTTACTGCCATCCAATGTTTCTCCCCAGGGTTTGACTGATACCGGCTTACCACGCTCAGTGCATTGTTAGTTATGTATATGCCCAAGAGGCCATTGTTGTACATATGATGTATATTATAATGGATGCTTGGTTATATATAGAGATGACTTTCTTGCTCGTCATGATAGTATGCTATTTGGTTTCACTTTATCTTAACATGTTGACTTGTATTGGTTTACTGTTTTACTCTCACATGTTGATAAAGCCCTTAGGATCTGTACTCGACTACTGGGACTATGATGAGATCATACTAGTGGGGCCGCGGTAGTCGATGAGTACATCCTATAACTGTTCCTAGTTGAGGGTATATCGAGACATGGCATCGATACACCAGAGTAGACTAGCGTATACGCATCTTGACCCATATGATGGGCGATGGATTGTAACATTTCCAAAATAATAAAATATTATTTTTAGGAATTTTTATAATTTAATATTATTTTATTGATTATTTTAATATTAAATTAATAATTAAATGCAAATAAATGGAGAAAAATTATGGAAAATTCTAAAATGGGTTATTTAATGGAATTATGCCATTTTTAAGTGTTTGTGATCATTTATAGGCTAATTTAGCGCTAATCGGGATTAAAAATCGCTAATCGGAATTTTTGGCTTTTTGTGCAAAATTGTGCACATATCATTTTTGGACTTGTGTTACATTTTTTCTACCATGTTACTTTAGGTTTACTATTGGTGTGAGAAGGAATGGGATTAAAAGAAAAAGGAAAAGAAAAGAAAAGGAAAGAGTAGGTATAATGATGAGAGAGAGGGGCAAGGTCAACCCCACCTTTTTGAGCCATGCTTCCATCATTCCTTCACCCTCATTTCTCTCCCTCTCCCACCACTTGCTGCTGCTGCTCTTGCCACTCATTCCCTCCCCTCTTCAAGCCCCACATCATCTCAAAAATCACTCCAAAACTCTTGCCTTATTTCATTAAAAAGATGCACAAGCTCGAGACTACGCAATGGACCAAGAAAGCTTGGATTGTGGCCACTAGGGGCAACTCAAGAATTTTCTTGAGTTGCCAAATGAGGTAATTACTGAACCATTAGCTTAGTTTTAGCTTCAATTATACCCCTATGTAAGTTTAGAATCGAAATCGGGCGAATTGTGGATTTTAGGAAAAACTAGTAAGGATTTGAGGGAATTGTGAGTTGTGATGGAGAATTGAGTTTAGTGGAGACCATAAGAGCACCCTAGTTCTAGAAACCCAGACCAATCCCACTGGAAACCTAAAAATACGGAATTTCGGGACTTTCATGTCGGTTTGTGAAACCTGGAACTTGCAGGAAAATCTGGATTATGTTGGGACTTTTTCAGACGAATTAAGTGATACCAGGGACCTAATTGAGACCCCAGGAGACCACCCTAAGAAGACGGACACCCAATTCCCTACCTGGGCCGGCCAGGCCGGTTTTTGAGGGAATGTGGCCGGCCCCTCTGTGGTGAAATGTGTCCGTATTGCTTCTGTAGATCATATATACCCTGCATAGCACCCTGGACTTGTTTATTTGGTTAAATTTGACCCGAGGTGAAATCTGGGATCATTTTCTTGGGTTGCTGCTTTGAAATGTGATTTGGTTTTACGTATTTGGAATTCCAGATTTTGATATTTGTGTGTTATCTCGATCGTGTGACGTTTATACGTCTATATCGAGTGATTCCGGGTTGTTTTGCGAAGGTTCTAACCTATAAGCCTTTTATCGTATCGTATTGGTTTTAGCGTGTCGTTTCAAGTTTGATTTGGTTTTGATGTGATGCGATACGTGTGATATGTGTAGGTACACCGCGACGATCCGAGGCGATGCAGAGGATGACGGTGACATCGACACCGACACGCAGGATACAGGTGAGTAGATTTATATCTACGGGGAGAAGTCGGGTGGATGTCGTATAGCACCCCCGCAGTCCGTGGTGTTGTATACGAATACGTATACATACGTATATTATTATGTGTGGTTAGGATCATTGATAGTAATAATGGTATTCTTGATGCTGAGATCTTTGGGTGTAGTATAGTGCGAACCCTAGGGTAGCGATTGCACTCATACCTATACTTACACTTATCCTTACACACATTCTTGCATTCATTCTCTCATATGTTGGTGCGTATATCTACACATGAGTATGGGACTATGTGTTCATATACGGGTTTGGTGATGATACGTGGGTTTGAGGTGTCACTTGATGTGAGGCCGTGAGATCGGCGGTGTGACACAGTCGCCTTTTGAGGTGCGATATGATAGTTTAGCGGGCCTTTGGACATGTGCTTTACCCGCATTCATATTCTTATAGATGGTATCGATTTGTACTAGACTTACAGTAGTACCCCAGATGTGTGATCTGATGATGGTGATACCTGATATGTGATGAGATAGTGTGACTTTGACCCCTACCCAGCTATTGGGATGCCGTACGACGATTTACCGTACGAGCCGATATTGATGATAGATCCGCCCTCATGATTCGAGGATATCTTACGATATGTTATTGAGGCGAGATCACCGACTATCATATCTATACTTATATATTGACTCAGATTAAGTGGTTTCATACCCCTCCGGTCCAGATTTCTTAGTGGGCATTGGACTAGACCGAGTCATACCTTTTTCAAAACTAACGAATCGGGGATATTTTAAAGATAAGCCAAAGGGTTATACGGATATTTTCAAATGATGCATCTTTCCTTAAAACACCGTAGCCCTTGTTTTACCAAAAGCCCTGATTCGTCTTATTTCAAAAGGCAAGGTTGCATGACATATCTATTGGGGCAGGTTCTGTGCTTTTGCGTTGATTATTCGTTTCCGCATTATTCCTGCTATTTGCATTGCATCGCTTGCACTGTGGTTATATTTCAGTCATGCTTCTAGGACACCAGCACTATTATCGATGATGCATATGTTCCACGTACACTTGTTGCCGGCTCACACACTCATCATCGATAATTGCCATGTCACTACACTGTAGTACTATTGCATTCAGTATATGATCCTTGCATGACATGATGATGTATATACCTTCCTTTACATGTAGCATACTTCATGCTTGATTTTACGCATTGAGATATGTTGTTTCTATGATATTTCTGGATTTGGGAACCGAGGGTGTTTTAAAAAGAGAATATATCATTACTTTAAAAACCCGGTTACCCTTGATATAATATTTCAGTGCGTCCACCATGTGTTTTCTCGGTGCTGAGAGCGACATGTGTAACCCGAATCGAGGAGTGGATGAGCCGATTGCGGGTACATGGTGGACCCGGTATGGTTCCCCTCGGCAAGATGATCGATGAGCTTTGCCGATTGAGCCTGGAGGCGGGCGAGCACCTACCGGTGATTGGTTGGACCTGGCGGTTATCCGGAGGGTACCGACCAGAGTCGATAGATGGTTTGGGCATACTGCCGGGGCCGAGGGCCGATACCGCAGACAGAGCCCGCGGGCCGATCCGGACTGACGGAGCCCGATATATGAGGATTTATGTGCCGATGCTGGGCACAGTTTTCATGAGGTTTTCGGGTGTCGATGCTGGGCACCCTGGTTCCATGATTTGATGTGTCGCGAGGGACACGGGTGGATTATATCCTCATATTTTCCCATGCACTTGATTCATGATATTTACATGCATGGTGGTTATTGTCAGTGGGTGACGAGTGGACGGGATCCACGTGTGTGCAGATTTGATTACTTTGATTATACCTCATATTCATGACATGCTATTACCTGAGGCACTAGCACGAGCACGAGCACTTGGCATTACACTCATGTATAGAGATTACATTGCCAGTTTAGCATGTTTCAGCTTTATCTGTATTGAGGTTTATTTATATCTGATCGTATTGACCTAGGATGGTCATGCATTCGATTTCCTGCTTATAGATATTTTCTATTCACGAGTTGGCAACTCACCCCCGTTGTGCCCCAGTTCTTGCAGGTTTTTGCCGTACAGATTCCATAGCGGCATTTCTGGCACACTGCTTCATTTGGGTGACTTGCTTGGTTAGGTGGGTTCTTTTGTATCAGAACCACTATTGTATGTGTATTTATTGTTGTATCTAGAATTGTCCATCAACCAAAACTTGTATATTCTTTCAGACTTAGAGATAGTGTTGTATTATTTCGACCTTAGAGTCGCGCTAGTGGTATTGCGGTTTTCTGGCTGTTTTTGAGTTTCTTTTCAGTTTAGATCCTCGCCCTTTGGCGTTGTATATTGATGTTGCTTGTGTGGTTGTGACCGTCGTTTGACGAAGAGCTAGCTCCCGCTTGGGGATGCGTTTTATCATGTTATATATATTATTCATGTTGTACCCCGTTCGGGGTCAGTTTTTACAAAAGAAACTCTGCCGAAATTTTCAGGAAAAATTACACATTTTAAAAATTCATATTCGGCTTAGTTATTTAAAAACTCGATTTTCAAACATGTTTTCTTTACTTATTCTTAAAAATGGTTTTAGATTTCTGGGCTTTTGGCTTACTTGGATCAGATGGAGTCCTGTAGACTTCATAGGATTCAAGGGCCAGTCGCGTGCTCTTTCGGGTCGTGACAAAGTTGGTATCAGAGCGCTAGGTTGACCATGGTTCGAGTCTAAGTTTGACTATGTGGAGCCTAGGGAGTTATTTATATACGGAACTTAGGCTTGACCTTACGGAACTTAGGCTTGGTCGAGGGGGTATTATACCCGAACTTTCGTCGTGTAGGATGACCCTTGGTTGATGGAATAGGTGACTAAAGTAGAGTGACGTACCGTTGGTATGTTCCGCGGCATACTTACGACACGCCACTCCGCTTAAGGAACCTTAGGATGTACATACTTTCGAGATCAGTGATTCTCTTCATATCCTGGATTATACATCCATTTGAGATCCCCGATTCTATTAGTTTCATGATCATACCTTCATTGATGTCGTTCCTTCCTATGATCATGTATCCACTCTGGATTTGTTGTTTCCCTTCTTGCCACTGGTGTGCTCTCTTGATACTCGATTGAGGTTCCTGTCACCATGTTTGAGCGCAGTTTGGGCTGCTGCTAGGGTTACGGCCGGTGTGAGCTCGTTTGGTATGAGGGCCGACCATTGTGTTTTCTGGTGACATGAGAACGTCTCGAGTTGGTATTGTGGATTGTGACCTCTAGTGGAGGCGAGTGCTTGGTCTTGCACCGGATGATCGGGTCATGGTTAGAGCTGCCAGTTGAGAGAGGACTGTTGATGTACAGCATACCTCAGAGGTTGTGATGTCGCCTACCGTGCAGACAGATGGACCAGCTGTTGCTGAGATTGACAGGATGTTGCTTTCGGAGCTTACGAGCTGAGATTGCCGGAGCTTTCAGGTAGATATGCGACCGATGATAGCTAGTCTACCCGATTTGAGAGACGAAGGTGATTCGTCCGATTTTTGCGCCGGAGCGGGCCCAGTTGAGTTGAAGATCTCCAGTGTGGAGAGTCTTGCTCAGATCTAGAGCAGACCGATTCAGAGATGACCGCTGATGTATCGCCTTTTCTGAGGGATTGAGACGTTGTTCGGCGTACAGGCGTATGAGCCAGTTGCTGCTGCAAATGATGAGATATCGCCCAGGTGGATGGAGCTACTGCAGCATGAGCATATTCTTGAGATATGATGGTGAGTCGCTAGTCACCGAGGCTGAATGACTAGGACGTGTGGTGAGTTCGCCTACCCCGATGCGAGGTCATCAGGTGGATTGATTCCAGCTAGAGGCGACTTCACGCAGATTCGTTGAGAGTCGATTGAGACGATCGAATGTCAGGAACCTATTTTCCAAGTTTAAAGTATACGGAAAGACATGCAGGTGATTCTATGGACCCTCAAGAAGAATGAAACCCTAACTCGACTTAATGACCGTGTGAAAGCCTTTGAACCTTCGGGTTTGCGGCGGTTCCTCGGCGCCATTAGTGAGGCTTGGGTTTGCCCTTCTACGGCTGGACCACCGACGTTGTGGCATGTACTCGATACTATTAGACTATACCCGAGATGTGAGCTCTTGGGGGATTATGAGGATCTGATGAGTCGATCGGATGGTTCGACATCTTTCGGATATTGTGATGGGACACTGCTTGGGAGACTCCAGATGTGAGCATAGCCGTCGGAGCACAGTTCGTGTAGCCACGGTGAGATGAGTCCGAATCAGTCGATATTTGAGCAAGGTGGAGTAAAGAGTTCGCACGAGATTTTGAGGAGATGACGTTCCACTCCGCTGACATCCGAGATGTGACGTGCACGCTGAAGACGTGTTCGGCTGGATATCTTCTACTGAGTGAGGAAGATACCGAGTTGTGATTTCGAGTCCGCGTGAGGGACTTCGGATGGACGTAGCTGAGGACATTGCAGTGCGCAGATAGAGACGCGATGTTGAAATGGACGATGAAACAGACAAGCGGAACCAGAGGTTCGTGTGAGACGCTGATGAGCTGTCGTTACTTTCCATCGAGACCAGAGGCCTGATATGCCTACGGAAGCGTAGGGAAGCGACCAATTCCCGAGGAAATGCTGTGCTGAAGACACAGATGTCCATTGGACGAGAAGAGACTATGCAAGAGTACCAGCCTCCGTACAGATCGGCATAGGCAGGATCGGCAGAGACTTTGAGCAGGATTCCTTCCAGGACATTGCCGCAATGATGTTTGCACCCAGGATCAGATATGTGTTGTGCATTCAGAGAGCTGGGGGCCGATGCCAGAGACATATTGCTTTACGAGCGGTCGTGAGGATTGACCGAGAGGTGACAAGGAAGTGCCAGAACGGAATCGTTCCTGTCAGCACTCCTGACCGGGCCGGTGAGCCGATGGATTGCGAGATTGGTAATCTACAGGAAAGATCAGGAACCAGAGGCAGAGGATGCCAGCCACGAGCAAGAGGCAAGTGGAGATCTTGCGCCGCTAGAATTGGATGTGCCGGCACCTTCTCGACTTCGAGGAAGGATATACCGACGACAGTATTTATGATTTGTGATTTTGTGATTCGACTATCACGTATCTGTCAGTTTGGGATTTCGGTATTTTGGCGATCCGTTTGCATGATTGGTCTTGATGACTGAGTTCTATGATTTCTGTTTTCGTGCACCATGATTGCACTTATTGGGCATTTATACCTGGCGCATCATTATTATTCTTGAGGTATTGATTGTAATTTCGTGCCTATTATATGCCGGTGATTTGATTTATGCTTCCAGCATAGTTTTCATGCATTTTAGTGTTTTGAGTTGATTTGTGCACGCTGATGCACACGGTTGTGAGATTACCCTTTGCGGTACACTTGATTTTGGATTGAGCTGCATTATATCGTTGATTTTGACCCTGACATTGATGATTGATTCTTGCACTCCGTGCTTTTGGGTTTGACTTACGCATGTTCGGCGTTGATATTGGATTTCGTGATTCCGTGCATGTCGAGTGCGCAGGGTTTAGATTTTCATTCGTGCACGATGGATGCACCTATTTGGATTTTTGCGCATGTTGGGCGCATGTTTTGAGATACGATTTTGGTGCACACCCGATGCACTAAATCGAGATTTCTTCGTGCATGTCAGATGCACCGGATTTGTGGCTGTCCGGCACATACGTTGCCTACGACAGATGCTTCGTGCACACCCGTTGCACCTAGATGCTGTTTTGTGCACCTGTTTAGCACATATATGGATTTTTGATTTCCGTGCGCACCAGACGCACAGGATTGTGTTATGTGCATTTTTGGGATTTATTCCTTTTGGAGCAGTACTTTTTATGATGTTGGATTTTGCTTTCATACTGAGCAGGACTAGTCAGTGGACGGTACCTGAATATACTTTTGCATGCATTGATAGTTTGAAGGGATTTCCAAGGAGCGAGCTATAGTCTCGATATTTATATACTTACGTGTCCGATATGACACGAAATGTTTTAAAATAAGGAAACCCTTCTAAATTGTTTTCAAAACGGCGGAACGTGTTTGGTAAACGAAGGATATATATACATATATAGTTTTTCTTATGAAAAACGTCCGCCACTGTGCAGTGTTATGTGCATCATGCAGCGATTTTTAAGGATTTGACATTGTGTTTTTACCTTGACTCCGATGATTGCGGGATGCTTGATGGAGAGTTGTTTTTGAGTTATCTGCTCATTACCCATGCGCATGCATTGCGCTGTGATGTTTTATGTGTTGATAATTTCGGAGGCCCGACGACTTGGGATTTGTATCGAAATGTTTTAGTACTTGGGGGTTTTAAATTTAAATTCGGGGACCGAATTTATTTAAGGGGGGTAGATTGTAATATTTCCAAAATAATAAAATATTATTTTTAGGAATTTTTATAATTTAATATTATTTTATTGATTATTTTAATATTAAATTAATAATTAAATGCAAATAAATGGAGAAAAATTATGGAAAATTCTAAAATGGGTTATTTATTGGAATTATGCCATTTTTAAGTGTTTGTGATCATTTATATGCTAATTTAGCGCTAATCGCGATTAAAAATCGCTAATCGGAATTTTTGGCTTTTTGTGCAAAATTGTGCACATATCATTTTTGGACTTGTGTTACATTTTTTCTACCATGTTACTTTGGGTTTACTATTGGTGTGAGAAGGAATGGGATTAAAAGAAAAGGAAAGAGTAGGTATAATGATGAGAGAGAGGGGCAAGGTCAACCCCACCTTTTTGAGCCATGCTTCCATCATTCCTTCACCCTCATTTCTCTCCCTCTCCCACCACTTGCTGCTGCTGCTCTTGCCACTCATTCCCTCCCCTCTTCAAGCCCCACATCATCTCAAAAATCACTCCAAAACCCTTGCCTCATTTCATTAAAAAGATGCACAAGCTCGAGATCTACGCAATGGACCAAGAAAGCTTGGATTGTGGCCACTAGGGGCAACTCAAGAATTTTCTTGAGTTGCCAAATGAGGTAATTACTGAATCATTAGCTTAGTTTTAGCTTCAATTATACCCCTATGTAAGTTTAGAATCGAAATCGGGTGAATTGTGGATTTTAGGAAAAACTAGTAAGGGTTTGAGGGAATTGTGAGTTGTGATGGGGAATTGAGTTTAGTGGAGACCATAAGAGCACCCTAGTGCTAGAAACCCAGACCAATCCCACTGGAAACCTAAAAATACGGAATTTCGGGACTTTCATGTCGGTTTGTGAAACCTGGAACTTGCAGGAAAATCTGGATTATGTTGGGACTTTTTCAGACGAATTAAGTGATACCAGGGACCTAATTGAGACCCCAGGAGACCACCCTAAGAAGACGGACACCCAATTCCCTACCTGGGCCGGCCAGGCCGGTTTTTGAGGGAATGTGGCCGGCCCCTCTGTGGTGAAATGTGGCCGTATTGCTTCTGTAGATCATATATACCCTGCATAGCACCCTGGACTTGTTTATTTGGTTAAATTTGACCCGAGGTGAAATCTGGGATCATTTTCTTGGGTTGCTGCTTTGAAATGTGATTTGGTTTTACGTATTTGGAATTCCAGATTTTGATATTTGTGTGTTATCTCGATCGTGTGACGTTTATACGTCTATATCGAGTGATTCCGGGTTGTTTTGCGAAGGCTAACCGTAGGTTCTAACCTATAAGCCTTTTAGCGTATCGTATTGGTTTTAGCGTGTCGTTTCAAGTTTGATTTGGTTTTGATGCGATGCGATACGTGTGATATGTGTAGGTACACCGCGACGATCCGAGGCGATGCAGAGGATGACGGTGACATCGACACCGACACGCAGGATACAGGTGAGTAGATTTATATCTACGGGGAGAAGTCGGGTGGATGGCGTATTGCACTCCCGCAGTCCGTGGTGTTGTATACGAATACGTATACACACGTATATTATTATGTGTGGTTAGGATCATTGATAGTAATAATGGTATTCTTGATGCTGAGATCTTTGGGTGTAGTATAGTGCGAACCCTAGGGTAGCGATTGCACTCATACCTATACTTACACTTATCCTTACACACATTCTTGCATTCATTCTCACATATGTTGGTGCGTATATCTACACATGGGTATGGGACTATGTGTTCATATACGGGTTTGGTGATGATACGTGGGTTTGAGGTGTCACTTGATGTGAGGCCGTGAGATCGGCGGTATGACACAGTCGCCTTTCGAGGTACGATATGATAGTTTAGCGGGCCTTTGGACATGTGCTTTACCCGCATTCATATTCTTATAGATGGTATCGATTTGTACTAGACTTACAGTAGTACCCCTGATGTGTGATCTGATGATGGTGATACCTGATATGTGATGAGATAGTGTGACTTTGACCCCTACCCAGCTATTGGGATGCCGTACGACGATTTACCGTACAAGCCGATATTGATGATAGATCCGCCCTCATGATTCGAGGATATCTTACGATATGTTATTGAGGCGAGATCACCGACTATCATATCTATACTTATATATTGACTCAGATTAGGTGGTTTCATACCCCTCCGGTCCAGATTTCTTAGTGGGCATTGGACTAGACCGAGTCATACCTTTTTCAAAACTAACGAATCGGGGATATTTTAAAGATAAGCCGAAGGGTTATACGGATATTTTCAAATGATGCATCTTTCCTTAAAACACCGTAGCCCTTGTTTTACCAAAAGCCCTGATTCGTCTTATTTCAAAAGGCAAGGTTGCATGTCATATCTATTGGGGCAGGTTCTGTGCTTTTGCGTTGATTATTCGTTTCCGCATTATTCCTGCTATTTGCATTGCATCGCTTGCACTGTGGTTATATTTCAGTCATGCTGCTAGGACACCAGCACTATTATCGATGATGCATATGTTCCACGTACACTTGTTGCCGGCTCACACACTCATCATCGATAATTGCCATGTCACTACACTGTAGTACTATTGCATTCAGTATATGATCCTTGCATGACATGATGATGTATATACCTTCCTTTACATGTAGCATACTTCATGCTTGATTTTACGCATTGAGATATGTTGTTTCTATGATATTTCTGGATTTGGGAACCGAGGGTGTTTTAAAAAGAGAATATATCATTACTTTAAAAACCCGGTTACCCTTGATATGATATTTCAGTGCGTCCACCATGTGTTTTCTCGGTGCTGAGAGCGACATGTGTAACCCGAATCGAGGAGTGGATGAGCCGATTGCGGGTACATGGTGGACCCGGTATGGTTCCCCTCAGCAAGATGATCGATGAGCTTTGCCGATTGAGCCTGGAGGCGGGCGAGCACCTACCGGTGATTGGTTGGACCTGGCGGTTATCCGGAGGGTACCGACCAGAGTCGATAGATGGTTTGGGCATACTGCCGGGGTCGAGGGCCGATACCGCAGACAGAGCCCGCGGGCCGATCCGGACTGACGGAGCCCGATATATGAGGATTTATGTGCCGATGCTGGGCACAGTTTTCATGAGGTTTTCGGGTGTCGATGCTGGGCACCCTGGTTCCATGATTTGATGTGTCGCGAGGGACACGGGTGGATTATATCCTCATATTTTCCCATGCACTTGATTCATGATATTTACATGCATGGTGGTTATTGTCAGTGGGTGACGAGTGGACGGGATCCACGTGTGTGCAGATTTGATTACTTTGATTATACCTCATATTCATGACATGCTATTACCTGAGGCACTAGCACGAGCACTTGGCATTACACTCATGTATAGAGATTACATTGCCAGTTTAGCATGTTTCAGCTTTATCTGTATTGAGGTTTATTTATATCTGATCGTATTGACCTAGGATGGTCATGCATTCGATTTCCTGCTTATAGATATTTTCAATTCACGAGTTGACAACTCACCCCCGTTGTGCCCCAGTTCTTGCAGGTTTTTGCCGTACAGATTCCATAGCGGCATTTCTGGCACACTGCTTCATTTGGGTGACTTGCTTGGTTAGGTGGGTTCTTTTGTATCAGAACCACTATTGTATGTGTATTTATTGTTGTATCTAGAATTGTCCATCAACCAAAACTTGTATATTCTTTCAGACTTAGAGACAGTGTTGTATTATTTCGACCTTAGAGTCGCGCTAGTGGTATTGCGGTTTTCTGGCTGTTTTTGAGTTTCTTTTCAGTTTAGATCCTCGCCCTTTGGCGTTGTATATTGATGTTGCTTGTGTGGTTGTGACCGTCGTTTGACGAAGAGCTAGCTCCCGCTTGGGGATGCGTTTTATCATGTTATATATATTATTCATGTTGTACCCTGTTCGGGGTCAGTTTTTACAAAAGAAACTCTGCCGAAATTTTCAGGAAAAATTACACATTTTAAAAATTCATATTCGGCTTAGTTATTTAAAAACTCGATTTTCAAACATGTTTTCTTTACTTATTCTTAAAAATGGTTTTAGATTTCTGGGCTTTTGGCTTACTTGGATCAGATGGAGTCCTGTAGACTTCATAGGATTCAAGGGCCAGTCGCGTGCTCTTTCGGGTCGTGACATGGATGATCCCATATCCATCGGTGTTTGACATCAAAGATGGTGTACGGGTGCTCAGTGGAGATTGGGTACACTGGACGGACTCGCCGAGAACTCCCAGATGGTGATATACCACACGTCAGATGGAAGTTCTCCGGTGACACTGGTACAGGGTAGTCTGTAGACCCGAGATCGTCATAGAGTCTTGTGTGATTCCCACTGTGCTTTGATTTCCACCTTACCACGTCCAAGAGGGCGTGCAAAACGGTGGCTTTTGGGTACAGTCCCGAATCACATGGAGGCAATGAGCGATAGGAGGGGATTCGTCTCTCCCGGTATAGGGAGTTGATGTTGTGCTGTGTTCGATTGGCTATAACTGGAAGTCCCTGGCCAGGGCTGATATAGAGATTTACTGGTAAGTGTTACTAGTAGTTTCTCGACCTGTTATGAGCCATACATCGACACGACTTATCGGTTACTGGGGTCTGACGTATACCACCCCTAGACTTCATATGCGACATATCAGACGAACAGACCGGACTGTACGGGAGTGTTACTGATCGGATTCACAGGAGAACGCACAGGCTAGCTTGTTGATCTTCTGATCGCTCAATACCTGGGTGGCTGTTACGTTTAGCTGACCGCTTGCAGCTTGTGGGTGTTTGATATGATCATCACCTGCTACCGGCGTATTGACGATTCTTTAGAGTCCTACACAGAGGTTTCTTGGCTCAGGCGAAACGGAGTAGAGGCACATATGTGATATGTGCAGGACCGAGAATAATGCGATATGGGATACCGTATTATATTCTCGCGATATTTAGATATGAACCGGGTCATCGGATCAAGTGTTGATTCGATGAATCGGTACATGATATATTAGTCGGTAATATTCGATATAGCCGGATCGTCGGATCAAGTGTTGATTCGATGATTTAATATATAATAATATATATGATATATTTTTATATTAACTAATATAGGCTTGCTTTATTATTTCATTTTCTCAGTGGATGATACATTGATATATATGCGATATATGTTAATCGTATTATTTTCTTTTGTTGCAAATATATAATATATATGTGATATATATTATTGTGACATGTTATGATTAATTGTTAAATATGTTTAAGGATGATTAATTGAGATTAGGGTTTAATTTGGGTTAGATGTTTCATGCATCTTCTAGAAGGTTTCTTCTTTTGTCATTCTTAAGATATTTTCTTTAACTCAACTAAACCCTAACTCTAGTTATTTCTCTACAAAATCCTAGCCACTCATCCTTGACCATGGTTAACAATTCAATCATATGATTATATTCTATTCATCACAAAAGAAAAAGGATTATTCTTTTTCCATTATCTTCTTCTTCTCTCTTAAAAAAAAAGCTTGCTAGATTTTCTTAAGTGATGAAATAATATGAGAAAATGATATAAAAAGAAAGCAAAATTACTACTCTCTCATCCTCATCTCATCTAGCCCATGGGATTAGTGTATTCTCTTCTTTAAGAGTGAGAAAGCTTGAGTCGTAGCAACTTCAAGGTAGATCATCGGAGATTTGGAATACGACAAGCTAGAATGGATCGTTCGAGTCGTGGAGCCTCTCATGAGTCCGGGAGATCATGGATCGCGGCAAAGAGACTTCTACTCGGAGCTTGTGAAGTGAAGGAGCGGACTACAAAGGTTGTAATCCCTCACACTTAGATAAAAGTTATCATCTTGCATATTAAACCCTAATAATCTAGCAAAGATCCTGGCTTTGGGTTGTTCGGCACGTCTAAAATTTAATCCGGGCATGTTTGATGCCTTAAGAACCTTCACAAGAGTGCCTAGGAACCCTACATGCATAAGCTACATCTGGTCTGGTACACAACATCGCATACATTATAGAGCATACCGCAGAAGCGTAGGGTATAATAGACATGCGATCCCTTTTCAAATCAGTCTTGGGAGACATCTCTTTGGAGAGGGTGATCCCGTGACAAGCCGGTAGATTACCGCGCTTGGAATCTTCCATACTGAATCTTTTCAGTATGGTGTCGATGTACCTGGACTGTGAGAGTCCTAGTATCCTCTTGGATCTGTTACGATAGATCCGGATCCCCAGAATGTATGGGGCATCACCCAGGTCTTTCATGGAGAACCTGTGTGACAAGAACCCTTTGACAGATTGTAGCATAGGAATGTCATTTCCTATTAAGAGAATGTCATCCACGTATAAAACGAGGAATACTACAGTTCTCGCTACAAATATACTATAGATGCATAGTTCATCTGGATTTTTGATAAAGCCAAATTCCTTGACCGTCTCATCAAAACAGATGTTCCAACTCCGCGATGCCTGCTTTAGTCCGTAGATGGACTTAAGCAACTTGCACACCTTTCCGCTGCTCCCACTCTGAATGAAACCCTCTGGCTGGTCCATATAAACACACTCTTCTAAATTTCCATTTAGAAAAGCGGTCTTTACGTCTATCTGCCAAATCTCATAATCGTGGAAGGCAGCAATGGCAAGAAGGATCCGAATGGATTTCAGCATAGCTACTGGAGAAAATGTCTCGTCATAGTCCAAACCAGGTCTTTGACGAAAACCCTTTGTAACCAGTCTAGCTTTATAGGTCTCAACCTGTCCATCTACACCAATCTTCCTTTGAAGATCCACTTGCATCCTACGAGTTTTACCCCATCTGGAGCAATGTCCAACGTCCATACTTTGTTGGTGTACATGGACTCCATTTTCGGTCCGCATTGCATCCAGCCATTTTACCGAGTCAACGCTCTGAATGGCCTGCTGGAAGCTAGTCGGCTCATCATAATCTATGATGCAATCCTCTCTATCCACGTCTATGAGAAAACCGTAGTATCTCTCGGGCGGATGAGACTGTCTACTACTCCTGCGGAGCGGCGTAGGAATGTCATTTTCTTTTGAACCCTCTAGTTCTACTAAGCTTTCAGTAATAGTCTGTGGTTCTGGAATTTCTTCTAGTTCTATTTCGCTCCCACTTGTTTCCTTTTCTAAGAACTGGTGTTCCAGAAAATGGGCATTACGAGAAACCATGATCTTTTGTTCCTCTGCGTAATAGAAGAGATACCCCCTGGAATGCTTTGGGTATCCCACAAACTTGCACAGTACTGAGCGTGCCTCGAGCTTGTCCGCATGATGCTTTTTGACAAAAGCCGGACATCCCCAGATCTTCAGATATTGAAGATAGGGTTTTTTCCCACTCCATATCTCATATGGTGTGGTAGGCACAGTCTTAGTTGGAACTCGTTTCAAAAGGTATGCAGCTGATTCTTGCGCATACCCCCAGAATGATCGCGGTAACTCAGCGTTACTCATCATGGACCGTACCATATCCAATAGGGTTCGGTTCCGTCTCTCCGATACACCGTTATGTTGCGGAGTGTATGGAGGAGTAAGCTGAGAGAGAATTCCATTCTCTTTTAAGTAATCCAGGAACTCGGCAATTAAGTATTCTCCACCTCGATCCGATATTAGAATCTTGATACTTTTGCCGGTTTGTTTTTCTACTTCATTCTTATATTCCTGGAACTTTCCAAAGGCTTCGGATTTATGTTTCATTAAGAAGACATAACTGTACCTTGAAAAGTCATCCGTAAAAGTAATGAAGTAAAAATAACCGCTTCGCGCATGTGTAGACATTGGACCGCACACGTCGCTATGTACGAGTCCCAAGAGCTCGCTCGCTCTTACTCCGTGTCCAGTGAACGGAGTCTTTGTCATCTTTCCTTTGAGACAGGATTGACAAGTGGCATACGATTGATATTCAAACGGATTCAAATATCCTTCTGTATGCAACTTCGTCAACCTTCTCTCATTGATGTGACCCAGTCTACAATGCCATAAGAAAGTCTGATTTATATCCGGAGACTTTCTTTTGTGTGTATTCTGGACATTGAAAATCTGTGGTTGGTTTAATACGTATATACCATTGCTTAATATACCTGACCCAATCAGAAATTGATTAAGGTGAATGTTCACAACATTACTTACAAATGCAAATTCATAACCTTCTTTAGATAATAAAGATACAGAAATAATATTACAAGTTGCATTGGGTACAAAATAGCAATTACGCAAAACCAAAACATGTCCATCTGACAAGCCCAGGTGATAGTCCCCACGGACTCAGCATCCATGCCAGCTCCGTTTGCAACTCTGAGGGTCATATCACCTGCCATCAAAACCCTACGCTTTCTCAGTGCCTGCAAAGAATTACAGATATGAGATCCTGATCCGGTATCCAATACCCAGGAAGTAGAGTTTATTGAAAGACAGTTTTCAATAACATACACACCTGAAGCTGAAGCCGCAACTTGCTTCAGTTCCTGTGTCCTGGTTTTCCAAGCCCTGCAATCATTCTTCCAGTGTCCACTCTTATGACAGTAGAAGCATTCTTCCTTATCCACAAGCTTCCCTACTTTCTTTATTGCTTTTGCCTTTCCCTTCGTATCCACTTTACTAACACCGCCCCTTGGTTTGGCGGGGGCTTTCTTCTTCTTTCCCTTGGCTTTCGCCTTGGGCCTAGAAGAGGAAGATCCTCCTACAAACAAAGTGGATGTTTCCCTACCTTTTTGTAGGGTGCCCTCTGCGCTCCTCAGCATGTTGAGGAGTTCTGAAAGTTCAACTTCCTTTTCTTGTAAGTTGAAGTTCAGGATAAACTGGGCGTAAGTGGAAGGAAGGGACTGGAGAATCAAGTCCGTATAGAGCTCATTCTCCAACGTGGTCCCTGTAAGTGCACGGCGGCACCCCGGTCGTCAATCCGACGCCGGAATGCGGAAACGGTGAATAACTTTGATTTTGCGGTCTTAGCAAATCGGTACCACCGCGCACTAAACACCCGGATCGTTACCATTAAACTAAGTCTAAGCTAACTAGAAGATGGGAAAGAGATATACCGACGATCCAAGTCCTCCGGTCTTCATCTCCACTCCGATCTCCTCGCGGGATCTCCGTCCGTCTCCTCCTCGTCGCCAGAAGTGCACCACGTCGCCTATATCGTTTACGGGCTCCCACCTCAATGCCGAGGCAACTCGGGGACGAAGCCGGCTACTCGACGTGCCCAAGATTCGTTGTAGAATATGTAGTGAGCTTGTGTCTCTTTTTGGGGTAGTGGAGTTGCCATTTGTGGTGGAGGGAAGAAAGGATTTTTGGAGATCAACTAGAGAGCTCTTTTCTTAGCACAATATGAACAAAAATGCCACACCAAAATGAATCAAAAATGAACCCCACCCTAAAGTGGCCGGCCCATGTAGGAAAAAGGAGGAGAGAGGAAAAAGTCAAGGGGGAGTGACCATATCAATCATGCAAGAAAAAGAGAGAGGAATGGTTATCATAATCAACCATGATCACAAAGCAATGCCAACACTCCACACAACCATCATCAACAACCATGATGCTAACAAAGTCAAGCAAGTCAATGGATGGTGCACCATCATGAAGACTATCATGATGCTACAAAAAGCAAAGACCCCCTCCATAAATGTCTATTTGCAACAATGCAAATAAAACCTCCTCCACCAATCTTCGGCCAATGAACGGAACAATGGAAATTGGCCGAAACTAAAAGCAAACTGGCAACTCCAAAAAACTGGTCCCGTAATAAATTACAGGAAAACCCCGATACTGTGCATACACACCCGCATCTGTATTTCGACCGAAATACAAATGCAATGAGACAAAATCTACACTGTACTAAACTAGGACCCGACTTATACCAAAGCCGGCTAGTAATATCTGTTCGATCCTGATCCGTGCAATACCGCACGTATCTGATCGAACCCTGCCATATACCAATACGGCCTATAGTACAAACTGTCCGATCCTGATCCGTGCAATACCGCACGTATCTGATCGGACCTTGCCATATCTCCATACGGCCTCTACAACCTTTCGCCCGAAAGCTGAGTAACTGAAAGTGTGGTGGACTCTAAAGACTCGTCAATACTATGGCTGTGGATTTAACCACTAGCACGTCAGAGGTATATGCCAATACGTGACGGGCCACCAGCTATTGACCAAAAGGGAGGTCGATGAGGAAGCTCACCCCGACACCCAACTGAGCCTGTCAGTGACAATATCCGTGCAGTCCGGTCCGTTCGTCTATGAGCATCGCATGGCGGGCCTAGGGGGTTGGTAAAAGTCAGACCCCCAAAAGCGGTACAAGTCGTGTCGGAGTGTAGCCCAGAACACCCTGAGATACTACTGGAATACCTACCAGTAAATCTCCTTGCCTCGGCCGAGGGCTTCGTGTAATGGCTCTCCTAGACACAGCACGACCTCACCCCCAATACCGGGAGAGACGAACCCCTGAAGATACGCTCACTGCCTCCATGTGGCTCGGGACTGTACCCAACTAAAACCTGTTTGCACGACTCCTTTGAGCCGTGGTAGGGTAGTAATCAAAGTACAGTGGGAACTCACACAAGACAAATGACGATCCCCAGGTCGATGAACTAACCTGCACACATGTCACCAGGGAACTGCCATCTGACGTCTGGTATATGACCAACTAGCATGTTCCCGGCGAGTCCTGTCCGGTGTACTCATAACCCAATGAGCACCTGTATACATCTTAGGTGATCCAACTGACACCAGTGGCTTGTGAGACCGGCCACCGCCCCTCGTCGGGGTCTCGACTGTATACACTAGTCTACTATGGAGTATCGATGCCCTGTCTCGAAACTCACACGACTAGGGACCATTTAAGGATATGCTTATAGACTCCCAGCTCCCACTTATATGATCGCCCTCATACTGCTGGTGGTCAAGCAAGAATCCTAGGGGCTCTATCAACGTGTAATAGCGACTTATCAGGTCACCTTAAAACAGTACACGATGATAAAGGTAAACCAGATAGCATACTATCATCTCGAGTAAGACTGTCCTACCGGGATAGGTCCTCCATCAATCATTGCAATCACGTACCTGTGATCCAATAATTGACTCTGAGGGCATTATCTCCAACAATCTCCCACTTGCACTCAAGGCTAATTATTGCGATGTCGCATACTCACAGCCCGTGTGATACCGAACACCCAACTTCTCTACTAGTCAGTCTCACAAAGCTCGTTTGCGAAACTATTGCATTCGAGGAATAGCCTCAGTGAGTGGATCCGCCTTGATGTCTCTTTCTATGTCTCTCTATATCTCAAGTTCGCGGAGAAAACCATCTCCCGAAATGAGCAATACCTGTCTTAGAATGTGTCTGGATGTCTGATGGGACATAGCTCATAAATGAACTCCAAATCCAAACTTCTTAGACTGTATCGTCAACTGAACTTAATCAGTATCCTGCGCCATGCCACCCTCAGTATTGCCTTGGACCACCTGTCCAAAATACTGCCCCTCGTCAGAAGGAAAAACTATAACTCTGACAACCTCCTTGTTGTCCATGTCACCTTGGAAGCCTGGAATGATAACTGTCTCCCGAATGAGGCTGTCATTATCATATCCCTAGAACATCCACTTATGTTCTAGAACTGCTTCCGACTGTTTCTCCAGGATTGGATTAATATCAACTTATTGCATCTAGTGCAAGAACAACATTTGGTGTGGTACTTGACATCTCATGATTGACTCAATTGCGTGAGCAAGTGATCTGCCAATCATGCACGTCCCTCTCCCCTTTAGTCTGTAAGACACCTTTGGAGAGGGTGACTCCATCACCTGCAGGTTCACTACCGTGCTAGGAGTCGTCCATTCTAAATACTCTTAGAATGCTGTCAAAGTACCCTGATTGGGAAACCACCCAAATCTAGATCTAAAGCTATAGATCTAGTAACCAGTATGTCTGATATAAAATCCATTTCCTTTGTGGAGAAACTACTGTGTGACGATCAAAGTATAACCGACTGTAGTATAGGAGTTTCTTTTCCTACTCTGTGTATGTCATCCAAATACCAGGATATCATACCCTACTACCTACTCAACAGATCCATCCCCTATTCTGATGAAGTCAAGCCCATGACTGTCACGTCAGAAATAGATGATCTATCTCCGCTACATCTGCTTTAGTCTATAAATAGACATAAGCTACTTGTCCACCAATGCTTCCGCTGCTCCCACTGACTACGACAACCCTCTGGCAGAGTCATATAGACGTACACTTCTAAAACTAGTTTAGAACGACGCTATACTCATCCTCCTACCGGGTCTCGCAGCCTGGAACAGCAGCAATGGTAATTGTGGGTAAACAAGAACTTCCCTGTCACCGTCCTTGAGGCTACCGTAGTACCTCTCGGGTGCCTGAAGTTACCCACCTTATCTGCGGAGTGGCCAATGGAATGTCAATCCAGATTGAATCTTTAGGTTCCTTATCAAATCTTCAGTAATCGTTTGTGGTTCTGGAATCACTTCCAGTTCTACCATACTCCCACTACTGTTTTCTGAAAAAATCCATTTTTGATAAAACTGTGGCGAGTATAGAACAATATCGCTATTGTTCATCCAGATGGTAGAAAGTCAACCCTCGTCACAGCCTGGGTCAACCCACAAACAGCATTACAAAAACGTGCCTTGAGTTATCCAGAGTCTGGTTTTAATCATAAGCTGGACAACTCCCCGTACCTTAACAACGTTAAGATACGAACTGTTCTATATCCCATATAGGACCAGAGGCACTGATTTAACTGAACCAGATCCAAATCATGCAACTGTCTCCAGTGCATGTCAACTAAATGGAAGGAGGCCGGTCAGCGTTACTCAACTTAGGAATGCTTCCAATTATGAGTAACCTGAAAGAGAAGCAAGTTCTCTTAGTCATTACTATCAACTGAACACCATACGCAAGTATCTACATCTTCGATCACTTTGAAGAATCCCGATACTTGCTATACCTGGTTCTCTACTCTATTCAAATACCTACAACTTCTCAAAATTCAGACCCTGTGTTTCGAAGAAACACCTGTCTAAAAGCTAGAGAAGTCACAAGTAAACCGAATATAGTACGAGGACCAACCCCTCTGTCCTGATGGACCCTGGACAACATACAATACTCTGTATAAGTCCCTTGAGTCTGAAAACTCATTCACTGTGTGTCGTAGGTTGAAAACTGTACCTTTGGTTATGAAGAATTACACCGCTGTTTAATGCTCCTTACCTAACCATCCACTGATATAGGTAAATGTCGTAGACATAATTTCAGAAAGGTATATCTCACTCTATGAAAATAGACGTACAGATATATCAATTTGAAATTGGTGCATAACAGCGGATATTCAAAACCAAATATTTGCCGACCGGCAAACGACCCAGGTGACTTCCTCAAATATCACCGATTACAACGAATCCCGATATAATGAGGATGATCACCCAATTCCCAATAACCTACTCCCACTCATCATCTGTAAAACCATACAGATGTGAGAATCATACCTGGTAAATACATACCCTGGAGCAAGTGTCTAATCGGGAAATCAGTTTTCTTTTAACATTACACAGTGAAACTGAAACATCGAAATGTTTCGATAGGGTATCCTGGTATTCCTAGTAATGCCTCTTCCAGTATCCAGATTCACAACTGTAACCGTGTAATTCTTTGCCATCTCTCCAAATCCCTTCATTTGTCTTTAGTCTTTACCTTCTGCACACCCCTTTAGGCCAAATGGTTTTCTTCCTTCCCTACCGTTCGGCACCAGCCTATGGTTTGGAAGAAGACTATCCAATAAGCATAATGGGTGTACTGTCCCAATCCTAGGAACACTCGCAATGCGAGAGAAGGTGAAGATAAAAGACACCTGAATAAATCTTATTCCTATTTCTCTTGAACCAGAATCCATCCCCGAACTGGAACAAGTTCCTTTCGAGTTCGTATATAACCATACGATGGAGTATCCAATAAACTGAGGATCTTCGTAGTGATACGGAGTGTTCTGGAGAAATACAAAGGTGATTTAGGATTGGCGAAGGAATACTTGGTTTGGTCGTGAATATCTGTTGCAATTTACTTTGCCCTCTTACTAATCCCTTGCTTTGTCTTAACTTAATACCTTCTGCACACCATCGTTATGCTAATTGGTTTTCTTCATTCCCTACCGGTCGGCACCTGCCTATGGTTTGGAAGAAGACAATCCAATTTGCGTAATAGGTGTACTACCCCTAAACCAAGGAGTACTCGTAACCTGAGAGAGGGTAAAAGGAAAAGACAACTGAATAATCCTATCCGTTTCCTCCAGAACCTGAAACCATCCTCGAATAAATTCTTTCGAGTTCGTATCTAACCATACGATGGTTTTGTCCAATGGAAGTGGACGTTCGTAGCAATACGGGGTGTCCTGGAGAAAAAGGTAAAAGTAGGAGTGGCAATGAGGTTTGCAACTCTGACAATCCAAAAGCCAGTGTTAAGAAGGTTCGGTCAACTTGGTCACTGAGTCAAAGTCTTAGGGTCGGGTCAATGGTCGCTGCCAAAGAGAGAGAGAAAAGAAACACTCAGCGTGCACTCTAACCTAGATCAGAATGGTTACCAATTTATCTAATCTGGAATCCTCCCACTGTACCTCAAATTCTCCTCCAAACCTGAAAGAAGAATTAGTCGGGGTTACCCGAGGAGTAAACTAACTCATCAGTGGGAATCGGGATCCAACTATCATCGCATGATAACGTGACGGAATCCGCTCACGGTATCACACTCCAGAAGGTACGCGCATATCTGGCAAGTTTCAGTTCTTTTGAAACTCCCGATGTGATTTCTGCCCCATGCTCTTATGACCTTGACTAAGGCCAACAAATCATAAGTCACATGTCAAGTTCTACCCGTCATTATCCAGGTTGATTTGAATCCACCCGTACAAGCCCTTGACTAAGGCCAACAAGGCTATACGACTGTCCCAAGCCAACGCATCTATCTATGCAGCATATGAATACCCAATAGCTACCAAACACTGTGCCTTGACTAAGGCCAACAAACACAGCTTGAATACTATTGACTACCCATATGAAACGACGGAGGGCTACGAATGGTTTCTGGCGAAAACCTTTAACGTAGTGAACTTGATATCGTTGAAGGAACGGATAGCTTTTAGAAAATATAGTGACGAAAACCTTTACTAAAGAGGTCACTCCCGGTGAAGGGATCTCGGCTCTTTCCCCGTAGAATGGGGTGCAGGATATTCCAAATGAATACCACGGTGCAAAGCAAAAGTAATCGGCTATAGTGAAGTTAATGCCCTGACGCAAACTTCTGTCCAAGGGGTCACTCCCGGTGAAGGGATCTCGGCCCTTGCCTCGTCGACTGAGGAGCAGGATATTCCAAATGAATACCACGATGCAAAACAAAAGTGAACGTCCTTACAATAACAGCTTTTTGAAAAAGTGTTCCAACAACATCAGATTAGGTTTGTTTTTAAACTTGCATTGATCCGAATCAATGCAGTCCCATCAATTGATCACACCACAAAGAACGAAAATATACTGACGTACGTATATGCCATCCGCATTCGCCACTGGGTCCCGTCATCACCCGTTAGGTTAGCTAACTAACGACAGAGCGGGGACTGGACTAGCGCGGATGTAAAACATATACAACATCTACTAATATATATACCAATATATTATATTCGCTCAAGGCGTGAAAGAAATGCAACATCACAGAAAATGTACAGCATCACAGAACAATACAGATATCTGGGATCCCCGGGTTTCACAGAGCCACTACTGAAACCCGACGTTCCCCTGGTCGTGTGGATAGCCTGTGCAATGAAATCCTAGACCCCTACGGGCGCGGCAAGTCACCCGCCAAAACCTGAAGCGAGGCAGCCCCCTTCAGTGCTGTGAATGGACCACCCAGCACTTCACGGAATCCGGTAACTTGGGCACCCCTCCTGGGTCAACCTGTACCCCCCTACGAGTGCGGCGAATAGCCCGCCAATCCTAGAGTGAAGCCCCCTCCGTCTCAATGCCATGAGATGCGGGCTTGTTGCCCTCTAGAACCCGGCTATCCGTGCACCCCACCGCGGGGTAATCCTAGTACAGAAAGTAAAATATACATACAACGGGTACATCGACCGCAACCAGGTCGTGCCCCAAAATAATAATACAATCAGGCAGTGACGGCAGTCCACATGTCGGACGCTCGCCCCGCAATATCAAATGTACATAATACTAC
Source organism: Agapanthus africanus (assembly GCA_030015575.1). NCBI lineage: Eukaryota > Viridiplantae > Streptophyta > Magnoliopsida > Asparagales > Amaryllidaceae > Agapanthus > Agapanthus africanus. The sequence continues at coordinate 280,155,170 of JASDDO010000010.1, read as the reverse complement.
CACAACTGTACTAGCATTGCATCCAGGCTATCCCCACGACCGATCCGCAACATCACAGCAAATACATAGAACATCAACGTGAAAGTCACGTTCGCAAATCCGTCTAACCGGGCTATAGCAGTTAGACCGGATTTACCGATCGAGTGACATTCACGGTCGCAGATATAATGTAAATACTGTGAAAAATGTGTTTAAAATTTTCCGATTGATCAAACAATTAACAATTGGGCCTCCAAACAAAACTGTAGCACTCACAGAAACCCTGGGCCCAATTTTAATATTCCAGAAACCACATTTTCAACTCAGGAACATACTGGAAAAATTTGGGGGGGTGAACAGTAAAATCCGCGGCGGAAGCGCCGCACGAGGTGGGGTTTCGCGGCGCTTGCGCGGCGGAATAGTGAGATCATGGTGCCAAATTTTTACAGTATGCTTCTACTTCCCTGCACATCACTCTGAGACAACCAGAAAAATTTTTGGACTCAAAAAAAAATTCGACAGAAACTGATGTGCATGAAATACGTGTTTTCGGGATTTTGTTCGATCGGAAACGTAAAACACATTACACAAAAGCTAGACGAAGTTAATGGCGAGGCTTTGATACCACTGTAAGTGCACGGCGGCACCCCGGTCGTCAATCCGACGCCGGAATGCGGAAACGGTGAATAACTTTGATTTTGCGGTCTTAGCAAATCGGTACCACCGCGCATTAAACACCCGGATCGTTACCATTAAACTAAGTCTAAGCTAACTAGAAGATGGGAAAGAGATATACCGACGATCCAAGTCCTCCGGTCTTCATCTCCACTCCGATCTCCTCGCGGGATCTCCGTCCGTCTCCTCCTCGTCGCCAGAAGTGCACCACGTCGCCTATATCGTTTACGGGCTCCCACCTCAATGCCGAGGCAACTCGGGGACGAAACCGGCTACTCGACGTGCCCAAGATTCGTTGTAGAATATGTAGTGAGCTTGTGTCTCTTTTTGGGGTAGTGGAGTTGCCATTTGTGGTGGAGGAAAGAAAGGATTTTTGGAGATCAACTAGAGAGCTCTTTTCTTAGCACAATATGAACAAAAATGCCACACCAAAATGAATCAAAAATGAACCCCACCCTAAAGTGGCCGGCCCATGTAGGAAAAAGGAGGAGAGAGGAAAAAGTCAAGGGGGAGTGACCATATCAATCATGCAAGAAAAAGAGAGAGGAATGGTTATCATAATCAACCATGATCACAAAGCAATGCCAACACTCCACACAACCATCATCAACAACCATGATGCTAACAAAGTCAAGCAAGTCAATGGATGGTGCACCATCATGAAGACTATCATGATGCTACAAAAAGCAAAGACCCCCTCCATAAATGTCTATTTGCAACAATGCAAATAAAACCTCCTCCACCAATCTTCGGCCAATGAACGGAACAATGGAAATTGGCCGAAACTAAAAGCAAACTGGCAACTCCAAAAAACTGGTCCCGTAATAAATTACAGGAAAACCCCGATACTGTGCATACACACCCGCATCTGTATTTCGACCGAAATACAAATGCAATGAGACAAAATCTACACTGTACTAAACTAGGACCCGACTTATACCAAAGCCGGCTAGTAATATCTGTTCGATCCTGATCCGTGCAATACCGCACGTATCTGATCGAACCCTGCCATATACCAATACGGCCTATAGTACAAACTGTCCGATCCTGATCCGTGCAATACCGCACGTATCTGATCGGACCTTGCCATATCTCCATACGGCCTCTACAACCTTTCGCCCGAAAGCTGAGTAACTGAAAGTGTGGTGGACTCTAAAGACTCGTCAATACTATGGCTGTGGATTTAACCACTAGCACGTCAGAGGTATATGCCAATACGTGACGGGCCACCAGCTATTGACCAAAAGGGAGGTCGATGAGGAAGCTCACCCCGACACCCAACTGAGCCTGTCAGTGACAATATCCGTGCAGTCCGGTCCGTTCGTCTATGAGCATCGCATGGCGGGCCTAGGGGGTTGGTAAAAGTCAGACCCCCAAAAGCGGTACAAGTCGTGTCGGAGTGTAGCCCAGAACACCCTGAGATACTACTGGAATACCTACCAGTAAATCTCCTTGCCTCGGCCGAGGGCTTCGTGTAATGGCTCTCCTAGACACAGCACGACCTCACCCCCAATACCGGGAGAGACGAACCCCTGAAGATACGCTCACTGCCTCCATGTGGCTCGGGACTGTACCCAACTAAAACCTGTTTGCACGACTCCTTTGAGCCGTGGTAGGGTAGTAATCAAAGTACAGTGGGAACTCACACAAGACAAATGACGATCCCCAGGTCGATGAACTAACCTGCACACATGTCACCAGGGAACTGCCATCTGACGTCTGGTATATGACCAACTAGCATGTTCCCGGCGAGTCCTGTCCGGTGTACTCATAACCCAATGAGCACCTGTATACATCTTAGGTGATCCAACTGACACCAGTGGCTTGTGAGACCGGCCACCGCCCCTCGTCGGGGTCTCGACTGTATACACTAGTCTACTATGGAGTATCGATGCCCTGTCTCGAAACTCACACGACTAGGGACCATTTAAGGATATGCTTATAGACTCCCAGCTCCCACTTATATGATCGCCCTCATACTGCTGGTGGTCAAGCAAGAATCCTAGGGGCTCTATCAACGTGTAATAGCGACTTATCAGGTCACCTTAAAACAGTACACGATGATAAAGGTAAACCAGATAGCATACTATCATCTCGAGTAAGACTGTCCTACCGGGATAGGTCCTCCATCAATCATTGCAATCACGTACCTGTGATCCAATAATTGACTCTGAGGGCATTATCTCCAACAGTCCCAAGGTCCACGAGCTCTTCTATGTGGCCAATCATCTTAAGCACGTGTTCCGCTACCGATGATCTGACGGCCAACTTTGCCGAAAATAACTTTTTCGACACTTCGTATCTTGCGATACGAGACTGCTCTCCATACAGTTCTTTTGTATGAAGAAATATGGATTCAAGGTCCATATTCTCGTGCCTCCTCTGATGTTCGTTGTCCATAGAGGAAAGCACGAGGCACTTGGCCTTCGTGCAATCGATCTCCCAAGTCTTACGGATTTCCTTATCAGCGACGCTGGAGGTGGGACCTGGGACAGGAGGAGCTTTGGTGGTAAGAAGATACCCCAGCTTGTCGTAAGTGATTGCCATTTTGACATTCCTGAGCCAATCTTTGTAGTTTGGCCCTGTCAGTATGTTTTTATCTAGAAGTAACTTAAGTCCAGTCATGTCGATTGGTCGCTGCAATTAGGAGAGAGAAGAAACACTCAGCATGACGCTCTTGCAAGTTTAGAGTGGTTTTTAGTTTGTCTAAACAGGATGGCTCCCACTGTCTCTCGAATCCCTCCTCAAACCAAAAAGGAAGAATTAGTCAGGATCAATCTCACCGTACAATTCTTGCTTAACCATTCGGCCAGGCTGGTGTCGGTACTTCGAGGGAGGTTTTCCAACGCTTTCGCGAAGTTCCTTAATTTAAGAACCTCTTTTCCCTGGGGACGTAGCCCCGCTAACACCTTTCTAGACACCTACTTGGTTTATAGCATTGATCGTTAAGTGAGAAATTTCCCGAGGAGTAGCATATACTCACAGTAGGATCGGGATCCAAATATCATCGCGTGACAAAACTGAAGGAATCCTACCAGAATCATCACACTCCAAATGGTATGCAGTGCTAGCAAGTTTCAGTTCTTTTGAAACTCCCGATGTAGATTTTTGCCCCATGCTCTTATGAACTTGGCGTGAGGTCAAAATGTCATAAGTCACATGTCAAGTTCTTCCCATCATTATCCAGGTTAATTTGAACCCACCCGTACCTACCCTTGACATAGGCCAAAATGGCAGTACGACTGTCTCAAACCAACGCATTCTATCTTTGCAACAAATAAATATCCGGCAGCTACCAATCACTATGCCTTGGCGTGAGGTCAAAATACATAGCTTGAATAATACCGAATATTTAACTGAAATGATGGAGGGCTACGGATGGTTTTGGCAAAACCGTGAACGTAGTGACCTTGATATGATCGATGGAACGGGATAGCTTTTAAAAGGAGTGGCTTAAGCTCCGCGTTTAAAAGTTATTTTGAAAAGAAACCGAGTGGTTTTTGAAAGTGTTCCAACGACTTTTACTTGGTTTATTTTTCTTTGCATTAGTTCTTTTAATGCGTATTTTTCTTGCATTAGTTCTTTTAATGCGTCCCATCATTTAATCCTACCATTGCAGAAAACAACCAAAATATGACGTACGCTTATGCCATTCGCATTCGCCACGGGGCTCCGTCATTATCCGTTAGGTTACTTAACTAACGACAGAGCGGGGGCTGGGCTAGCGCGGCTGTAAAACATAAGCAACGCCTAAATAATATCATATATAGATATATATTGCAATGATAGCCATTTCAGATCACAGATGAATACATTGGATATACTAGGAACCCGCAATTCGTACGAGCCTATAACGAAAAGTAGATTACACGGTCGCGGTGAATAGCCAATACCCCACCCATGACCCCTACGGGTGCGGCAAACTACCCGGCAAGTACCCGAAGCGAAGCAACCTCTCTCAACTCCGTGAGTAGGCCACTCGGCACTTCGGGATACCCGGTAGTTTGTGCACCCCATCCATGGGTCTATCCTAGGAGCAAAAACAGTAAAAAGAAATTATACAATGACGGCTATAACCCCGACCCGGTTGTTCGGCCATATAAATAATTATTACATCAATTTACAAATTTACATGAATTGAAAGAAAAGAAAACTCTTATCTCACAACCCCCGGCTATTCACCCACGACAATCCAATGAATTCATATACACATACCAATAACATTACAGATCACAGATTTATATAACCCCCACTAATCGACATATAACGATTAGCAGACGTTCAACACAAATATCACATCACAGATAAAAACCCGTCAGCTTAAGTCTTTAGAAGTTCGATCAAAAATACGGATTTTTAGGCCCCAAACGCAAATTTTCTTTCTGGAAAATCTGGGCTGAAAAGACATATTCCAAAAATCCCAAAACAACCCCAGAAACACACTGCACAAAATTTGAACCTCGGCCGAGTCAACTCGGCCGCGGAATCGCGGAGGGAGCGTGCTCCCGCCGCGTTTCCGCGGCGCTTTGACCGGTTCGTTGGACCAAATTTTGTGGGTGTTTAATAAAAAGCCTGAGCCGATTTTTAAGATGAAATTTATCATTTTTTGAACAGAAAAAAATTCGGCAGAAACTTGACATATCGGGTTCGTTTCGCTACTTTTTCTTTGATCGATCTTCTAGTTACTTTACTAACATGTTAGATAGAGTTTAACTAGGCTCTGATACCACTGTAAGTCCATGCTACCTCTCCCGGTACTTTCGGGCATGTGGAATTTGATGAAAAACAATTTTCTAGAGGCGATAACATGGACTCAAAACGGATCTTTGTTAAACTATCTACCTAACAACCTAATTAGGAGTTGTTAACTACTCGGTTAGGGGGTTATACCTTTCTTTCTTGAACTCCTTCGTCTTTGACTCTCGATGGTGTACGGATCGGCTTCACTCCGTCGTCTCCTTGCGCCGAAGATCGATCCACCCGAAAGCTTCTACCTTTGGCTTCTTCTTCGAGCCTTGAAGAAACTAGTTCACTCGGTTTGCTAAACCTTATGAACTAGAGTGAGTAGAGGAGAGTGTGTTGGGATTTTTCTCTATGGTTCTTGCTTCTCAACTCATGAGACAAATGAACCATAGACTAGAGAGAAATGGAGAGCAAGAGGAAGAGGGTGAGAGCTCAAGCCAAGAGAGAGAATGGAAATGATAGAATGAGCAAGACTTTTCTCTCTTGGCTCTCATAATCCAAAGCCATCATAACCAATAATAGCAATCAAGTATTAGTGATGGTTTAAGCTACAATAGCCATATCATTTCATGCACTCATTTTGCACAAGATAAACAAGCAAGCAAAAGTCTTTGCCATGAAATGATAGCTATTGTCATGATGATGGTCAACTAGTCCAACCTAGTCAACCGGTCAACAAAGTCAACAAGTCAACAAAGTCAACCCCTCAACAACCATGTCACTATAATACTTAATTAATATTAATGTTAATCATATATCATATTCTCATTAGGGTTTAGTAAAAAGTCAATAGTCAACAGTCAACAGTCAACAACCCTAATGAGAATCCTCTGCCTCTGCCTCTCCGTCAACTGTGCATACACACCTGCATCCGCGTTCCGAGGAACACGAATACATACTAGATAAAACCAATCCCAAAGCGTACACTAGGATCTGGCTTAAACCAAAGCCCGCTAGTGTTAACTGTCCGGACACTAAACGTGCACAAGTGCACGGATGTGACCGAACCCTGTCGCAAAACCATGCGACCTGTCGCAAAACCATGCGACCTCTACTCTTTTGCCTAAAGGCGAATAGCTTTCTGTGTGGGACTCTAAAGACTCGACACTACGCTGGCAGTGGATTTAACCACAGACCGCAAGCGGCACTAGCTGTGCGTAATGGTCCCCAGGTAGATGCCGACAAGAAGAATGACGAGGTGAAACCCATCTGAACTCCTACTGAGCCTGAATGTGACAGTCTCCGTACAGTCCGGTCTGTTCGTCTGATATATCGCATGGCGGGCTTAAGGGGCGGTAAACGTCAGTCCCCTAATAGCGGTACAAGTCGTGCCGGAGTGAAGCCCAGAACACCCTGAGATAACACTGGAAACCTACTAGTATATCTCGCTTGCCCTGGCCAGGGACTACTCGTGTAATGGCTCTCCTAGACACATCGCGATGTCAACCCCCAATACCGGGAGAGACGAATCCTGTCTAACCATCACTGCTTCCAAGTGCTTCGGGACTGCACCCAAAAACTACCTGTTTGCACGACTCCTTTGAGCCGTGGTAGGGTAGTAATCAAAGTACAGTGGGAACACACTCGAGGCGAAGTGACAGTGTCAAGTCAGCGGACTAAGCTGTACTCATGTCACCTGGGAACTGATAACTGACGATAGGTATAATACCAACCAATCAGTTCCCGACGAGTCCTGTCCAGTGTACTCGTAACCCAACGAGCACCCGCATACTATCTCCAGTACGACGTACTGATGGCTGTGGGACAGACCATCTCCCACACTGGGATGAGAAGCGCATACGCTAGTCTACTCCAGAGTATTGATGCCCTGTCTCGATAGTCCTGTGACTAGGGACCTGCATAAGGATGTGCTTATAGATTACCCAGCCCCCACTAGTGTGACTGCCATCACGATGCTGGTAATCAAGCAAAGATCCTAAGGGCTCCACTAATGTGTATAGATGATATACAAAAATAAACACATGTACACATTGAAGTAGAAACAAACCAAGTAGCATACTACTATATTGAGCAAGATTGTTTATACAAGGTGAATATCCCAAGCTCCCATTAAGTAATATACAAACTAGTATGATACAGTAATGGCCTCTAGGGCATATACACTAACAGAAGGCAATATAAGACTTACATGGAACTTGATTTATATATATTCTTTTTTCATTTAAATTAAAAGGAAAAGAAAAGGATTATTCATCCATAGTTATCTTCTACACTCTTCTTGAAGTTAACCTTGCTCACCCACTTTTTAACCTTGGATTAATATTCCTTTTGCCTTTTAACTCAAGTGCAATAATATCTAAATAAGTAACCATGGTTTGAGATGAAGAGTATAAAATATATATACTTATCTTTTCTATTATTTCATTAAGCTTTATCATTATCAAAAGCTTTTGCCTTCATCTTCTTCTTCCTCCTTGCTCTCTAGGGTTTTCCAAAGTGAGTAAGAGATAAAAAGAAAGAGTTTTGACAAAAGAAAACTCATCACTTCATCATTCTACTCTAATCTAGCCAATTAGTTTTGAGTGTTTAGCTTCATCTTCTTCTTGCATCAAGTGGAGCTACAAGCTTGGAGCTAGTGAACTTCGGGTGGATCATCGTGGACATAGGAGCTTACTAGCAAGCCTTTCCAACCTCTCAAAGATCCTAGGAGTCACTACAAAGAGGACTACAAAGGTTGTATTCCTTTCAGTTAGTGTAAATTTAGTTCTAGTATGTGATACTTGTGATGTTACCCTAGAAATTCTAGTTAAAGATCCATGCTTAGTTTGCTTAGCACCTCTAGAAATTTTAAAGTGGCATGTGTGATGCTTCCATACTCATTAGTAGGCGCTAGGGAAACCCAACAATAGTATCAGATCCAAGCTAGAATTCTGGACTTGGTGTTATATCAAATACGAATACGAAAACGATTATGAAAATACGGTATTACGGAACCCATGGATTGCTCTCTGGAAATTTTTTAAAAGATCGTCTAAAAATTTTTCAAACAGGTACAGAGTCATATTTGGAAAGATATAAGCATACAGGTGAAATACCGGGGGGGTCATCGGATTTGGACCGGCCAGCCTAGGCAAAATTCCGGCTAGGCCGGCCCCCTTCACCCAGAACCCCCCCCGTATTCCTCCACTGCTCATTTGGGTTCATTTTGGGTTTTGTGGTATTGTTTATTTTAGTGTTGGGAATCCTCCCGCGCGCGCAAACACGTGTGTTTTGGAAATGGATGCGTTTTGGTGGAAAACGGAATGCGCGCACGAGATCGTTCTTGTTTTACTATTTATAACCGCAAGTGCACGGCGCGTTGTAGCGAGCCGGCAAGCACGGGTCGATCCGCAGGGAATTGAGTATTAGGTATCATTGTTTAAGGTTAACAAATCAATGAATTGGGTGGTTGTCACAAAAAATATATAAAAGAATAAAAACAAGGAAAAAAAACAAGAAAAGGAGTTAAGGAAAGAATGGTTGTGGCTTGGTTCGGAAGCTTGAATCGCGGCGTTTACCTCTACACTCCCTTGGTTATGAGTTGCCCGGCCTTACCTTGATTCCGGCATGAAGCACGACTTGTCAACGCGGTTGCGGAGCACAAACCGTCAAAGTCCGACATTCGCCGCAAGGCACGAAACGAGTCCCTTTTGGTCACTTACCGTTTGTATGTCCGAGCTTGGGGTATCAACGCTAAACACGGGGTTTCGCAAGCATACTGCAACAATGAAAACACAAAGAGGTTAGTGAGAGCAAATGATATTGGTGTTGAGTTTGCTAAGTATTTGTGAAGGTATATAGCATATGAAACAAAGAGTTTGTCAACCTCTTTATCACAAAATACCATATCCTATCTTAGCAAACTTAACACCAAATGGATTTTAACTTAAACATTGAAAATGGTGAAAGGGAATGAATACGGCATATGAGGAGGTTACAAATAACCATGTATCAAAATACCGTATCATATCAATACATAAACAATATTTAGGTTAGAATCATAAGTTAAGCACATGAAACATAAACAAGAGGTAGGAGGCAAAGCCTTCCATCTTACTTCCTCACCCACACCACAACCAAAAAGAATTAGTTAACCATAATGAAAAGAAAGCAAGCAAATAAAAGAAAGCAATTATATATAAACACTTGATGAAAAGTTACAAGATTATGGTAGCTTGTTCAACCTCCTTAGTGAAGCTCACCAAAGAGAGCTTCAAGAGGGAAGAAGAAGAAAGAAACCAAGATAAAGCACACTCACCCTCAAGCTAAACAAAAACAAAGCAACAATTATATAAACACTTTGGATCAAGATACAATTTTTGGTAACTTATTCAACCTCCTTAATGAAGCTCTCCAAAAAGAGCTTCAAGAGGGAAGAAGAAGAAAGAAACCACGCTACACTAAAGAGGTATAAGAATTTACATATCTTCTCTGGCTCACTCTGGGCTATTTATAGGCTGAGATTTGAAACCCTAGGGCAAATACCATGTGCCAACTACCCCCAGAAAACCATGTGCCAACTACCCCCAGAAAACCATATGCTACCGAGTCAACTCGGCCGCGGATCCGCGGCCGAGTCGCCCTATTGGCCGCGGATCCGCGGCCATGTGGAGGAGTTGGGGAGTCGTGTTTTGTGGGTTTTCTTTTGCTGCTTTTGTTTTCTGTTTAACAGGTCCAAAATGTCAAGATTCTTCCATGATTTCCTCAATTTCCACCAGTCAACAATGGTGGCTTTTATTTTCAACTTATTTTAATTTATCTCCCTCGGGCCCCACGCATCTTTCAATATCTTCATCGGGCCCCACGCATCTTTGAATATCTTTATCCGGCCCCACGCATCTTTGAATATCTTTATCCGGCCCCACACATCTTTGAATATCTTTATCGGGCCCCACGCTTGACTAAAAATGACGACTGTTTTCGTCCTGTCTTTTGAACTGGTAAGCGGTACTGGACGGATGCGGATGACTGGAACCCGGCTTTTATCTGTCTATGACAGATGTTCTGGATTTTGGCGTAACTGTGGAGATTTTGTGTTGATTTGCATTATTTGGACTGGAAACCTGTAACCTGTAAATATGTAGCAAACACGGATTAAAAGCACCTACCTATAAACAAACGAGCATAAGAATGGGCGGTATAAAATGCAGTTTTCTGTGATGAACATTTAGCCCAGTTTTCCTGTGATGACTGTTTAGACTTGGGGCTAATTCGTAGTGATTCGTAGTCGTATTTTTAACACTAAATTGGTAACCTAGACTATTTTTAGCATTTCGAACGAACATCGGATAGCCCACTTTCTACCCCGCTGAAATTTCCAAGTGTTGTAATTTTCGTAAGTTATCTTTATATTCAATATTAGCGCAAGTATCCTATGGACGCTCTAGAAGATCATAATATCCTTAACTCGATTCTATGCCCACGGAACCGCGAACGAACCTTCGGGTTTGCCGTAGTGCCGTGGTGTCATAGGTGAGACGTTGGTTAACTCCTTCTACGGCTGGATCATAAGACACTGTGGCGCGATTTTGGGTATTTGTAACTTTGCTCAAGTGTTGAGCTCTTGGGGTAAAACGTGGGTGTTTGTTGATTCGATCAAAACGTTAAACAACGTCTTGATATCTGTGATTGCAATTGTTGTTTTTCACTTTCTTTTCTGTGACCGTAAGCGTAGTATGTGGTGTATCGTCGGCTTCGTTGCTATACATCAATGACAATCGGGATACACATACTTTCTTACGTTGATGATATGAGATATTATGTGTTGCTGAGTTATGATGCAGGATTGTCGCGATCGAATAGCCGGGTTTTTTTATGTGAGATGAGAGTTTTAATTTTCATTCATGTAAAAGTTAAATATATGTAATATTCTTTTATTTGGGGCACTTCCAGGTTGAGGATGATGTCACCATTATTGTATATTATTTACTTTTCCGCATTAGGATAGACCCAAGGAGGGGAGCACAAGTGATCGGGTTCTAGGGTTCAGTGGGAGGCCATCTCGAGGAGTCGAGACCGGGTCTCCTAAACTCTAGAATTGGCAGGATCACTTGCCGCTCTCGTAGGGGTCTAGGGGTGTGGGCTTGGATATTCATCGCGACCGTGGAATCCGTATTTTCTATTACTGGATGAATACAAAATACGGACCGTTAGATATCCTTTTTATTTTCATATGTGCTTCTGCTTCTATTGATATTCTGTAATGTGATTACTTAGTATCTGAGACGAATGGATTATTATTATATATATGATATATAATAAACGTTGCTTATATTTTACACCCGTGCTAGTCCCGACCCGCTATGCCGTTAGTTAAGTAACCTAACGGTGCATAACGGGACACTGTGGCGAATGCGGATGGTATAAGTATACGTTCTATTTTTTGTTTCTTTTCTGTGATGGCTTAGGAACTTAAATGATGGGACTACATTAATGAGATTAATGTAAAGTAAAAGAAACCTAAAGATGTTGTAGAATCAGATTTGAAAACCACTCGGCCTTTTTATGAAAAATGCAAGTTTCAAAAGATGCGGAGCTTAAGCCACTCCTTTTCTAAATTGTTTTGATTCTACAACGAGATCAAGTTCAAAGCGTTAAAGGTTTTCATAAAAACCATCCGCAACCTTCCGTCATTGTAGGAAGCAGAGTACTTAGTATTCGTGCTACGTATGTCGACCATAACCGAGGCGTAGTGTACGGTAGCTAAGTGATGTCTTCCTACACCGCATATGATGCGATTAGTTAGGACAGTCACATGATTATGTCGAATATAGCCGAGGGTCCTATGGGTGGGCCTAATTAATCACGAAATAACGGGTAGAACTTGACTAGTGCTTATGACATGTTGACCATAGCCAAGGTCATAAGCAGCTAGGGGTAAAAACCATATCGGGAGTTTCAAGAGTTGAAATTTGCAATGAGATTGCATACCATCTATATGATAGTTGGATCCCGATCGCACTGTGAGTAAGAGTTACTCCCAGGAGAGTTTTACCTTTTGCAATTAGCTAATCCAGTAGGTGTCTAGAAAGGTATCAACGGGGTTTGACTTCTGGGAAAACGAGGTTTATTTTAATTAGGTCTGTGCGAAAGCACGGGGAACCTCCCTCAAGTACCAACACTGGCCTAGCTGAACGGTTAGCGAAGTTGTAGACTGTAATTAATCCTGGCTAGTTTTCTTTTTAAGGTTTGAGAGAAAAACTTGATAAAAGCAGTGGGAGACATCGATTAGATAAGATAATAACCAATCTAATTCTTTGCAAGAGCATTTCGCTGAGTGTATTCTTTTCTCTCTCCTAATGGCAGATATCGATGATGTGACTTAAGCTTCTACTAGAGAAAAACAAACTGTCTGGGTCGAATTATAAAGAATGGAAGAGAAACTTGAACATTGCACTCGCATATGATAAAGTATCATATGTCATCACTACCAAAGCCCCACCCGTCCCAGGACCTGAATCATCTGTTTCGGATAGGGAGATCCGAAAAACATGGGATATTGATTGCAACACAGCCAGGTGCCTCGTGCTTGCTTCCATGGACAACATCCATCAGAAACAGCACAAGAAGATGGATGTACAATCCATCTTTTTTCATACAAAGGAGTTGTATGAAGAGCAATCTCATACTTTGAGATATGAGGCATCTCGAAAGCTGTTTCAGATGCGAATGGCCCCTGGTGCATTAGTAAGAGACCATATTTTGATGATGATTGGTCTTATTGAAGAACTTGAGGAATTGGGATGGACTATGGATAATGAGCAATATACGGATGTTGTTCTACAGTCTCTCCCCCCCCGCCTTTTCTCCGTTCATAGTGAATTTCAATATGAACGATTTAGAGAAATCATTGCCTGAACTTCTCAATATGTTGAGAAGTGCAGAGAGCACGCTGAAAACAGCGAAGACTCCCGCTCTGCTTGCTGGGCCATCTTCCTCTTCCGTCCCAAAAGCCAAGGCCAAGGGAAAGAAGAAGAAGAAGTCCATCAAACCGAAAGGTGGAGTCCAAAAGGCGAAGGGGAAAGACAAAACCGGGGCCACGGGAAGTGGAAAAGGGGAATGTTTTTTCTGCCACAAGACGAGGCATTGGAAACGGAACTGTGCTTTGTATCTTGTTGATCTCAAGAAGAAGAAGCATGCTGATGCTTCCACTTCAGGCATGTTTGTAACTGAGAACTTTTTTTCAATTAACTCTGCATCTTGGGTATTAGATACCGGTTCTGGTTCTCACATCTGCAATTGTATGCAGGGGCTGAGAAACAGTAGAGTTTTGAAGACTGGAGACCATACTCTACGGGTTGGAAATGGTTCCAATGTACATGCTGTATCCGTAGGAGAGTATCATCTTGGGTTGCCTTCAGGTTGTATTTTGGTTTTGAACCCGTGTTATTTTGTACCTAGTATGCTATGTAATATAATATCCGTTTCTTTGTTGGACAATGAAGGATATCATTTTGTGTTGCAAAATAATGTTATGAACATTAACTTGAATCAAGAGTTGATTGGGTATGGTACATTAAATAACGGTATTACGTCCTGAACCAACACACAGTTTTCAACATACAACATACTAATAAAAGAAAACTTTCAGATATAAATGAAGCTTTTCTTTGGCATTGTAGACTTGGTCATATTAATGAAACCAGACTAAACAAGCTACATAAAGATGGATATTTAATTCCTTTTGAATATAAATCTTATGCAACTTGTCAGTCCTGTATCAAAGGTAAAATGACCAAAACTCCGTTTACTGGACACGGAGAAAGAGCTGTGGAACTCTTAAGCCTCATACATAGTGATGTATGTGGACCAATGTCTACACATGCACGAGGTGGTTTTTCATACTTTATCACATTTACTGATGATTTCTCAAGATTTGGACACATGTTTTTGATAAAGCATAAATCCGAAGCTTTTGAGAAATTCAAGGAGTACAAACTTGAAGTAGAAAAACAAACGGGCTTGAGCATCAAGAAACTTCGATTAGATCGAGGTGGAGAGTACTTAAATACAGAGTTTTCAGACTTCTTAAAAGAGAATGGGATTCTCTCTCAGCTCACTCCTCCTTACACACAACAACACAACGGTGTGTCAGAACGGAGGAATCGTACCCTATTAGATATGGTACGATCCATGATGTGTGATGCTGAGTTACCGCTTTCCTTTTGGGGACATGCATTGGAGACATCAATGTATCTGTTAAACAGGGTTCCAACCAAGACCATGTCGACCACTCCATATGAGATATGGAGTGGAAAGAGACCATCTCTTAAAAGAGTTAGGATATGGGGTTGTCCGGCTTATGTCAAAAAGCAGAATCCGGATAAACTCGAGACACGATCGATCATGTGTAAATTTGTGGGATATCCAAAACATTCCTATGGATATCTATTCTACCACAAGGAGGAACAAAAGGTGTTTGTTGCTCAACATACCACATTTTTGGAAAATGAAGTCTTTACAGAAAGTACTGATGGCAATGCGATAGAACTAGAAGAGGTTTTAGAGACACAAATTAATCAGGACAAATTGGTTGAAACTGATGTTACAGTAGAACTTCAAGAACCACAGCCACTCCGGAAATCTAGTAGAACTTCTCGCCCACCGGAGAGATACTATGGGTTTCTCATTGATGGTGATAGAGAAGATTGCATCATGGATGATGATGACCTTACTAGTTTTCAGCAAGCTATCATGAGTGGTGACTCTGTGAAGTGGCTGGAAGCCATGAGATCCGAAATGGAGTCCATGTACACCAACAAAGTATGGACTTTGGACGTTGCACCTCCTGGGATAAAACCCGTTGGGTGCAAATGGATCTTTAAGAGAAAGATTGGTGTAGATGGACAGGTAGAGACCTATAAAGCAATGCTTGTAGCGAAAGGTTTTCGTCAAAGACTAGGATTGGACTATGATGAAACTTTCTCTCCAGTAGCAATGCTTAAATCCATTAGGATCCTACTTGCTATTGCTGCTCACCATGATTATGAAAGCTGGCAGATGGACGTTAAAACTGCATTTCTGAATGGTGATTTAGAAGAATGCGTTTTTATGGATCAGCCAGAGGGCTTTATTGACAGTGGGAGCAGCGGGAAAGCATGTAGATTGCTTAAATCCATTTATGGATTAAAGCAAGCCTCACGGAGCTGGATCATTTGTTTTAATGATATAATCAAAGAGTTTGATTTTATCAAAAATATAGATGAACCATGCATTTATAAGAAGATTGTAGGGAATACTGTCACATTCCTCGTATTGTACGTTGATGACATTCTCCTGATAGGAAATGATATTCCTATGCTATAATCGGTCAACTATTCTTATCACAAAGGTTCTCCATGAAGGACCTGGGTGATGCCTCGTGCATTTTGGGCATAAGGATCTATAGAGATAGATCCAAGAGGTTATTAGGATTGTCCCAATCAAAGTACATTGACACCATCCTAAAAAGGTTTAGTATGGAAGATTCTAAGCGTGGTGCCTTGCCCGTTTGCCATGGAATCACTCTCTCCAAAGACTTCTGTCCGAAGACTGATGAAGAGAGAGCTCACATAAGCATTATACCCTACGCTTCAGCCGTGGGATCTATAATGTATGCGATGTTATGTACTCGCCCTGATGTTGCTTATGCACTAGCTGTTGTAAGCAGGTATCAATCCGACCCAGGGGAGAAACATTGGATAGCAGTGAAGAACATTCTTAAGTACTTACGAAGGACTAAAGAATTGTTCTTGGTGTATGGTAATGGGGATCTCCAAATGGAGGCCTTTACTGATTCCAGCTTCCAAAGTGATAAGGATGACAGCAAATCTATCTCAGGGTTTGTATTTACCCTCAATGGAGGGGCGGTTAGTTGGAAGAGTTCCAAACAGGATACCGTTGCAGACTCCACGATGGAAGCTGAGTATATTGCTGCAAATGATGCTGCCAAGGAAGCCGTTTGGATGAAGAAGTTCGTCACGGAACTAGGAGTAGTTCTAACCATTGTTGATCCAATACCATTGTATTGTGATAATAATGGGGCTATGGCGTTAGCCAAAGAACCCAGATCCCATCAGAAGTCCAGACACATCCTAAGACGATATCATTTGATCCGGGATATAGTAGATCGCCGAGAGATCGAGATTTGGAGAGTAGATACAAAGAATAACACAGCGAATCCACTCACCAAGGCCCTTCCACAGCCGCAGCATGAGCGACTTTTTGAGATGTTGGGTATGAGATACGCCAATAACTGGCCTTAGTGTAAGTGGGAGATCGTTGGATATATGTATGCCCTAGAGGCCATTATATGTATAGTGGATGCTTGGACGTGTGTGTGTGTGTGTGTGTGTATATATATAGATAGATTACTTTCTTGCTCGACATGATAGTATGCTATCTGGTTTACTTTATCTGACATATTGATTTGATCATGTTTTTATTCATTTGCACATATTGATAAAGCCCTCAGGATATTTGCTAGACTACTGTGACTATGATGCAGATCATACTAGTGGGGCACGTGTAGTTTATAAGCATATCCTAGAATTGTTCCTAGTCGTAGGTGTATCAAGACGGGGCATCGATATTCTAGAGTAGACTAGTGTATACTATTCTTGTCCCATATGATGGGCGATGTATGTTCCCATATCCATCTGGTGAGGTGACACCAAAGAATGTATGCGGGTGCTCAGTGGAGACTGGGTACACTGAACGGGCTCACAGAGAACTCCTATGTGGTATTATATCTATCGTCGGATAGCAGTTCTCAGGTGACACTGGTACAGGTTAGTCTGTAGACCCGAGATAGTCATAGAGTCTTGTGTGTCCTCCTACTGTACTTTGATCTCCACCCTACCATGGCTCTACTGAGTCGTGCAAAAAGGTGGTCTTTGGGTACAGTTTCGAGGCACATGGAGGCAATGAGCGATAGGAGGGGTTTCGTCTCTCCTAGTATTGGGGGTTGATGTTGTGCTATGCTCGATTGGCTATAACAGGAAGTTCCTGGCCAGGGCTACTGAGATTTACTGATAAGCGTTATCAGTAGTTTCTCGATCTGTTATCAGCTAAATTCTGGCATGACTTATTGAGTTATTGGGGTCGACGACACCATCCCCAGACTTGATATGCAACATATTTGATGAGGTGACCGGACTGTACGGTAAGTGTTACCAGATGGCTCGACGGGAGTTTTGACAGCTTTGCTGGTTTTCTTCTGATCGTTCAATACCCGGGTGGCCGTTACGTTTAGCTGACCGCTTGCGGCTTGTGGATGTTTGATATGATCATCACCCACTGCCGGCATATTGATGAGTTTTAGAGTCCCACAGAGAAGTTTCCTAGCCCAGGCGAAAAGATGTGGTGTGCATATGAAATATGCGTGGGGACCCGATTGAATACGACTATGTGATACCGTATGTTAATCGGGCATTTTTCTATTAGTCGGGTCGTATGCGATATGACCAGATTGTTAAATCAATTGTTGATTTAACATTTTGACATTTATTTTTATTTTAATTCTTTAGTCAAACTCTTTTTATTAAAGAGGAAGAATGCATGCATGGATGCACATGTTGATGTGCATAGATTCATGCATGCAAAGTATTATGGTTGTTGATACACATATGAAGGCAATATAAGACTTATATGGAACTTGATTTATATATATTCTTTTTGCATTTAAATTAAAAGGAAAAGAAAAGGATTATTCATCCATAGTTATCTTCTACACTCTTCTTGAAGTTAACCTTGCTCACCCACTTTTTAACCTTGGATTAATATTCCTTTTGCCTTTTAACTCAAGTGCAATAATATCTAAATTAAGTAACCATGGTTTGAGATGAAGAGTAGAAAATATATATACTTATCTTTTCTATTATTTCAATAAGCTTTATCATTATCAAAAGCTTTTGCCTTCATCTTCTTCTTCCTCCTTGCTCTCTAGGGTTTTCCAAAGTGAGTAAGAGATAAAAAGAAAGAGTTTAGACAAAACAAAACTCATCACTTCATTATTCTACTCTAATCTAGCCAATTAGTTTAGAGTGTTTAGTTTCATCTTCTTCTTGCATCAAGTGGAGCTACAAGCTTGGAGCTAGTGAACTTCGGGTGGATCATCGTGGACTTAGGAGCTTACTAGCAAGCCTTTCCAACCTCTCAAAATTCCTAGGAGTCACTACAAAGAGGACTACAAAGGTTGTATTCCTTTCACTTAGTGTAAATTTAGTTCTAGTATGTGATACTTGTGATGTTACCCTAGAAATTCTAGTTAAAGATCCATGCTTAGTTTGCTTAGCACCTCTAGAAATTTTAAAGTGGCATGTGTGATGCTTCCATACTCATTAGTAGGTGCTAGGGAAACCCAACAATCTGATGTATGAATACATCATGAATGAGAAAATCAACCATGAAATCTGAATAATCTGATATAAGAAAACATTATTGAATCTTGTATAATAAAACTGAAACCTCATCAGTGAAATCGACAGAAATCCGTGTCAACCTTCGACACAAAAAAGGTATATCTCAAAATCTCAATATCTCTGTATCTCAATCTCAATATCTCTGTATCTCAATTTCAATATCTCTGTATCTCAAATCTCAATATCTCTGTATCTCGGGCTCCGGCAGTCCGGATCGGCCCATATCATCGAATCTCACGACCATGGTCGTTATCCTCCGGATATCCGCCGCATCAAAAATAACAATAATAACCGGTCGGTAGTGCTCCTCTGCCGGGCTCAACGCCATCATCTGCGATCTTCTTACCCCGGGTACCGCACCGGGTCCACCATGTACCCACATACTATGCATCCCCCTCCTCGAATCGGGTATATGATACTGCTCAAGAACCGAGAAAACTCATGGTGGACGGCATACACATCACATCATGAGAAAACCGCAGTTTTTCTTTGAAAATAATAATAAGTTATGAAATTGTTGCGGTTTTCCCCAAAATCCAGAAATCTCATAGAAAATCCAAATCCCAACACCCTGAATAAATAAATAATAAGTATCGGCATAAGCCCCACAAAACTGTATGATAGTATGAATATATAAATGCATGAAATGTCTGAGTAAGCAATGCAATATCTAAACTAGCACATGAAGCAAGCGTACTAAAATATGTTTAAACAACTAATTAGCAGCTATACTAAATGAAGTAGCTTTTCCTAAAGTGTGTGTGACATGTCAATTACCGATGATGATGTGTGTGAGCCGGCAAATAAGTGTACGTGGAACATGCACATCATCTGTAATTGTGCTGGTATCCTAACATATGGAATCATAACAGTTAAGGAACATATGTATAAACATCCAGTATAATGAGAATAACATGAATATAACAGAGAAGGAGTAATAACCGCAATACCGAAGAATATACACTTCTACAGAGTCATACCATTTTGGTGTTTGAAAAAGCACGAATCGTGGTTTTTTTAGAAAAATAGGGGCTACGGTGTTTTTGAGAAAAGATACGACCATTGAAAAATCCGCAGTATCCCTCAGGCTGTTTTTTAAAAATGCGCACGATTCGTTAGTTTTGAAAAATAAGTATGACTCGAGCCTAAACTAACATCTACCTAACCAACTAAGGGACTAAACTAAAGAATTAGTCGTTAGGTAAGAAGAATCCACCTACAGTCCGAGTCGGTATCTCTAGTAGTCGGCGATCCAACCTCAATAGCGTCACGTACATCGTACGACTTCCTCGAGTCAAGAGTGCGGATCAATCATCACATCTATACCTCGTAAGGTAAAATCCATCGTACGACATCCCAAAATCGGGGTATGGGTCAACTATCATATACATCATCATTCATAAGGCATCATCATCAAACAATATCATGATCTGGTTACTGACCTAAAGTCTCGTGCAATTCGATGTCATAAACACATATTATCATATATGAATTCACATTGCCCAAGCGATCCATTATAAATATCATAACATATCTCAAATCATATCTCGATCATATGTCAACTATCATATATATATATCATCAATCACAAGGTATCATCGTCCAACGATCCGCTATAATGTCATAACATATCTCAAATTATAACTCGGTCACATATTAAATATCTCACGGTATCATGCCCGATCATATCAACCCATTCCCAAGTATCACGTAATATCCTCAATCACCCGTGTATATGTATGTATGTATAAATGTATGTCTGTGTGTGTCTATATATATATATATATATATATATATATATATATATATATATATATATATATATATATATATATAGACACACACACACACACACTTACTCACATGCCTATATATATATACATACCCCCCACATATATACATACATATACACCCAAGATAACATGTGTGTGTATACGTGTATGTGTGTGAACCTATACTCTAGGGTCTCGCGACTAAGAACTAGACTGAAACACTATCCTCCCACTTACACAATTTCCGATCCGTGGTCTCCTAAAACCTTTCTTGCTCAGTATTCGTATCTCGCAAATACATATCTATATATAACTATCTCAAGACCATAACATACCCTACGAAGTTGCGGGGGTGCTATACGCCATCCACCCGACTTCCCCCGTAGATATACATCTACTCACCTAGTCCTCGCTTGTCGAAGTCGATACCGCCATCCTCTTCTTCATCGTTCGAAGTACATGTGAGGGGTACCTATATGCAAACATATATAATATCGTAAACTGAAATCGCGGACAAAACCAAAACGGCACACAAAACGCGCATAGGTTAAAATCTATGACCCGCTCATACAAAAGAACCAAATAACCCTCGACATCGGCATACAAACGCCGATTGATCGAGAAAAACCCAAACACACCAATCGTGGTTTCACAAATCACTAATTATAATATGAAATAAGTTGTAACTTATAAAAACCTCAAAATAAATCAATTCGATTTATTTCCGAAAACCTAGAAAGCCTCAAATAACCGTTTTAATTCGAAACTTGATATTTTAACAAAACTAATGGCCATAATATTCACTAAATATCATAACTAGATCATACAAACCATTACTATATTTTTATCTCACCAATTTATATAAATCCTAAAAATCTAGTTTACAAATTTATCCAATTTTAATAATTTCAAAGTAACAATGCACAAAACAACAACTAAACTAGGTTTTGCATGATTTAAGGTATTAAAATACAATTTATAATGTTAATAATGTCATGAAAACCCTAATTATATTTAAATATCAATTATTTAATCAATTTCCAAAAACCTAGTTTGCAACATTAGCACAATTAGCAAAATTTTAAATTAACAATTAGCAAACTAGTAACTAGATTAAGTTTTGCATTCCATTAACATCTTAATCTACTCATTAAAATCATGAATAATTGATAAAAATCCTCACTTGATCACAAACCCTAATCTTGAATTTTCAAATTTTAAATTGGAACCAATTAATTAGCCAATTAAATTGATTTAAAGTAGTTTATCAATAATTAAACACTTGGGTTAGGATTATATCTCCACAAACATGAGATCAGCATGCTACCTAGCCTCCAAAATGCTAACTTTTCTCCAAGATCCATGCTTGTTTGGCCAAAGAATAATGGGTATGTGTTAAATGATGAATTAGTGGAATTTTGTATTGATTTTTGATGAATTTTTGGATGATTTTTGAAGAGAAAAGAAGTTGTGAGGGGCTTCCATGGGAGGGGTTTTGGCCAAGACATGAGGGGAGAGAGAAGTGAGGGTGAGTGGTAGAAGTGTGTAGAAAACTTCTTTAATTAATACATCTTTTATGTCTTTTCATTAATTATTTTGTTTTAATTTATTTTCCTAATTTATTTGACCCTAGAAAAGTCTAGAATTTTGAAGACAAATCCAAGAAGAGAAGAGCATGCTACAAACCTAAGTCTAATATGTCATGGTTCACTTTTGTAAAATTAACCGACTCCAATTTGTAATTTACACTAATTAAATGTATAATTAAAAGCTTATATTAATATTTAAAATAATTAATTAAGGAAAAATATTTGAGTAAACTAGAAATTTACAAGTGACCAAATAAATACCAAATACTAGCAATTACATAGTTAAAATAGGCGTATTAAATTTTATGATGATAAATAACTATAGTTATGTTTTACAGAAAATACGGTTTATTTTACCGATTATCAGAAAATTCATCTAAAGGATTTTTATTTATTTATTTATTTATTTTTTAAAACGTTACAGTCTTCCCCCCTTAAGAAATTCGGTCCCCGAGTTTAAATTAAAACTTTCCCAAATACTAAAACATTTAACAAAATACTCAAATCGTCGGGGCTCCAAAATCATCAATACTTAAAACACATCTTAGCACAATGCATGCGCACGAAAAACAAGTACATAACTCAAATCAAAACTCCGTCAAGTATCACGCAATCATCAAAGTCATGGTGAAAACACAATGTCAAAGTCCAATACGAAAACCAACATGATATACATCGAAATCCTAGGTACTGTTCTCAGAACAGTCTTGCTCGGCTGCTAAACCAAATTAAATATCATAAAAATGTACTGCTCAAAATGAAATCAATCTCAAATACAATATACAAGGTACCACGTGCGTCCGGTGCACACGAAAATCGAAATCAAATACAGATGCCACGAATACGCACAGAAACAAAACTGAGTGCAACGGGTGTGCGCTAAAAACATTTGTCATGTGCAACGGGCGTGCACGGCAACAATATCAGGCGCATCTAATCTGCACAAAACCCTGATTTAGTGCATCTGGTGTGCACAAAGTCGCATCAAGTGCGCCAAGTGTGCGAAAGAATCTCAATCAAGTGCACATGGTGAACGAAAACATAAATCGAATATCCAAAATCGAAATCAGCGGTATACGACATACACCGAATCAAAATCAAGTATACCGTGATAGATAAACTTACAACCACATGCATCAGTATGCACAAAACCAAATAAAAGTACGAAAAGTGCATGGAATCTATACCGAAAGCATAAGTACAAAATCATGTGCAACCCATATACACGAAATCAAATCAGTCTCTCAGAATATATAAAATCAAATCAAGTGCAATGGGTATGCACAAAACGAACATCAATACAACTGATATATGGAACACTAATCGAGCGCAATGAATGTGCATGTTGGAAATACTAAAATCCAAACAACGGAAATGTGAAATTCAAATTACCAAATCGCAAATCGTAACACTGACGTCAATGTGCTCCTCTTTCCTCTGGTGTCGACTGATTCGAACTCGTCTCTTCGTAGCTGTAAGAACGTCGCTACAAACGGCTATACTCATATCTAGAGTCTCCCAAGTAATGTATCCCATTACATGATATCCGGACTACGTTAAACTTTTCGATCAATTCATCAAAGTCCCATAATTCCCCGAGAGCTCAACACTCGAGTACAGCTTAAAAATATCCAGTACATGCCACAACACCTGTGGACCAGCAGTCGAAGAGCAAACCCAAGCCTCACTAATGGCATCGTGGAACTGCCGCAAACCCTAAGGTTCAAAGGCGTTCTCATGGTCATTATGTCGAGTTAGGGTTTCATTCTTCTAGAGGGTCTATAGAATTACCTGCATGTTCTTCCGAATACCTTAAACTTAGGAAAATGGGTTTCTGACATTCGTTCGAACCTTTTAACTTCGTATAGACGCATGTGAATACCCTTCGTCCGCACGCTAAACAGTGCCTCGATCCTCGAGAATAGACGACACACTAACGGTCATCACATTCTAACTGGTCTCTAGCAGCGGCCCGATCACCCGATGCAGATATCAACGCTCGCGTCTACAAGAAAACATAGTCAACGACATATCTAAATGCTCATGTTGACCGCAACGCTAGCTGCAACTCTCGGCCTGTGCGACCGTGGTAACATAAACCACCATCCGACATCGACGAAGATAGATCATAGGAATGAAAAGAAATACGGTGCAATGAAATGTACATCCTAAGGCTTCTTAAGCGGAGTAGCGTATCGTAAGTATGCCGCGGAACATACCCACGGTACGTCACTCTACTTTAGTCACCTACTCCATCAACCAAGGGTCATCCTATACTAGAAGGTAAAACCTAACGCTCTGATACCAACTTTGCCACGACCCGAAGGTACGGAATGTGACCGACACTTAAATTACGAAACGTCTAGAGGCGCAACGTAATCTAAGTAAGCCAAAGCCCAGAAATCTAAACCATTTAAAAGAAGAAGTGTAGGAAAACAGGTTTAAAAGCAACATCAAATTTTCTTCAAAATTTTGGCAGAGTCTCCTTTGTAAAAACTGGCCCCAAACGGGTACAAACAAGAAATATAAACATAAGTAATAATAAAAGGCATCCCCAAGCGGGAGCTAGCTCTTCGCCAATTGGCGGACATAACCACGCAAGCAAAATAATATACAACGCCGAAGGGCGAGGAACAAAACTAAGAAGAAAATCAAATCCACCAGAAAACCATAATAATACAAGCGCGACTCTAAGGTCGAAATAAAAAACAACTGGTCTTCTAAATCTACCAATAATACAAGTCTGGTTGATGGAGCTTACTAGATACAAATGTAATGAATAAAAGTACAACGGCGGTCACGATACAAATGAACCAACCTACCAAGCAATCACCCTGAATGAAATAGAGTGCCAGCAAGCCACCAGAAAAACCTGTACATCTGAACCTGTAAGAAAATTTGGCACAACGGGGGTGAGTTGCCAACTCGTCAGTAGAAGACATCTGAGAGTAGAAATCGCATGCACGACGATCTCCTAAGTCATAATAATATACATATGTAACACTAGACATCTAGTAGTGACAGGGTCATAATCTATGCATAAGTGCAATACTCAGTGCATCGTGTCAGTATCACTAAACAGTAATGAGTTACATATCTGATGTATGAATGCATCATGAATGAGAAAATCAACCATGAAATCTGAATAATTTGATATAAGAAAACATCAATGAATCCTGTATAATAAAACTGAAACCTCATCAGTGAAATCGACAGAAATCCGTGTCAAGCATCGACACAAAAAAGGTATATCTCAAAATCTCAAAATCACATATCTCTGTATCTCAAATATCAATATCTCTGTATCTTAAATCTCAATATCTCTGTATCTCGGGCTCCGGCAGTCCGGATCGACCCATATCATCCAATCTCACGACCACGGTCAGTATCCTCCGGACATCCGCCGTGTCAAAAATAACAACAATAACCGGTCGGTAGTGCTCTCCTGCCAGGCTCAACGCAATCATCTAAGATCTTCTTTCCCCGGGGTATCGCACCGGGTCCACCATGTACCCGCAGACTGTGCATCCCCCTCCTCGAATCGGGTATATGATACTGCTCAAGAACCGAAAAAACTCATGGTGGACGGTACACACATCACATCATGAGAAAACCGCAGTTTTTCTTTGAAAATAATAATAAGTTATGAAATTGTTGCGGTTTTCCCCAAAATCCAGAAATCTCATAGAAAACCCAAATCCCAACATCCTGAGTAAATAAATAATAAGTATCGGCATAAGCCTCTCAAAACTGTATGACAGTATGAATATATAAATTCATGAAATGTCTGAGTAAACAATGCAATATCTAAACTAGCACATGAAGCAAGCGTACTAAAATATGTTTAAACTACTAATTAGCAGCTATACTAAATGAAGTAGCTTTTCCTAAAGTGTGTGTGACATGGTAATTACCGATGATGATGTGTGTGAGCCGGCAAATAAGTGCACGTGGAACATGCGCATGATTGGTAATAGTGCTGGTGTCCAAACATATGGAATCATAAGAGTTAAAGAACATATGTATAAACATGCAGTATAATGGGAATAACATGAATATAACAGAGAAGGAGTAATAACCACAATACCAAAAAATATACACTTCTACAGTACGAGCCATACCATTTTGGTGTTTGAAAAAGCACGAATCGTGGGTTTTTTAGAAAAATAGGGGCTACGGTGTTTTTGAGAAAAGATACGACCTTTGAAAAATCCGTAGTCTCCCTCAGGTTGATTTTCAAAAATGCACACGATTCGTTAGTTTTGAAAAATAAGTATGACTCGAGCCTAAACTAACATCTACCTAACCAACTAAGGGACTAAACTAAAGAACTAGTCGTTAGGTTAGAAGAATCCACCTACAGTCCGAGTCGGTATCTTTAGTAGTCGGCGATCCAGCCTCAATAGCGTCATGTACATCTACGACTTCTTTGAGTCAAGAGTGCGGATCAATCATCACATCTATACCTCGTACGGTAAAATCCATCGTACGACATCCCAAAATCAGGGTATGGGTCAACTATAATATATACATCATCTTTCATAAGGTATCATCATCAAACAATATCTTGATTTAGTTACTGACCTAAAGTCTCGTGCAATTCGATGTCAACACATATTATCATATATGAATTCACATTGCCCAAGAGATCCATTATAAATATCATAACATATCTCAAATCATATCTTGATCATATGTAAACTATCATATATATATCATCAATCACAAGGTATCATCGTCCAACGATCCGCTATAATGTCATAACATATCTCAAATTATAACTCGGTCACATATTAAATATCTCACGGCATCATGCCCGATCATATCAACTCATTCCCAAGTATCACGTAATATCCTCAATCACTCGTGTACACACACACACACTTACTCACATGCTTATATATATACATATATATACACACACATATATATACACACACACACACATATATATATATATATATACATATATAGATTTATATACATATACACACACACACACACACACATATATATATATACATATATATATATACATATACACCCAAGATAACATGTGTGTGTATACGTGTGTGTGTGTGAACCTATACTCTAGGGTCTCGCGACTAAGAACTAGACTGAAACACTATCCTCCCACTTACACAATTTCCGATCCGTGGTCTCCTAAAATCTTTCTTGCTCAGTATTCGTATCTCGCAAATACATATCTATATATAACTATCTCAAGTCCACAACATACCCTACGAAGTTGAGGGGGGTGCTATACGCCATCCATCCGACTTTCCCCGTAGATATATATCTACTCACCTGGTCCTCGCTTGCCGATGTCAATGCCGCTATCATCTTCTTCATAGTCCAAAGTCTACGTGAGGGGTACCTATATGCAAACATATATAATATCGTAAACCGAAATCGCGGACAAAACCAAAACGACACAAGAAACGCGCATAGGTTAAAACCTATGACCCGCTCATGCAAAAGAGCCAAATAACCCTCGACATCGGCGTACAAACGCCGATTGACCGAGAAAAACCCAAACACACCAATCGTGGTTTCACAAATCACTAATTATAATATGAAATAAGTTGTAACTCATAGAAACCTCAAAAATAAATCAATTCGATTTATTTTCGAAAACCTAGAAAGGCTCAAATAACCATTTTAATTCGAAACTTGATGTTTTAACAAAACTAATGGACACAATATTCACTAAATATCATAACTAGATCATACAAACCATTATTATATTTTTATCTCACCAATTTATATAAATCCTAAAAATCTAGTTTACAAATTTATCCAATTTTAACAATTTCAAAGTAACAATGCACAAAACAACAACTAAACTAGGTTTTGCATGATCTAAGGTATTAAACTACAATTTATAATGTTAATAATGTCATGAAAACTCTAATTATATTTAAATCTCAATTATTTAATCAATTTCTAAAAACCTAGTTTGCAACATTAGCACAATTAGCAAAATTTTAAATTAACAATTAGCAAACTAGTAACTAGATTAAGTTTTGCATTCCATTAACATGTTAATCTACTCATTAAAACCATGAATAATTGATAAAAGTCCTCACTTGATCACAAACCCTAATCTTGAATTTTCAAATTTGAAATTGGAATCAATTAATTAGCTTATTAAATTGATTTAAAGTAGTTTATCAATAATTAAACACTTGGGTTAGGATTATACCTCCACAAACATGAGATCAACATGAAACCTAGCCTCCAAAATGCTAACTTTGCTCCAAGATCCTTGCTTGTTTGGCCAAAGAATAATGGGTATGTGTTAAATGATGAATTAGTGGAATTTTGTATTGATTTTTGATGAATTTTTGGATGATTTTTGAAGAGGAAAGAAGTTGGAGAAATGAGGGGTTGCCAAGGGAGGGATTTCAGCCAAGACATGAGGGGAGAGAGAAGTGAGGATGAGTGGTAGAAGTTTGTAGAAAACTTCTTTAATTAATACATCTTTGTTCATCAAAGAATATTGCATTTTATACCGCCCATTCTTACGCTCGTGTGTTTATAGGTAGGTGCTTTTAATTCGTGTTTGTTACATGTTTACAGAATACAGGTTTTCAGTACAAATATTGCAAATCAGGATAAATTCTCCACAGTTACGCCAAAAGCAGAACATCTGTCGACAGCAGATAAAAGCAGGGTTCCGGTCATCCATATCCGTCCAGTGCCGAGTACCGGTTCCCGATACAAGACATGTGACAGTAGTCATTCGTGTCTGGGACAAGCACAGAGCACGAGGGGGATGCACAAGAATCAATAGGTGCGCGGAGCTCGAGGGAGATAAAGTCAAAAGTAAACAAAGATAATGCAATCTTGGACTTGGAAATCTGGAGATGTTCTGAAGACTTTTGCGCATTTTAAAGTTGGCAAACACGAGGAAACAGGAAACCAGGGCAGGCCACAAAAGTTGACAACCTGAATCCACTGTACGGCCGCGCATGCGCGGCCAATAGGGGGTATTGGCCGCGCATGCGCGGCTAGATGGGGCCCTCTCACTGCCGAATTTCAGGGGTATTTTGGGGACTTCATTTCTTGTCTGGTGGATGCCCTAGAATTCCATTCTCCAGCCTATAAATACAGCAGATCTGAGCCAAACCAAAGGGAGCTTTTCTTTAGCCTCTTTTTTGTAGTTTTGTTCTTCTTTCTTCTTCTTCTTCATTCTTCCTCCATGAAATTGTAGTGAGAGCTTTTGAGTGGATGTTAATGAAGATGAGGGTTTTTTATCTTTCTTGTTAGTTTGCTCCCCCTTGAGATTTTTGCTTTCTCTTGCTCATTCAATCTCTTCATTGAGCTTGAATGGTTAAGGGTTAGTTATTGATCTCAAGGGTCGTATTTTCTCACGGGACTAGTTCTTCACTTCACATGCGTTCTCTACCCTTCCCTTGATCTTGCAACCTCTTCATTGAGCTTGCAAGTTTAAGGGTTGGCTATTGAGCACATGCTTGGCTTGGGTTCTACTTCCGTGTTCTTTTTATTTGCTTATTTATTACTTGCATTTTTCATTCTTGCTTTTATTACTTGCAATTTTATTCATGCACTTTAAATACTTGTATCTTTTCTTTTCTTTGTTCTTTTCTTTTTGTTCTCTTTTTGTTCATTTTGTGAATGTTGTAATTATTGTTGTTGTTAAGAATTAATACGGTATTATAAGTTAATGTTTCTTTGCCAATTCCTTTTCCCGTTATTTTCCATTTGAACTTCGCCCAAACCATACGCAAGCGCTCCGTTAGGCACCGTACCCTGACAAGGTAACGGTGATTCCTAACCGCGACCGGTTGCGTTCGGTTTGGCCGGAGGCGAAAGCAAGAGACAAGAACGGAAGGATAAGGGTAAATAAGCCGGATTCCACGAATACCGTGCTTAAATCCCCTAATCCACGTTGTTGCCAATTGCTTAGCTTCAATTGGTCAAGACTCGGCTCAAAGGTTTTGAGTACGGATTTCTTTAGCTTATAATCTCGTATCTTTTCTTAACAACTTTATACCTGCAGATAATACACATAGGTTAGTCCAAACAATCATACACAAATTCTTTATTGACTCGTCTAAGACAAGAAGGTAAGATAACACCATCTCCCTATGGACCGACCCGTGCTCACCGGCTAGCTGCAAAGCGACACTGTCCTGATCGCGGTTACACTTAAATTCTTTGAACATCCGACACGCCAAAAGCGTGCGATCAAATGGCGCCGTTGCCGGTGAGACGGTAGCGTATTTTCTTTCTTGTTATTCGGGTTAATATTCTTTTTGTATATATTTATAAATAAAAAAAAAACTTTTTTTTTGATCATTTTTGTGGGCAAGTGTGCAGATTTTTGCGTATTTGCAAACTGCGATTGTGGGGAGCAAAGTGTGCATTCAAGGCAAAGGTGATTACGAAGTATAGTGCCAAAGATCCGGGTAGTTTGACCCGCGCAAGCGAACCTTTCAAGCTTACCGGATTTGATTCAACGGGGGTTTCCTAACCCAAAACTTAACGGTACGTATTTTACTAACACCTTCTTCTCAAATCCGACGCTTCCAATATACTATTCTTTTGCAGGATTCTTTGCAAGTTCGCTAGCAAACGCTAAAAATTGACTAACCCGTATTTGTTGCAGCGCCGCGCTTAAACTAAAAAACGATTGTTTGATTCTTTATAGAATTTTTTTTAATTGCGCATTGCGTCAATTAATACGGACTTAAGGGCAAGCGAACCCCACAAGATACGGTAAAGGATTTCATCACCTTTTCCGTGGCCCACAAATCACGAACTTGCGCATAACGTTTACCCGCACAAAATTTAAAAGAAACTAGACTTTAAGCCTTAAGGACTTCGCGCTCACTAGGAGAAGTTAACTGTGTTTAGAACCTTGCTTAACGGTATATTGTTTACGGGGTGTCTAGGAAAGTGTTAACGGCGAAACCGCCAAAAGAGAAAGGGTTATTTAATTAAGGAACTTCGCGAAAGCGTTGGAAAACCCCCCCTTATCTCTGCACTTACCTGGCCTCGTGATCAGTGTATCTTGAGCCTGTTTCTCGACACAGTTTTACTTCGACAATCAAGTTCTGGAGCAGGTCTAGTTGACCTAGGTTAACCCTAGAATGATTAGGTGTGTGGTATTTTTGTGTCGTGATTATTTTTGTCCATATTCTTTTTGTGTATATTTCATTCTTTTGTCTATAATATATATATATATATATATATCACATTCTTTTTACCCTCCTTTTCTCTACCTTTCTTTCTCTCTCTTCATATCATGGGTACTCCACCTCGCAAAACTCTTGCCGAACTTTGGTACCCACAACCAGACATAACTTCTTACGGTTCTTGTTTTGGTCGAACTTCGAACGATCCCTCCATGCCCAAAATTTCTTTGAAAGATCGGATAGACGCGTCTAGGACGAACAACTGGACCCCGCAATCCACTTCGTATCAACCATTTCAAACATTCACACCTTCTTGCGTTGATACCACTTTTGAAAATCCAGTTGTAACCCCGAGACCTATGTCTATTGCTGAACGTATTGAACAATCTCGTAGCCGATCTTTCACTCCTTTCACCACTACAAATTCTTGGGATCAACAATTCCATTCACCTTCTTATCCCAATGTTGATCCCACTCCTGTCCAGCCATTCAATTCCTACCAATCCTACCCTACTTTTGCACCTTCCCTAGACATTGCTTCAGAACCGCCATTTGGGAGTTTTCAGTATCCAAACAACTTTGAATCTTTTCCTGAAACCCCTTCACAACCAATGTCTAGTCTAGAACAGTCGTTGGAAGACTTTAGGGTAGCGTCAAGCCAACAGATGATGGATTTGAATGCGTCCATGGCCGCTCTCATACAACCTACTGACCCGATAGCTAGTTTCCAACTAGCTCCTAATTTTTCAATGTATGATGAGGCGGCAGGACAGGCTGTGAATTTGAGTGGAGAGAGTGAGCTATACCCCCTTCCGAATCAAGCCTACCCGGTTCAAATTGAATCCCACAACTCCTGTGTTGAAAGTCTATCAAGTGTCCCAAATGAATTATCAATAGAAGATAGAATGATGAATGAGTTGTGCGACTTCGTAGTGTTTGATTTGCCCAATTGTGAAGGGTCCCTTCCAAGTGAAACCATACCTAATCCTTTTGACCTCTACACCTATATCTTAGAACCAGAATCGATTAATATCCATGCTTTTGATGAGGTGTCAGAGAATTTTGATTTTCACTTGATTGAGGATATTGACGCTAGGGATATTTTGGATGATGAACCCGTAGATTTGGCTGAGTTTGTCTCTTCAAATCATCATCCCGAGTCATTAACTGTTTTTCCCGAACCCCATATGCGTCTTGATTTTGATGAAAATTGCATGGATAAGCTGAATTTTGAGGAGAATATTGAGGATAGCACTGAGGATGAAACAATTTTAATTGATGAGTCGGATTTTCCAATTCATCCTAATCCTTCCACTGACTGTGTACACCCTCCTGAACCCTTAACCGATACCCTTCCTCAACCACTTCCCTCCATCCTTTCCATCGTTCCGACCTTGCAAGAACCCGTATCACTTACATTTCATATGTCTGGTTTACCAAGTTCGGCGTACCCATGGTTTCTTACGAATCTTGAGGGATTTGACCCCATTTCTCGACGGGTAAATATATTAGCACAATCATTGTTTACACATCGCTCATCACAAATTGTGCTAATCTATTTACTCTATTTGCACCCTCAAGTTCGTATTCCATTTCTTTTTCCCTTCCGCCATTCTTCTTCTCATCTACCGAGACCGCATTCCACTTCTCTCCACATGCGGTCTCGCGTGGTCTCCATTTCTTACCTCTCCGCATTCTTCCACCAGCCACTGCTTTATAGAGATAAGATCTTTGAATGGTTGGTGTTAATTTTTGGCCTGTGTAAGGCCTTGTATTGATGGATACTGTTCTTTCCCCCCTAATCCTGAATTTCATCGCTTAACAGTGGAAACACTGTTTTACTTAAGTTTGGGGGGGACATTTTTTTTGTATATATTTTTGGTTTTCCTTTTTTTTTGTTTTGTATATAATTTGTTTTTAGGAAGCGCCGGCAATTTTGACCCTCTTGGTATAGCCTGACAGTGAGGGCACTGTCAAGTTTAAGTTTGGGGGTGTGCTCGGTAAGCTTTCTTCCTTCGCATTCATATGTATATTTTGCATCTGCATATTAAATCCATAAAATCCATAAAAATCTGAAAATTTTCTAAAAATATAAAAACTTTTTTGTCAAGTTAGCTTGTGGAAGAACTCTGATTCAACATTCGACGGTTTTTGTTTGAAAAAAATAGGAATAACTAAATCTTATGTTTAGATTTTGAAAACCTGAAAGATAACTCTCCTTTGAAGTTAACTATGGCTGATATACGTCTTTACATCACACTACACGTGTCGTGAATTTTGGGAATTAGATGATAAGTCTTTTATGTTTAAACTTTTAAACAGATAAATGATTTTCTGAGGATCAAATAGGTTTGTTCTGAAATAAGTAATGTCAAGAATAGTTTATGAAGTAAAGCGAATATGAAGGAATGTTATTGATGCCGTAATTGGAGCTAAGTCTGAAAAATAACCCATCTAAAACTTGATTGGAATGATTACACACCAAACCCACTAAACACGTCTTTTTTTTGAACTGCCGGTTATATCTCCGTTCGTATTAAATCATCTGATTTTCACGACAAAACTGTCTTTTGTTTTTAGACCTAGGTAACTTGAGTAATTAAGTCCGCTGGGGTGTTTCTACACCTAATGCCCTAAAACCAACTGGTTTGGGTGCATTGGCCCAAAGCTCGCTAAGAAGCCTAGAAAGTCCAGTTTAAAACAAAGTCAAGCAAGTGTTCTCTCCGAGTTAAAATTCCTAACGGTTCTTTGTGTGAGAATAATCTTGATAAAAGACAAGCT
This sequence comes from Agapanthus africanus, assembly GCA_030015575.1. Taxonomy (NCBI): domain Eukaryota; kingdom Viridiplantae; phylum Streptophyta; class Magnoliopsida; order Asparagales; family Amaryllidaceae; genus Agapanthus; species Agapanthus africanus. Next base: position 280,121,067 of record JASDDO010000010.1, on the reverse strand, counting down.
TTTATAAAAAAATTTAACGGAGATATGAAGGTTTTACTCTATGATAAAGACTATTGCACGTTCACAGAGGTGTGTATGAAATGAAAACAAGAAAAAGGTGGAGTGAAGAATAAGACCTAGTTTCCTGTTAGGGAAGATAGAAATTCTGAAGTTGAAACTTTACTGGAAAACGAAACTTGAAAAATGCTTAACTCTTTATAAAACTTAGGTGATCCTTTTAAAATTGTTATCTGGGCTTTATTGTGTGACATAATGACTTTATTCGACCTTTCGGGAACTTAACGACACTATTTTGCACTGCACGTAAAGACATATAAAATCTGTAGTTAAATAAGAAGAGAGGTGTGAAAAATAAAGGTTCGATAGTCTAAACTTAGGATTATAGAATTGTTATTTGCTGAAATAAAACTTTAGGGGCTTGAATCTTAGTTATTTTACAAACCTAGCTTGACCGGATTTTGTGGGTAGTATCCGCTGAAAACCCTCAGGAGACAACACTCCTCCTAGTAGGGACACCTAGAGGTTTAACGGCTTGTTGCACGCGCTCAGTGAAATCGCGTTCCCTGCGAAAGTGCGGCTATCATTTTATTTTTTGTGAATAATTGGTTTTTCTCGGGACGAGCAAAAGTTAAGTTTGGGGGTATTTGTTCATCACAGAATATTGCATTTTATACCGCCCATTCTTACGCTCGTGTGTTTATAGGTAGGTGCTTTTAATCCGTGTTTGTTACATGTTTACAGAATACAGGTTTCCAGTACAAATATTGCAAATCAGGATAAATTCTCCACAGTTACGCCAAAAGCAGAACATCTGTCGACAGCAGATAAAAGCCGGGTTCCGGTCATCCATATCCGTCCAGTGCCGAGTACCGGTTCCCGATACAAGACATGTGATAGTAGTCATTCGTGTCTGGGACAAGCACAGAGCACGAGGGGGCTGCACAAGAATCAATGGGTGCGCGGAGCTCGAGGGAGATAAAGTCAAAAGTAAACAAAGATAATGCAATCTTGGACTTGGAAATCTGGAGATGTTCTGAAGACTTTTGCGCATTTTAAAGTTGGCAAACACGAGGAAACAGGAAACCAGGGCAGGCCACAAAAGTTGACAACCTGAATCCACTGTACGGCCGCGCATGCGCGGCCAATAGGGGGTATTGGCCGCGCATGCGCGGCTAGATGGGGCCCTCTCAATGCCGAATTTCAGGGGTATTTTGGGGACTTCATTTCTTGTCTGGTGGATGCCTTAGAATTCCATTCTCCAGCCTATAAATACAGCAGATCTGAGCCAAACCAAAGGGAGCTTTTCTTTAGCCTCTTTTTTGTAGTTTTGTTCTTCTTTCTTCTTCTTCTTCATTCTTCCTCCATGAAATTGTAGTGAGAGATTTTGAGTGGATGTTAATGAAGATGAGGGTTTTTTATCTTTCTTGTTAGTTTGCTCCCCCTTGAGATTTTTGCTTTCTCTTGCTCATTCAACCTCTTCATTGAGCTTGAATGGTTAAGGGTTAGTTATTGATCTCAAGGGTCGTATTTTCTCACGGGACTAGTTCTTCACTTCACATGCGTTCTCTACCCTTCCCTTGATCTTGCAACCTCTTCATTGAGCTTGCAAGTTTAAGGGTTGGCTATTGAGCACATGCTTGGCTTGGGTTCTACTTCCGTGTTCTTTTTATTTGCTTATTTATTACTTGCATTTTTCATTCTTGCTTTTATTACTTGCAATTTTATTCATGCACTTTAAATACTTGTATCTTTTCTTTTCTTTGTTCTTTTCTTTTTGTTCTCTTTTTGTTCATTTTGTGAATGTTGTAATTATTGTTGTTGTTAAGAATTAATACGGTATTATAAGTTAATGTTTCTTTGCCAATTCCTTTTCCCGTTATTTTCCAATTGAACTTCGCCCAAACCATACGCAAGCGCTCCGTTAGGTACCGTACCCTGACAAGGTAACGGTGATTCCTAACCGCGACCGGTTGCGTTCGGTTTGGCCGGAGGCGAAAGCAAGAGACAAGAACGGAAGGATAAGGGTAAATAAGCCGGATTCCACGAATACCGCGCTTAAATCCCCTAATCCACGTTGTTGCCAATTGCTTAGCTTCAATTGGTCAAGACTCGGCTCAAAGGTTTTGAGTACGGATTTCTTTAGCTTATAATCTCGTATCTTTTCTTAACAACTTTATACTTGCAGATAATACACATAGGTTAGTCCAAACAATCATACACAAATTCTTTATTGACTCGTCTAAGACAAGAAGGTAAGATAACACCATCTCCCTGTGGACCGACCCGTGCTCACCCGCTAGCTGCAAAGCGACACCGTCCTGATCACGGTTACACTTAAATTCTTTGAACATCCGACACGCCAAAAGCGTGCGATCAATCTTTTATGTCTTTTCATTAATTATTTTGTTTTAATTTATTTTCCTAATTTATTTGACCCTAGAAATGTCTAGAATTTTGAAGACAAATCCAAGAAGAGAAGAGCATGCTACAAACCTAATTCTAATATATCATGGTTCACTTTTGTAAAATTAACCCACTCCAATTTTTAATTTACACTAATTAAATGTATAATTAAAAACTTATATTAATATTTAAAATAATTAATTAAGGAAAAATATTTGAGTAAACTAGAAATTTACAGGTGACCAAATAAATAACAAATACTAGCAATTACATAGTTAAAATAGGCGTATTAAATTTTATGATGAAAATAACTATAGTTATGTTTTACGGAAAATACGGTTTATTTTACCGATTATCAGAAAATTCACCTAAAGGATTTTTATTTATTTATTTTTTAAAACGTTACATAGAGGGAAGTGCTCAGGTCAATTCCGAGCAACATGTCTCAAATTTGTTCTGTGCACTATATATATGATATACATGCTTCTGCAGTTGTTTGCATAATTTTTACAGACTTTTTCAAAATCGACAGAGAGCAAAACTGCAGGGTTTCAGAATTTTTTTTTGGATTTATTTCGGTTTCGTATTAATTCTAACATCGTCTAGGTTTCTAGTTTGGCTCTAATACCATGTAGGGATTTCCTCAGCACCTAGCCTAGGGTTTGCAAGCATCAAGCATGCCACAACAAAAATTTAAGGGGGTGCTAAGCAAACATCCAAGGATTCATACTAGAAAACTAGGGTAATAAAACAATGTAAGCAACCATTACATAAGAAGTGATCAAGATACAACCTTTGTAGACCTGGTCCTTCACTTCTAAAGCTCCGTGTTGACGTCCCTTCGCTGCGATCATCGATCTCCCGAACTCTAGTATGGATTCCCTCGGAGAAATGAATAAGTTTGCTCATAGTCTTCAAGGCCGAAGATGATCCACGTCGAGGAGACTCAAACTCAAGCTAACCCTTCACCAGGTCAAGAACTATGTGAAGAGAACACCCTATAATACCCAAGCAAGTGTATAGGATGATGAAATAGGAAGTGAGCTCACTTTAGATTTTATTTTCTCACTATATTTCTTCATTAATCCAAAACCTAGAAAGCTTTGGAGTTGTGAAGAAGAAGATGAAGATGAGAATGAACCAGAGAAAGAAATGAGGTTAGATTTGCAACCATGGTGAGTTTTGTGTCATCACTAACTCTTATAAAGACTTAACCATGGCAAGGATAATGGTTAGGTTTATAAATATCTTAGTGTAAAAAAAATAGGGTGGACTAAGTCAAAGCTCACAACTAGCTTCTCCAAGCTTCTAGCATGACACAATCCCACTCAAATTTGAATTACTAAAGATAATTAAAACCTAAACTTATTATGTTTATGGTGTAAGTCCTACACACACAAGTTGCATATATAACCTTGCATGATACAATATATATAATGTAAACACAAGTGAGAAAAAGAAATGGTCAAATAAGAAATATTAGTCAATGTAAATTCATATATCAAATATATATAATTATACATTAAATCATTAAATCAACACTTGATTTTATAATCCGGTCATATTATATATAACCGACTAATATCATGTGTATCAATTTATCGAATCAATACTTGATTCGGTAACCCGGCTATATCGCATATAACCGATCGATGATACAAATCGCGAGAATAGAATACGGTATCACAAACTCGTATTAATCTTGGTCCCGCACATATCTCATATGTGCTCCTACTTCGTTTCGCTTGAGCCAGGAAAGCTCTGTGTAGAACTCTAAAGACTCGTCAATACACCGGCAGTAGATGTGATCATATCAAACACCCACAAGCCGCAAGAGGCGTGCTAAACATAACGGCCACCCGGGTATTGAGCGATCAGAAGATCAACAAGCAAGCCTGCTCATACTCCTGTGAATCCAATCAGTAACACTACCGCACAGTCCGGTCTGTTCGTATGATATATCGCATATCTCGTCTAGGGGGGTAAACGTCAGACCCCAGTATCTTGATAAGTCATGCCGATGTAAGGTCCATAACGGGCGTGAAACTACTGTTAACACTTACCAGTAAATCACATCTACCCTGGCCAGGGATTTCAGTTATGACCAATCGAGCATAGCGCAACATCAACCGCCAATACTGGGAGAGACGAATCCCCTCCTATCGCTCATTGCCTCCATGTGACTCGGGACTGTACCGAAAAACCACTTGTTTGCACGACTCAGTAGATCCGTGGTAGGGTGGAAATCAAAGCATAGTGGGAGCCACACAAGACTCTATGATGATCTCGGATCAGCAGACTAACCTGCACCAGTGTCACCAGAGAACTGCTATCTGACTTGAGGTATTATACCATCTAGGAGTTCTCGGTGAGTTCGTTCAGTGTACCCAGTCTCCACTGAGCACCCGTATACTATCTCTGATGTCAAACACCAATGGATATGGGATCATCCATCGCCCATCACATGGGTCGAGAAGATATACGCTAGTCTACTCTTGAATATCGATGCCCCGTCTCGATATTCCCACGACTAGGAACATTGAAGGATGAACTCATGGACTACCCAGGCCCCACTAGTATGATCTGCATCATAATCCTGGAAGTCGAGTACACATCCCAAGGGCTTTATCAACATGTAACAGAGAGACAGTAAGTGTACATGTTATGATAAAGAGCAACCAGATAGCGTACTATCATGTCGAGCAAGAAAGTCCTCCCTATATATGTCCCAGCATCCACTATAATATACATCTCATGTAAAATATTGGTCTCTAGGGCATACATACAACTAACAATCTCCCACTTGCACTAAGGCCAGTTGTTGTAGTATAGCATACCCAACACCCTATAAAAGTCTCTTGCAGGAAAGGCCTCAGTGAGTGGATCCGCTGTGTTAACTTCTGAGTCTACTCTCCTAATCTCGATCTCTGGGAGATCAACCATCTCCTTGATCAGGTGATACTGCCTTAGAATATGTCTGGGTCACTGATAGGGCTGGGGTTCCTGGGCCAAAACCACACCTCCATTGTCTCACAATGGTAGGAACCTAGTTCATCTCATGAACGAATATACACCCAAACTTCCTCTTTGGTAGTATCTTTGATAGCGATGTCACCAGCCTTTATCATCTTGTTTGTCACGGTATCTAGCTTGGAACTCTTCCAACATACCGTCCCTCCACTGAGGGTAAAGACAATGCCTGTGATTGACACTCAGTCGTCCTTACCACCCTGGAAGCTATCCAGTGATTCTCCCCAGGATTGATTGATACCATCTCACTACACCTAGTGAGAATCCTAACATCCACTTAGATCTATCCTATAGATCCAGAAACCAGGATTTAGGACGTATCACCTAGATCCTATATGGAGAATCAATGTGATAAGAGTAGATTGACCGAGTGTAGCATAGGAAACACCTTCCCTATCAAGAGTATGTCATCTACGTACAATACGAGGAAGAACACCATACTCTCCAACCTTTTTTGTATATACAAGGTTCATCTACTATTCTGATGAAGTCAAACACTTTGACTACCACATCAAAACAGATGTTCCAACTCCGCAATTCCTGCTTTAACACATAAAGCAACTTGCACACGTTTCCGCTGCTCCCACTGTCAACGAAGCCCTCTGGCTGTGTACCTATAGACGATCTTTTCTAAATCATTATTTAGAAAAAGCAGTCATGACACCCAACCACCAGATATCGTAGTCATGGTATGTAGCAATGGCAAGTAGGATCCGGATGGACTTAAGCATAGCCTCTGGAGAAAATGTCTCATCATTATCCATGCCTGGTCGATGATGAGAACCTTTTGCAACAAGTCTAGCTTTGAAAGTCTCAACTTTTCCATCTACACCAAGTAATCTTCTCAAGATATACCTGCTCCTGATAAGGATTTAACCCTTCAGATATAGCAACCAAAGTCCATACTTTGTTGGTGTATATAGATTCCATCTCAGATCGCTAAGCATCCAGCCATTCTTATAGAGTCCTTACTCTTGATGGCCTGCTCGAAGCTAGTTGGGTCATCATCTCCATGATGAAATCCTCTCTCCCACTGTCATTGAGAAACCGAAATATCTCTCAGGCGGATGAGGAACCCTACCAGATCGGCGGAGAGGATGAGGTTCGTTGGGAACTATTAAATCCTCGGTTTTACCAAATTATTAGTTGTAGTTTGTATAGTTGGAACTTCTTCCAGTTTTACAGAACTGACCTTGTCTTGTGCTTGTCCGGATTTTGCTCTTAGACATAGGCCAGACAACCCCAAATCTTAACTTGCTTAAAACATGGGTTCTTCCCATACCATATCTCATATGGAGTGGTAGGCACTGATTTGATTGGAACCCTATTCAATAGGTACGCAGCTTCTTCAAGCGCATAACCCCAAAAGGAAATAGGCAACTCAACAGTACTCATCATAGAGCGCACCATATCTAATAGGGTGCTATTGCCCCGCCCCGATACACATTTGTGCTGTGGTGTATACAGAGGAGTAATGCTGAGAGAGAATCTCATTCTCTTTTTGAATAGTCCAAGAATTTCATGCACAAGTATTCTCCTCCCTGATCATATCATATGGCATTATACTTATACCTGGTTTTGGTTCTCGACTTCTGACTTATATTCTATGAATTTCTCAAAAGCTTCAGACTTGTGTTTCAACAGGAACATATGTCTGAATCTTGAGAGATCATCAGTGAATGTAAGGAAGTACAAAGAACCAGTCCTGGCATGTGTAGACAGGGAACCATATACATCTCTATGTATCAGTCCCAAGGGTTTACTAACCCTTTCTCTGTTTCAAGTAAACGGAGCTATGGTCATCTTATCTTTGTGACATGACTGGAAAGTTTCACAAGATGTAAATTCAAACTGATTTAAATATGCATCTAAATGTAACTTAGCTAGTCGGGTCGCATTGATATGACATAGTCTACAATGCCTCAAGAAGGATTCATTCATTTCCGAACTCTTCCTTTTGTGTGTGTTTTGTACGTTAAGAACTGTGGTTTGATTTAGAACGTATATGCTTTTAGATAACGTGCCTGAACCGATCAACACTTTGATATAGGAAATGTTCAAAACATTATCCAACAATACAAAATTATATCCTTCTTTACTAAATAAAGAGACTGATATGATGCTGTATATCAGGTTCGGTATCTAATAACATTCGTTCAGAATCAATGTATTTGGTAATACAGGGTGATAACTGCCAACTGATTTGGCTGCAACAATTGCACCAATCTCTATACTTAGAGACATATCACCCTATTCTCAGTTCTCTACCTATCTATAGCCCATGTAACAAATTATATATGCGGGATCCCGATCCGGTATCAAATACCCAGGACGTAGAGGACACCGAGAAACAATTCTCTGTAATGAACACACCCGAAGAAGATGCATCAACATGCACTTTCTTCATTTGGACGGCATGGGAATCCTGGTATTCCCCTATTACCTGCTCGGTCTTATAACAATTATAAATTGGAGCGGGACCAACGTTCCCCAGCTCAGTATAACAAGCGGGTTCGGTCAATACATCCATATTATTATCTTGATTAAGGCATGACATGGTCGCTACCTGGAGAGAGAGAGAGAGAAGAAAACACTCTGTGTGCGCTCTTGCAAGATTAGATTGGTTATATATTTTATCTAATCAGGATGGCTCCCACTGTTTTTATCAAATCTTCTTTCAAACCCTAAAAGGAAAGACTAGCTGGGAAAACCGCTCTTGTAAATGAATCCAGTTTTTTTATATATCCTGCGGTTCCCAATTTCTCCAAAGGCAAGTCCAACATCATCTAAAAGTGCACATGTACCTATAGCAAGTATGGGTGTATATATGTAAGTATGTATGCACGATGTATCTCATATGCGCAATAGAACAATAATCCATGTGTCAATAATCAATAATAATACAATACCGCATAAATGTATAGGTTGTGTGTGTCATGACAATTACCGACGGTGTGGGTGTAGCATACAATTTAGTGCTCCTGCAGCATAAACTGTCAGTAATGGTGCAGTGTCCACTAGGTACTAAGTCAAGGCACAACCAGTAATGGTATGTAATGATGCTCATGCACAATCAACATATATGAATATAAACATGCAGATATAATATTATCTTAAGCCCTGACGCATAACGCCATACAAGCAATTTCCCCGTAGATGTTAAATCTACTCACCGATGATCACAAGCTAAGTAAATCTAACCACTTGCTTTCCTTTCTTCGCAGCGTTTGAAGTCCACGCCTGCGGTCCTATTAACACACGAAACATAACAAGTGTAACTTAGAAATCGACCAATAACATGTACAAACTACGTGTTGACCGACATACCAACTCCAATCAAACTCTCAAGTGATTGTCTAGTGGCTAACGTGTGTAGCGACATCCCAAAACCAACCCAAGTGCAGCAGCTACACAAGAACACGAACTGTGTCGGATAACGTAACACGCATAGTCGTAACACTACAAACTACCAAAGTGATCCCAGATTTTGTATACTGTCAAAACATAAAAATCTAGAAGTACCAAACACTTCTAAACAATTGCAGACAGCTACCCTACAAATCACAAGCCCCAACTCCCCCAAACACCCGAGCTCGCCGGATTTCCCCATGTTCTCGCCAGCCAAAACCGCCTGGGTTGGGCTCGTGCTTCAGGTGAACACCCAGTGTAACTAGTACAACACTTATACATTGCTAGATTTTCCAGTATATACTCGGGGTCACAACAGATCACAGAGACTCCGTAATGATACTAAAAATACGATATGTGCACAAAACTATACCTTTAGTGTTCTAAACAACAACTACAAGGCAACACAACAATATAAACACCTAATTAACAGTTTAGAGGTTATACCTATCCATACTTGCTCAAAAATCCAATCTTTCCAAGCTCCAAGTCATCTTAGTGGCTAAATCATGACTTGAGAAGTGTTTTGGTGGGATTAAATGAAGGTTTGCTTGGTTTTTTTTTTGTGATGAATTAGTGAAGGTTTCAGTTGAGGGAAGAGGAGAAGAAGAATAATTGAGAATGAGATAAGAATGAGAGATTGAAATGGGATAAGAATGAGAGGGGTGAGTGTATCCTTATACTTACTCTCTCCCTCACTTCAATAAATGCAAGCATGCTTTCTCCATGACTCATCTTGCCACCTCTCCCTTTCCAAAATTGAAGATAACTCTCACAACAAATGCTAAGTGCAAGGTTAACATGGCATGGATTATGTTTAAGGTGCCATGGCTACTAAACAAGGTTAACACTAAATAACCCTCAAGCTAACATGCACAAGTGTGTGCAAGCCAAAACAAATAATAATAAAATATTGACTAATTTTCATAAAATGCGAGAAAACTATTTTGGTAATCTTTTTTATTAAAACCCCGCATTATTGCATAATTAACACTAATCGCTTCTAAGGTGTTACTGAATTATTCTGTTTTCACAGCCGAGCGTCCCTAGATGGAAAGACAGAAGGAGGTCGAAAAAAAAACAATAAAAAGGGGATGCAACACGAGGACTTCCTAGGAGATCCCCCATCCTAGACTACTCCCGCACAAACACGCTTAACTGCAGAGTTCTGATGGGATCCGGTGCTTTAGTGCTGCTATGGTCGCATCCGTATGATTTGGGATACCAAACTCTTTTATTCTCTTCCGGGCCGCGACGGATTCTTCATATTCTTCATTCGTTGTCTGCCGGTTTCTCTCCTTTTCTCCGTGAGATCCAGCGGCAATAAATGGTAGGCTAGATATAACGAAAACCAGCGCTGTTTTACTCCGTTTTTCTTTCCCGTCGTCCTTAATTTCACTCGGGGGTGGCGGATACGTTCTGTTTTTACCGCCGATCATCCTAAAATCTGAGAGGGCAGAGGGGGGTAGGGGACGTTTCGCCCGGTGAACCGAAAGCTCGCAACGAATTATTCTGTTTTCACAGCCGAGCGTCCTTAGACGGAAAGAAAGAAGGAGGTCGAAAAAAACAATAAAAAAGGAGATGCAACACAAGGACTTCCTAGGAGGTCACCCATCCTAGTACTACTCACACCCAAGCATGCTTAACTGCGAAGTTCTGATGGGATCCGGTGCTTTAGTGCTGGTATGGTCGCATACGCATGATTTGGGTCGCCAAACTCTTTTATTCTCTTCCGGGCCGCGACGGATTCTGCATATTCTACATTCGTTGTCTGCTAATTTCTTTTCTTTTCTCCGTCAGATTCAGCCGCAATAAACGTTAGGCTGGATATACCAAAAACCAGCGCCGTTTTACTCCGTTTTCCTTGCTCGTCATCCTTAATTTTAGTCGGGGGTGGTGGATACGTTTTGTTTTTACCGCCGATCGTTCCCATACCCGGAAGGGCGGTTGGGGAGGGGAAATTTCGCCCGGTGAACCGAAAGCCCGCAACGAATTATTCTGTTTTCAAAGCCGAGCATCCCTAGACGAAAAGAAAGAAGGAGGTCGAGAAAAAAACAATAAAAAGGGGGATGCAACACGAGGACTTCCTAGGAAGTCACCCATCCTAGTACTCCTCTCGCCCAAGCATGCTTAGTTGCGGAGATCTGATGGGATTCGGTGCTTTAGTGCTGGTATGGTCGCATCCGCAAGGTTTGGGTCGCCAAACTCTTTTATTCTCTTCCGGGCCGCGACGGATTCTGCATATTCTTCATTCGTTGTCTGCCGGTTTCTCTCCTTTTCTCCGTCAGATTCAGCCGCAATAAACTTTAGGCTGGAAATACCGAAAACCAGTGCCGTTTTACTCCGTTTTCCTTGCCTGTCGTCCTTAATTTCAGTCGGGGGTGGCGGATACGTTCTGTTTTTACCGCCGATCGTCCCAAAACCAGGGAGGGAGGGAGGGGAGGGGACGTTTCGCGTGATGAACCGAAAGCTCGAAACGAATTAATCTATTTTCACTACCGAGCGTCCCTAGGTGGAAAGAAAGAAGGAGGTCGGGAAAAAAACAATAAAAAAGGGGATACAACACGGGGACTTCCCAAGAGGTCACCCATCCTAGTACTACTCTTGCCCAAGCACGCTTAACTGTGGAGATCTGATAGGATTCAGTGCTTTAGTGCTGGTATGGTCGCATCCGCAGTGCTTTAGTGCTGGTATGTGTTAGTTATATGTATGCCCTACAGGACATTACTGTACATGGGATGTACATTGTAGTGGATGTTGGGACATATATAGGTTGGACTTTTTTGCTCGACATGATAGTACGCTATCTGGTTGCTCTTTATCTTAACATGTATACTTACAGTCTCTCTATTACATGTTGATAAAGCCCTTAGGATGTGTGCTCGACTTCGAAGACTATGATGTAGATCATACTAGTGGGGCCTGGGTAGTCCATGAGTATATCCTTCAATGTTCCTTGTCGTGGGAATATCGATACGGGGCATCGATATTCCAGAGTAGACTAACGTATATCTTCTCGACCCATGTGATGGGCGATGGATGATCCCATATCCATTGGTGTTTGACATCAGAGATGGTATGCGGGTGCTCAGTGGAGACTAGGTACACTGAACGGACTCGCCGAGAACTCCCAGATGGTATTATACCTCACGTCAGATGGCAGTTCTCTGGTGACACTGGTACAGCTTAGTCTGTTGACCCGAGATCGTCATAGAGTCTTGTGTGTCTCCCACTGTGCTTTGATTTCCACCTTACCACGGCTCTACTGAGTCGTGCAAACAGGTGGTTTTAAGGTACAGTCCCGATTCACATGGAGGCAATGAGCGATAGGAGGGGATTCGTCTCTCCCGGTATTGGGGGTTGATGTTGCGCTATGCTCGACTGGCCATAACTGGAAATCCCTGGCCAGGGTTGCACTGATTTACTGGTAAATGTTATCAGTAGTTTCATGCTTGTTATGGACCTTACATCGGCATGACTTATCAAGCTACTGGGGTCTGACGTTTACAACCCCTAGGCGAGATATGCGACATATCAGACGAACAGACCGGACTGTGCGGTAAGTGTTACTGGTTGGATTCACAGGAGTGTGAGCAGGCTTGCTCGTTGATCTTCTGATCGCTCAATACCCGGGTGGCCGTTACGTTTAGCAGACCGCTTGCGGCTTGTGGGTGATTGATATGATCACCACCTACTGCCGGCGTATTGACGAGTCTTTAGAGTCCTACACAGGGGTTTCCTGGATCAAGCGAAACGAAATAGGAGCGCATATGAGATATGTGCGAGACCGAGAATAATACCAGTATGTGATACTGTATTCTATTCTCACGATATGTATCATCGGGCGGTTATATGAGATATAGCCGGGTTACCGAATCAAATGTTGATTCGATATATTGATACACTTGATGCTAGTCGGTTATATGCAATATGACCGGATCGATAAATCAAGTGTTGATTTAATGATTTAATGTATAATTATATATTTGATATATTACTTTACATTAACTAGTATTGGTTCACTTAAGATTGTCTTTCTCACTTGATGTGCACAAGTTGTATATGTGATATATTTTTGTGCACTAGTTTGTATCATGTTTGATGATACATGCAAACTTGGGTGTGTGTATGACTTACACCATGTTTAGGTTAATGGTTAGGGTTTTATTTATTTATTTATTTTGGTAAAACTAAATGGTGTCTTTTCTTGTTTTGGCTTGAAGCTTCATGAAGCTTCTTAGCATCTTTGAAAAAGTCTAACCATTTTGTTTTGTTCTTTGACCTAACCATCAACCTAAACTCTAGTTTAGTCTCTACAATGGTTTACTCACCCATGGTTGCAACATGATAGACTTCACTTGATTATTCATATTCCATTATTCATTTTTTTATTCATATTCTTTTCTTTCTTCTTCTTCTTCTTCAAGAAGAAGAAAGCTTGCTTCAAATTTCTAAGTGAAGATCAAGAGTGAGAAATCAAAATCTAAAGTGAACCCACTTCCTATTTCTTCATCCTCTACCACTTGCCATGTTGTATAGGGTGTTCTCTTCACAATGTTCTTGACCAAGTGAAGGAATAACTTGAGTTTGAGTCTCCCCGACGTAGATCTTCTTCGGCATCGAAGTCAACGACCTAGCCCGCTCTTTTCTCCGATGAAACCAACGCTAGGGTCCGGGATTCCGATGATCGCAGCGAAGGGACGTCAACACGGAGCTTTAGAAGTGAAGGACCGAATCTACAAAGGTTGTAATTCCTTTCACTTTCGAGTAAAGTAGTTTGCTTGTATGTTTTTCGCCTTACCTCTAGTAAACGATCTAGATTATGGTTTCTCGGCACATCCAATTTTTGATTTTGGTATGGTTGATGCCTTGTGGAACCTCATGAGTGTACCTAAGAACCCTACAGTGGTATCAGAGCCTAGCTAGAGATTTAGGCGAAGTGTAGACGAAGTTAGAAACCCGATCGAACCCCGAAACCCTAATCAAAACCCTTCTCTGTACATTTTTTAAAACTGTGATTTTTTATGAATTAAAAATGCTCAGAAAAATAAGCCGGAAAAACTAAGAATTACTGTGAAGTACGGCCCACTAATTCGCTCAGATGACCGCGGAACCGCGGCCAAAATTGTGAATTAGTCCCTGGAATTTCATATATTTATTCTTAGGTCCTTTATTGGCAATTTTTTCTGGGAATTTTTTAATTCCACTCAAGTGTTGAGTTTTCTAGGGTTGTATTGGGGACTCGTTGATTTGATCGGATAATTTAACTTTGTTTAGTTTGTCCGGGTAATTTTTAGAAACTGTTAGAAAGTTCGACCGGATATCAATAACTCACTTTTCCCCAGTCGGAAAATTTTTCAAAAGTTGGATTTTTTCTTGAGTTTAAGAACGTCTAAGTAGTGCAAGTAACGCGATGGACCCTCTAGAAGACAACAAACCTTAACTCGATTATGTGAACGTCTTGAAATACCTTTTGAACCTTAGGGTTTGGGGCAGTACGGCGTGCCACATGTGAGGCGTTGGCTTGACCCTTCTACGGCTGTACCGTTGGTACTGTGGCATGAAGTGAATGTTTTTAAACTTATTTCAAGTGTTGAGCTTTTCGGGAAAACTTGGGTGTTTCATTATTCGATCGGAAAGTTTAACATTGTCTATTTATCTGGAATGTGGTACAATATTTGGAATCCACAAATAGTTATGAGATAACTAATTTGAATATTATAAACACAGCACTTTAGTCTCAAATGATTGGTTGCCACGGGATTTTGATGCGATCAAAAGTCCGTCGCAATCACGTAGCGTACGCGGATACTCGCCGGGTAAACTTAATAGACAGCCACGCCCCATAGCCCCGACCAAGTGACTGTAGGAGAACCCCGTCGCCAAAAGCATCCGTTCAGGTGCTCACGCCAGCGGTGTTCCGCCTTAGTGCACTTCGTCGACGGTATCGGGGGTGCGGCCGTCTACTAAAGTTTGCGATGAGCATTCGTTCAGGATGTCGGGAATCTTGTTGAATTGCCCGACTTGATATTGAAAAGTGTTTTTGATAATGAGACTAAAATGCGGGTTTTGTAATTGTTAGGCATGCGATGTCTAAGGAGGTTGCGGATTCCAACTGTTGTAGTTTTACACTTTCTTTTCCGCGACCGTAAGTGTAATATGTGTTATCGCCGGTTTCGTTGCTATATGTCAACGACAATTGGGTTGGGCATATTTACTTACGTTGATGACATGTGATGTTATGTGTTGCTGGATATGTTATATTGGATCGTCGTGTTTGAATAGCCGGGTTTTTTTTATGTGAGATGAGTGTTTTTCATTTTCATTCATGTAAAATTCATTGTATGTAATATTCTTTTATTAGGGCACTTTCGGGTTGAGGATGATGTCACCATTGTATATTATTTACTTATCCGCATTAGGATAGACCCAAGGTGGGGAGCACAAGTAACTGGGTTCTAAGGTCCAGTGGGAGACCATCTCGAGGAGTCGAGTCCGGGTCTCCTAACTCTAGAATTGGTAGGGTTGCTTGCCGCACTCGTAGGGGTCTAGGGTGTGGGATTGGCTATTCATCACGACCGTGGAATCCGTGTTTTATACAGGCTCAAAATAAAACACGGACGTCCTAATATATCCAATATTTCATATGATATTTTCTGCTGCGTTATCTGTGATGTGATCATGTGATTTGTTCAGATAGATATTGTATATAGTATATATGATATATTATATAGACATCGCTTATGTTTTACACCCGCGCTAGCCCTGCCCCGCTCTGCCGTTAGTTACCTAACCTAACGGTGCAGACGGGACATCGAGGCGAATGCGGATGACATAAGCGTACGTTGAATTTATCTGTGATGTTTAGGTGGACTTAAATTATTGGACATTCATTAATGAGATTAATGAAAGAAAATAAACCTAAAAGATGTTGTGGAATCGAATTTCAAAAATCAGGTAGCTCTAATTGTTGCTTTGCATAGCGGTGTTCCTTGTAGAACATCCAGCACCTTATTCGATAAGGAAAGAGCCGACGATCCCTTCACCGGGAGTGACCTCTTGCAATAATTAGCAGATGCTACAACCTTCGGTTTGTCTTTTGACTGATTTTCTAGTTCTTGCTTTGCATAGTGGTATTGTGAATATCCTGCACCTCATTCGACGAGGAAAGAGCCGAGATCCCTTTACCGGGAGTGACCTCTTTAGCGAAACTAGCAAAAGCCTCAATAACACTCTATTTAAAAACCATTTGATTCTGCAGCGAGATAAAGTTCAAAGCATTAAAGGTTTTATTAAAAACCATCCTCAACCCTCCGTCATTTTAGGAAGTAGAGTACTTAGTATTCGTGCTGTGTTTGTTGACCATAGTCAAGGCACAGTGTACGGTAGCTAAGTGATGTCATCCTACACCGCATATGATGCGATTAGTTAGGACAGCCATATGGCTTTGTTGACCTTAGCCAAGGGTCATGTGGGTGGGTCTAATTAATCACGAAATGATGGGTAGAACTTGACTAGTGCTTATGATTCGTTGACCTTAGCCAAGGTCATAGGTGCTAGGGGTAAAAACCATTATCGGGAGTTTCAAGTATTGAAATTTGCTATGAGATTGAATACCTTCTATATGATAGTTGGATCCTGATACCCACTGCGAGTAATTGTTACTTCTGGGAGAGTTTTGCACTTTACAATTAGCCGATCAAGTAGGTGTCTAGAAAGGTGTCAACGGGGTTACGCCCCCTGGGAAAACGAGGTTTACTTTAATTAGGTCCGTGCGAAAGCAGAGGGAACCTCCCTCAAAGTACCGACACTGGCCTGGCTGAAAGATTGGCGAACTTGTAGAGTGTAATTAATCCCGGCCAGTCTTTCCTTTTAGGGTTTGAAGGAAGATTTGATAAAAACAGTGGGAGCCATCCTGATTAGATAAAATATATAACCAATCTAATCTTGCAAGAGCACACGCAGAGTGTTTTCTTCTCTCTCTCTCCAGGTAGAGACCATGTTACGCCTTAATCAAGATAATAATATGGATGAATTGACTGAACCCGCTTGTTATACTGAGCTGGGGAACGTTGGTCCCGCTCCAACTTATAATTGTTATAAGACCGAGCAGGAAATAGGGGAATACAAGGATTCCCATGCCGCCCAAACGAAGAAAGTGCATGAGATGCATCTTCTTCGGGTGCGTTCATTACAAAGAACTGTTTCTCTGTATCCTCTACGTTCTGGGTATGAGATACCGGATCAGGATCCCGCATATGTAATCTGTTACATAGGCTACAGAAAGGTAGAGAACTGAGAATGGGTGAGAAGTTTCATGAGACAGAAAACGGTGCAAGTGTTGCAGCCAAGTCTGTTGGTCACTATCACCCTGTATTACCATAATACATTAATTCTGAACGAATGTTATTAGATACCGAACCTGATATACAAAATTATATCAGTCTCTTTATTAGTAAAGAAAGGATATAATTTTGTATTGTTGGATAATGTTTTGAACAATTCCTATATCAAGAGTTGATCGGTTCAGGCACGTTATCTAAAAGCATTGACGTTCTAAACCAAACTATAGTTCTTAGTATACAGAACACACACGAGAAGTAGAGTTCAGAAATGAACGAATTCTTCTTAAGGCATTGTAGACTAGGTCATATCAATGCGACCCGACTAGCTAAAGTTACATTTAGATGCATATTTAAATCGGTTTGAATTTACATCTTATGAAACTTGCCCGTCATGTCACAAAGATAAGATGACCATAGCTCTGTTTACTCGAAACAGAGAAAGAGTTAGTGAACTTTTGGGACTGATACATAGTGATGTATAAAGGTCCCCAGTCTACATATGCCAGGACTGATTCTTTGTACTTCCTTACATTCATTGATTGTTTCCTGATTTAAAATCAGGAAAGCCTACGAAAGAAGCTTCAGAAAAGGGTCATGTGCTCACACGTGACCAGCAATCACGTGTTGGCACATGATATCTAAAAGTATCGGAAAGGCAGATCCAGTTTCCCGACTACATTAAAGAAAAGGGCTTCAGAAAGGGTCACGTGCTCCCACGTGACCAGGGTCACGTGTCGGCACATGACATTTAAAAGCAGCGGCAAAGACACAACAGTTCTCTGATTAAATCAAGAAAAAGGCTCCAGACGAGGATCACGTGCTCGCACGTGACCAGGGTCACGGGGTCACGTGTTGGCACGTGACGGCTAAGCAGCGACCAGAAGACAGAGCGCAAAAAGAAATAAGAGGGCTCGTTCCAAGGGGGTCACGTGCCCACACGTGACCAAGGGTCACGTAGCCACACGTGACCGGCTTTCAAAGCCTATCTGTTAACAGAATTAAATTCTGAGAAAAGACCTCTCAAATCTTTCCAAAGAAACCGATTGAATTAAAGATTTAAAGGTGATTAAATATCATCTATCTATGGAAAAATCTCAAATTTGGAAAGATTTCCCCTTAGAATCTAACCGATAACAAAGGAAAATCTCTGGATTTAAAATCCAATGGTGAATAAAATTCACCTAATAATCCAAAGGTCCAAAACGAATGGTGAATACAAATCAAATCTCTCAATGAAAGATTCACCAAAACTAATTGATTCGGCTGCTTCTCCTATAAATAGGAGCCAAGAGACACACAGAGAGATATATAGAGAGATATAGAGAGGCAGAAATGAATCGATACATAAAAAAAAAGGAGAGCCTTGATACTTTGAGGAAAAGTTGGATCTTCTGCAAAAGAAAACCCTAGGCAAGAAAGGAAAGGTTTTTTTAAAAGGAAAAGAGAATTTAATTCTCAACAGAGTTTAACTCTGATGTAAAAACAGAAGAACATAGTTCTCTCTTTGGTAGAGGATCTGTAAAGTGCACATCTCCCCTTGAGTTGAGAATTTAATTCTCAATGGGTTGAGATCCTGTCATGCAGATCCAAAGCATAGAGAGGGAATGGAAGCTTGAGAATTTAATTCTCACAGAACTATAGGAATTTAATTCCTTTAAAATAAAATTAGGGTTTAACCCTTTGTTATGGGAATTCAATTCCTTCAGAATGAACAGAATCATGGTTTAACCCTAGTTAAGAACTTAGTTCTTTTAAAATAACAGGAATTTAATTCCCTTAAGAAAGAAGAAATTAGGGTTTCACCCTATGACAGAATCTCATTCCTCAGAATAATTCTCTAAAAAGAGAGTGGGAATTTAATTCCTTAAAACTTTTATTAGGGTTTAACCCTATGATAGAATTCAGTTCTTCACATATATGAGGAATTTAATTCCTACAGAAAATTCAGAGTTCAACTCTATCCCAGAATATAAATCTTCAAAAGGAAATAGGAATTTAATTCCTCTAAAATTATTGTCAGGGTTCAACCCTACGAAGAATTTAATTCTTGAAAGGGATTAACAGATCTTCTAAAAAACATACATAGAGGCAGGGTCACATGTCACCACGTGACCCCCCCAAAAGAGAGAGATCTACAGAAAAGGCCCTTTGAGGCAGTGCCCCACGTGATCCACGTGACCCTTGGCAGAGGCTTTAACATACAAGCATCTAAATGCCCGTCACGTGATAGCACGTGATGCTCTAAAAAATGCGATATTTTCAGCAGAACAAATGAAGGGAGGGCGCCCTCAAGTGCTACCACGTGACCCCTCTTGCCTTAGTGTTTAACACTAAATTGGAACCCCTGAATCCAGTGTTAAAACACTGTTTGGCCTTAGTGTTCAACACTAATCAAAGAACTTTATTTGCTGTGTTTAACACTGAATTTCTTAGTGTTCAACACTAATTTGAAGCCTCTGCTGCTAGTGTTTGACACTGATTTGCTCTAGTGTTTAACACTAATTTGGACCCCCTATTGCTGGTGTTTAACACCAACTGTCTTCTAGTGTTAAAACAATAACTTGATCCCAGTGTTCAACATTGTTGAATTAACGTTAGCCCAATTGGCTAAATGGCCAGAGGCAAAGCCTCTTCTTCAATGGACCAACAGGAAGCAAATATTCCAAACATGATTGGACTTAGCCCAAGATGGCCATAAGTCCTCAATTCAGACTTAACTGGGCTAATGGGCTCATAACATAATTAATTGGTCTTGATCCCAAATTGGGCCAAAGACTATTCAATCCACCCCGGTCCAAGGGTACATCTCTTCACTCCTTTAATACTTGGCGTTGTAATTCCTCAACGTCTTCAAAGAGGTGATGGGTCCCGATGACCATACATTGACAACGGACTGTGGGGTCCTTAAACCCATGGACTATGAGGTCCTTAACCTTGACCGAGATGTCTTAAAACTTACAACAGACTGTGGGGTCCTTAAACCCATGGACTATGAGGTCCTTAACCTTGACCGAGATGTCTTAAAACTAACAACGGACTGTGGGGTCCTTAAACCCATGGACTATGACGTCCTTAACCTTGACCGAGATGTCTTAAAACTAACAACGGACTGTGGGGTCCTTAAACCCATGGACTATGACGTCCTTAACCTTGACCGATATGTCTTAAAACTAACAACGGACTGTGGGGTCCTTAAACCCATGGACTATGAGGTCCTTAGCCTTGACCGCAATGTCTTAAAACTAATATTGGACCGCAATGTCCTTAAACTACCCATGGACCGCAATGTCCCTAAACTACCCATGGACCGCAATGTCCTTAAACTACCTACCGACCGCAACGTCACTAAACTAAACAACAGAGCCCCCTTTTATTGCTCTCTTGTCGGATCCAAACGATCCCGTTAAGTCAATCTTAGTCTAAAAACTAGACTAACGTATCCTTAACAAACGTTTAAATCGATCTTAGGCTCAAATGAGGCTAACGTATCCTTAAACCCAAACCCCCAACCCAAATCTAAGATAATACGGATTTGGACTAATCCACGCCCTACGGGCGACGACATAACTCAGTCTCCGTATACAATCCACGGGCAACAAAACACAAAACAAACACACACGACACGAAGTGACCATTTGGAGAAGGAGAAAGTTGTTACCGCAATGCGGTAGCGTAATTAACTGCAGGGGCTTGCGCCTGCAGGGAAGAGCGTCCCCACAATCAAAAAAACCCCTCAAGCGAGGGGGAATATGACGAAGTCTGCTACATCGGCCGCATCCGTCTAAACCTTCGATACACGGTGCCATAAATCAACTTGGCATCTTCGGAGAGGTGGACGGATAGCACCAATTAGCATCTGCCCCGTACCTCAGGCCAGAAAACCCATGTCACGGCCGCCGTTCGGAGGGGAACAGATTCTGGCACGCCCGGTGGGACCTTTTCCTCTTTCCACTCCACACTTCGTGTGTCGTGATTCGCGAACCAATCGCGGTTCGCTAATGGTTGCCCTTGGGTTTCAAGATACTAAGACTTGGCATCTTGCTTATTGCAGAAAGCAAAGAATCGATGGCTTCTACTTCTGTGAAATGCTCTAACTGCTCGGACTACAATTGCAACCAACGCTCTGCCTCGCCAGGAGGTATAGCCTACAGACCCCAAGCTGCTTCGTTATTCACAATGCCCGTGGAACAGGTCACTCGAGTTACCACAGGATTGTTCTTTGGGACCATGCTCCCGCCGACAAGCTTCACCGCTCCGGTGCTGACAAAGGAAGCTCCCAAGAAGTCGGTCTTTGATCGTCTTACCCCTGCCTCGGCCCCTCTCAACGGGTCGCCCAACACCAGCGCCTCGGTCTTCTCTAGATTGGTACAAGACTCCTGTGGACCCACAATGGGGCCTACAATCCCAGAGAAGGCTGCTTCTAAGAAAATGACCGGTCCTGCTCCTGAAATCGCCAAGGCGGCTTCCCCGGCCAAAAAGTCGGTCTTTACAAGATTGACGGCTTCAGCTCCCGCTCCTGCTACCCAAAGGACATTGGTCTTTGATAGGCTAACACCAGCAGCGACCCCCCATCTACACAGGGGGCAAGACGAAGCCATCCTCACCGCTGAACCAACGCCGTCCGCTCGACACGCTCGACGTCGCCACTGGCGCCGAGTAAGGAAGGCTGGGGGCAACTCCCCCTCTGGGCTAACTCTACCAACCCCAACGTTGGAAGTTAATGCTACCGTTCCAACCGGGAATAGCTTCGAGATGCTAAATAAGGTGCGAAGGAATTCTCCTACTACGGTGCTAAAGAGGTCTCCTCCCCCACTAAAAAAGGTTGCGGAAATAAAGCCAGAACAGCCCCAATCCCCTCAACGGATGTCTTCCAAAATCTATAAGGTTTGGCGGCAGGCCCGAGACTCGACGATCGATCCAAACTTCTCCCGTCAGCACAAGAAGCTGAAAGTCCAACAGGAAGCCAGTCACCAGGTTAAACCACGAAAGGCTGTCTGGGTGCCCGCCTCAACGGCCCCCTCAACTTCCACTGCTCATAAAAGGAGGAAGCCAGAGAAGATCCCCCAGCCTGCAACGACAGCTAAAGGCACTAAGCCCGGATGCCCTAAGTCTGGGGGCATGATGGTCCATACTGTATACATGGCGTCAGGAAAGGAAGACAGTCATACGACTACAGGTCATAGACCGCTTACACGGTCGGTGACCAATGCTCAGGAGCAACAGCAAAAGCTCCAGGAAATGATGAATGCTATGGCCGCACTTACCGGGCAAAAAGAAAACCCAGAAAAGTCCTCGGACGAACGCCAGGAGGAAGAAACCGATGCCGAATTCCTTCGCCGAATATTGGAGAAGAAAGACAAAGAAGCTGCTAAACAAGCATCCAACATACAGCGTATGGGCCTTCTCTTCCAAGATATGATAGGAATGATGATCCAACAGGACCCACCCGCTGAGGATCCCCCGATCGTCCTTGAAGACGACAGGGGAGAAACGTTTCATTCCACCACCGGCCCTCTCAACGGCCAAAGAGGAGACAATCTCTAAGGCTGATTTGGTCGACTATATAGCCCAGCAAATCCGGGTTCATCATGCGACTGAGGCGGCTGGTCAAATCGTAAAAACGGGGCGGCCATATCCAAGCTGGTACGACCAAATCAAGTACCCGCCGGGTTACACAATTCCCAAGTTCCATGTTTACAAGGGGATCGGCAATCCCCACCAACATGTCGCCCAGTTCAGGGCCCTTTGCGGTAACACCGGCGGTGATGATAAACTATTGCTTCGCCAGTTCGTGGGCAGCTTATCAGAAACAGCGTTCGAATGGTATTCGGAACTCCCGAACGATTCTATCAAGACGTTCGCTGAAATGGAGTTGCTATTCACTCAGCGATTCGCAAGCGCCAGCGAACGCACTCCAATAACGGCATTGATTAATGCCAGGGTAAAACCAGGCGAAACTTGGGTCCAGTATGCTATACGCTGGCGGAATTTGTGGTCGAAATGCGAGCAACGCATTGAGGAAGCGCCCGCAGTGGGCATGTTCGTGGGAACCCTAGACCCTCATGCAACTATCTCCCAGTTTATGATGTTCTTTAAGCCAACCAAATTCTAGGCTTTAATCGACAAGTTGGCTCATATGGACCAGATGGGTCATAGACCACCTCCCTCGAAGTCAGAACCTCGGAATGACAAGGGTAAAGGAATGGCAACCTTCGTCGTGAATGCCCAGTAGCAATCCAACGCCCTGAAACTGGCGGATCAATTGGAAGAAAGACGCCGGTATTATAATGAGAAGATGAAGCGTCCCTACTCATTCCCACGGGACAAGACGAAACGGTTATTCGAGCTGGCAGTACGCAACAGACTCATAAACCTACCACATCCAAGGCGACCGCCACAACCCACTGAGGTGAATAACCCTAACTATTGCCCTTACCATCAAACGGTAAGTCATCCGATTGAGGATTGCTTCATCTTCAATGGATGGATTGAAGACCAATACCTCCAGGGGAAGTTTGCGCTGTCCGAAAAGTGGAAGGTGAACCCACCACAGCCACATGCTCCTAAGAAAGCAGATACACCGGGGACAACATGTTCCTTTATTGAGGAAGCTCTATGGGAGGTCGTGCTGTCAACTAAAACCAAAAGAATGCTGAAGGACCTTCATGCGTGCTCGGCAGTCGAATGGAAGGACCCGCTGGAACCCTAAATCATTGAAGGAATGCTGAGGCCGCGCCCAACTACAAAAAGCGGTGGTGATGGCCCAAGTACTCACGCCCAACCGTCAAAATCTTCGAAGAAATAGAAGAAGAAATCCATGATGCCCGTGAAGCCTGGAGACAAGCGCACGAACTTGCAAAAGCAAGTCGACGCGATGGAAGAGTACAATCAAAAGGCGTGAACTTCTGTCACGCTGCAAGAGTTCCTCAACTACATCTTTCAAGAGGAAGATGATGGAGAGAGCTCGTCGGATGAATCCGAGGGATATGTGGCGAGTTGTAAAGTAGTCTCCCACTCGTTTACTGACGATGAAAAAACTCCTGGCACTAAGAAACAGGGGACAGAGCCTGAACCAGAGCGTGTGAGGCCAACAGATGAAATGATCGACGCCTTTCTGGACGAGATTCGTCTAAAGAGTAAAGCGGATCAGGAGCGTGAGATGGCCGCATCGGAAGGAGCCAAATGCAGGCGACTGAACGAAAGAGTTGAAGTACTCCCGCCAGATCGAAAGTCATCCGATGCAGACAAGAAGATATCCAAGACGAGGAAAAGGTTTGCCAAAGCCATGTCAATGGGAATGAAGCTACCACCCTCGGAAGAAAACACGCTCAATGGGGCGGAGAGGCACCCTGATTATTGCGCATATCATCAGAAAATTTCACACCCCACGGAGGAGTGCGATGCCTTTAGGATATGGTGGCAAGGATATGTTGCTCATCGGCAACATTTTAAGCGCATGAAACGCAAGACTCGTCGGGAACGAAGAAGTACTGCCGACGGGCACAACAGAACTACTGGCAACTGTTACATGGTAAATGCCAGAGGGTCATAAGTTCTCACCTTTGGGAGCGACTCTGATGAAGAAATGGCTCTGGGCCCTCTCTTTAAAGAATCCGTTTTAGGGAAAGAGGAAGAACTAGAAGCCTGCGAAAAAATTCAGCTGCGCAATCGCACGCTCCCGGAAAAGAATCTCGGGCCCGCAAATAGAAAAGATAAGGGAAAGGAAAAGGTCACTGAGGATATCACTTTAGATGACCAAGTCATGAAAGAGCTGACTACCAAAGACCCTCCCAGGAAGGGTAAGGTGGACTACAATATCCTGGCGCACCTA
Source organism: Agapanthus africanus (assembly GCA_030015575.1). Classification (NCBI taxonomy): domain Eukaryota; kingdom Viridiplantae; phylum Streptophyta; class Magnoliopsida; order Asparagales; family Amaryllidaceae; genus Agapanthus; species Agapanthus africanus. Next base: position 280,096,050 of record JASDDO010000010.1, on the reverse strand, counting down.
AGGAAGCTACCTTCTCAGCTTAGCATTCTCGATGCCCTCCTATTATCAAAAGAAGCGCGAGATTCACTAATTAAGGCGTTACAAGAAACTGAGCAATTCCAAGCCTTCCTCGCCACTGAAAGGATGAAGGATGAACTGGAGGAAGTGCATACGGCCGACATCACTTTCGGGGACGAAGACCTCCTTCTCGGGATGTGCGACCACAACCGTCCCCTATATGTCTCTGGATACTGCCATGATATCAAGATAGGCAAGATCCTAGTGGATAATGGATCCTCCGTCAATCTCCTTAACGTTCAGGTGTTAAAGGAAATCTGCATGAGTGTGCAACACCTCGCTCGTGACAAAATTACCATCTCCGGTTTCGATTCACAATCGTCACGGACTCTCGGATCTGTAATACTAACACTACGCTTCGGACTGCTCGTCACGGACATCAAATTCCATGTCATTGATGCCAAGACCTGCTACAACGCCTTGCTCGGTCGCCCTTGGTTACACGAGTACAACATCATCCCTTCTACACAACATCAGTGTATGAAGTACTTTAAGGATGGTTTCGAGTATACCGTAACAGGTGAGCTGAACCCATTTTCCGTGAACGAAGTCCGCAAATACGAAGATGCGAAGTACTTTTTGCCAGATTTCGAGGATACAGAAAGGTGTCGCAAGCCGGAGAACAAAGCCGCCGCCACCATCCCTGTTTTCGGGAGCGATACCGAATAAGAAGAAGAGATAGTTTATGCCGGGCCATCTCAACGCAACAACCCGGGGACGTCCGCCCCCATGTTGGTCTTCGGAAGTGACTCGGAAGATGAGGTTAATGCCGTGTTCTCCAATCGGCCGTCAATACAAGCACCCCCTAGCGATGATCAGAGTTTGAAAATCACCATGGTGCCGCGAGAACACTACAAGGATCTCGACACACTTCAAGCTTACAATGTGCAGGACCTGCAAACGTTTTATGTCCCTCCCAGGAAAAGGGGTGAGAAGGTGATCCTATTCTACCGATCCTCAGAGTCGAAAATAGAGAAAGAGATCTGGCATGGCGTGGATGCTACACTCGACAGGCTCCAACCCATCCGTTTGCCCAGATATTACACAAATGGACTAAAGAGGCTATTGAAGCGCCAAGGGGTACCCTTAAAACATACCGTTCGACAAGCTCGGTTCTACAACAGGATTTGGGATGTCCCTGGGACTCAACGCATATTGCCCAACGGGAAAATGGAAACACTTGGGATTGGATACGTGAGAGCCGGAAAATGGGAACGGGCCCACAGTAGCTACACCATATATACCTTTGATGAAGAAGAGGACGCCCTGTCAGGAAATGCCAACCCCTCATCAAAACTAGATCCCACGATTGAAGGGCTGAGTCCGTCGTTTGAAGAACGAATGGACAAGCTTATCAGGAAAGTGGGTCAAAAAGCTTGGGAAGACCACAACCGCGAGATGGCCATCTACGAGAAGGCCAGGACGCAACGTCTATTTCAACAGGCTGCAAAAGACAAAGATGCTCATCCCTGTCAACCCGTTGTACGAAAGGCCCGACGCAGAGGCAGAAATAAATCAAGAAGCGGAAAGAGGAGCCGACAACAACGACGCAGGATTAGAGAGTCATATGATCGGGCGTTGCGTGGTCCGGATTTGTCCCTCATGAAGAAGATGAGTCGAGCGTATTCCTTCCCTCGAGACAAGACGGAGAGGTTACTCGAGCTCGCTATAAAACATCAAATGATCGCGCTTCCAGAGTCTAGACACCCTGAGCAAACTAACAAGGCTTCTCATCTGAGCTATTGCTCTTATCACCGAGCCATAGGACATCCTACCGAAGACTGCTTCACCTTCAAGAACTGGGTCGAGGACCAGTACCAACAGGGCAGATTCGCTTTATCCAACGGCTGGAGGATAACGCCGCCACAAAAGCACGAATCCAAAGCCGAAAGAGCAGAACCAGATCCACCTCAGTCCTGGAAGTGGATTCGCACCTATTACATGATTATGATATTAAAAGAAGAGCCCAAGAACATGGATGACCTTCCCTGGTGTTTTGAGAACAGCAATGATGAGGTGATCTCAGAATTTCCGCCAGCTCCAAAAGAACTGGAAGATGGCATACATACTACTGCAGATAACCTCAAGAAGATTGAGTTGGGATCGGCAGATGATCCGCGACCGACATTTGTCAGCGAACTGCTATCGGAAGAAAGGGTGGCTGCGTTAAAGAACGTGCTTCTACAGCATAAAGATTGCTTCGCGTGGAACTATTCCGAGATGCCAGGATTAGATCCGGAGATCGCTGTGCATAAATTAGCAATATCCCCAGATATCAAGCCAGTCAAGCAGGTGCCGAGAAGGATGCGGCTCGAGCTTGAGATGAGCATCAACGCCGAAGTCAAGAAGCTGATCGATTCTGGATTTATCTAAGAAGTCCAATATCCCGACTGGATCGCCAACATCGTCCCGGTAATGAAGAAAAATGGGACGGTACGCATATGCGTAGATTTCAGGGATCTCAATAAAGCTTGCCCGAAGGACGATTTCCCAGTACCGGTAGCCGAGCTAATGATAGATAACACGCCCACTCACGAGGTTTTCTCCTTTATGGACGGTTCATCAGGGTACAATCAGATAAAGATGCATCCCGAAGACCAGAAGCACACCGCTTTCCGGACCCCTTTGGGTATATTCTGCTACAGGGTTATGCCCTTTGGTCTAAAGAACGCCGGCGCTACCTATCAAAGGGCCATGATAAAGATCTTCGACGATCTCATACATGACATCGTCGAGTGCTATATCGATGACCTCGTAGTGAAGAGCATGTCATACGAAGAGCATTTAAAGCATCTGGAGACTGTATTTCAACGCCTTCGGCAATATAATTTGAAGATGAATCCCCTCAAATGCGCGTTCGGAGTCTCCTCGGGTAAATTCCTGGGATTCATCATCCGACACCGAGGTATCGAAGTAGATCCATCTAAGATCAAGGCGATCATGGAAATGCCTCCGCCAAGAACCCTCAAACAGTTGCGGTCTCTTCAAGGAAAGCTCGCATACATCCGGCGATTTATCGCCAATCTTTCAGGCACGTGTCGTCCATACAGCCACCTGATGAAGAAGGGAACTCCATTCGTTTGGGATCACAAATGCCAAGGTGCACTAGACGAGATCAAGCAGTACCTGCAGAACCCTCCGGTGTTGGCTGCGCCGGTCATGGGAAAACCCATCATTCTTTATACAACCGCCCTCGAAGGTTCCTTAGGCGCATTATAGGCACAAGAGAATGATCAAGGAAAAGAGAGAGCACTCTACTACTTAAGTCGAGTTCTGCTCGGGGCAGAAAGCAACTACTCTCCCATTGAAAAACATTGCTTGGCGTTGATCTTCGCGATAACAAAGGTCATGCACTATGCGTTGGCACACGAAGTTCGTCTCATCTCGAAGGTGGACCCTCTTAAATATTTGATGTCAAAGGCTATATTGACGGGTCAACTCGCTAAATGGGCTCTACTCCTGATGGAGTTCTCGGTAACGTATCGACCTCTTAAGGCAGTGAAAGGCCAGGTCATTGCCGACTTCCTTGCTGAGCATCCAGTACCTGCCGGTTCTCCTCTGAACTGTGATCTGCCGGACGAGCATGCATTTGATGCGATCGACGGAGGTAGTACCCGATGGGAACTCTATTTCGATGGAGCGCCCTCCGTAAAGAAGCGCAAACAAGGTATCCCAATGATCAAATCGGGGGTAGGCCTCATCTTCGTAACTCCACAAGGAGGGATAATGCACTTCGCCTTCTCTTTAACAGAGCCGAGGACAAACAATGAAGCCGAATACGAAGCTCTGATAGTAGGCCTCGAGATCGCCATCGACATGGGAATTGAACATCTCCTCGTATATGGGGACTCCCAACTGGTCGTTAGTCAAGTAAACGGCGACTACCAGACATGCAAACCAGAATTGGTGAAATACGGCGAAAAGGTGCAACAACTGTTGACCTAAATTCCCTTCTATACTTTGGAAAGTATACCACGCGCGGAAAATAGCAAAGCAGACGCGTTAGCTAAGCTCGCTAAAGAACTGGCTGACGAGAACCTCGATGACGTCAGAATCGTGGTACAAAGCCGTCGAGTGCTCGCCCCGGCAGAAATATCTCCGGAATCATACGAAGAAAAGGGAGCGACTGAGCAGACGACCTTACAAATAAAAGACCGTTAGAAGGCTGAGGACTGGAGGGAAGTCTTCATAGACTACTTTAAGTCCCACCGAATGCCCGAAGAAGCGTCCTCAAGACATCATCTCATGAAACAAGCTCTATCTTTCGCTTTTTTCAACGATACTCTATACAAGAGATCGTTTGATTCTCTATGGCTGAGATGCTTAGGACCTGACGAAGCAGAAAGAGTCGTTCAGGAAGTTCACAACGGCCTCTGCGGTTCTCACCAAGCAGGCCCGAAGATGAAATTGAAGATCAAACGAATGGGTTATTATTGGCCCACGATGATCCAGGACTGCCTTGAGTATGCGAAGCAATGCCACTCGTTCCAGATTCATGGGGACTTTATCCACCAACATCCAAATCCACTACATCCGACGGTGGCTAGCTGGCCATTCGAAATGTGGGGGACTGACATAGTCGGCCCCATCGAACCAGCATCATCCCGGGGGCATCGTTTCATCCTGGCGACAACTGATTACTTCTCCAAATGGGCGGAAGCAGTACCGCTGAGGGAAGTGAAGACAGAGAATATCCTCTACTTCTTCAAGACGCACGTCATCTATCGGTTTGGAATTCCACGGCGGATTATCTCCGATAATGGGCCAGCCTACAGAAGCTATAAAATTAGCCGCTTCGCGCAGCATCACAATATAGACTGGAGATATTCTTCAGTTTACAATCCGCGAGCTAATGGTCTAGCCGAGGCCTTCAATAAGACCTTGACAAAATCATGAAAAAGACGGTGTCCCGAAATAAGAAAGACTGGCACGAGAGGCTGCAAGAGGCCCTTTGGGCCTATCGAATTACGTTCAAGACGGCCATGAACACAACGCCGTACGCGTTGGTATTTGGGACGGAAGCAGTGCTCCCCCTCGAGATAGAGTTACCCTCTCTACGAATGGCAGTCCACTACGAACTGACGAACGAAGAAAATGCTAACCTCCGGCTCGAGGAGCTTGATGCTCTTGAAGAAACACGGCTCATAGCGCAACAAAATCTAGAAGCTTATAAAGCAAAGATGGCGTGATCATACGAAAGATTGACCCGACCGAGGACATTCCGCCAAGGTGACCTCGTGTTAGTGGTCAAAAGGCCTATGATCCCCAATCGCGTCAAGCGGGGAAAATTCGAGCCAAACTATGAAGGCCCGTACATCATAGATAAGGTCTACCAGGGTGGAGCCTATCTACTCATGGACATGCATGGTGAAAGGCCTTTCAGGCCAATAAACGACCGCTTCCTAAAGAAATACTACGCTTAATGAGACACAGCCTATGTCAATGATAGATGACGACGACTATGTCCGCTCGCTATCTTCCTAAAGCTCAAAGCTTTATGAGTAGTAGCTGGCCCTCTCCTCGATGGACCGAAACGTCCTTAAACTATCGAAGGACCGAAACGTCCTTAAACTATCAACGGACCGAAACGTCCTTAAACTAACGACGGACCGTAACGTCCCTAAATTACTACCGCAGCATCCTTAGGCTGACGAGATGAATAAAAAAAAAGAGAGAAAAAGAAAAAATAGTAAAAAAAAACGGTATGTCCATAAGCAAAATGGGCACGGATGAAAACCTGAAAGGGCTCCGTGAGTAAAAACAGCAAGACTACCGGCGAGTGTTTGTGAAAACCCGAAAGGGCGCAACCTCGTTAAAAGACACTTACAAGATCCTCTCGACCTTGTAAGGAGAAACCACCCGCGTGGGATCCTTACGACTCATAAGGGAGCGACACACTTAGGGATCCCCACGATTCCTAAGGAGAAAATACACTTACGAGATCCTCACGACTCATAAGGAGAACTCTCTTATGGGACCCTCATGGCTCATAAGACTTGAAAGTCTTAAATTACAGAAACCTAAACCTGTTCTTAAGCAAATCCCCCACAACCTTCGATATTTCCCTACAAGTGGCTCAATACTGATCCTTGTATACAATCCACGGGCGCGAATAAACATTTCCCCAGCAAAGTCGCACCCGTGATTAGGGATATGTCCATATGATGAGCAACCCTTGTAGGTCCTCTCGACCTATAAGGAGAAAACCCTCGTGTAGGATCCTTACGACTTACAGAGGAACATACACTTAGGAATCCTCACGATCCCTAGGGAGAAAATACACCTACAAGATCCTCATGACTTTTAGGGAGAAATACCTTTGTGAGACCCTTATGGCTCATGAGGTCAAAAGCCTTGGTCGACAGGACCCTTAACCCTGTTTACTAAGCCACCTTTGTTCAACATCGACGGAGGCAAATGATGATTTGCTCCTGGAAACATCCCAGTTGCAGCGGTGCTGATGCCGAAATCGGTGTCTAAAATCCAAGCTTGCGGCGAAAAAGCTAGCAAGCCACACATGCATATGAAATAGCAGAAATGATGGGGCAACTTGCAATAAAAAGCAGCAAGTAAAAATGTATGCATGAAAAATAGCCGAAATGATGGGGCAACTCGCAATAAAAAACAGCGAGTGAAAATGAAATAAATAGCCGAAATGATTGGGCACCGCGAAAAATAGCCGAAATGATAGGGCAATCGCGACCTCCGCGATATAAAAGCTGAAATGATAGAGCATCGCGGAAAAAGAAATAAAATATAAAAAAAAGTTTCAATTTATGCCCTACAGGTGATGTTCCATCACACCCTGTACACAATCCAAGGGCGTAAACAAAAAAGAGATCATACTTCTCCTCCAAGTTTCATCATAAGAAGAAGCAAAATCTCGACGGGCCGCGAACGACTTAGAGATCATCTCAGCACTCGTCTCGTAACAACGGACACAACTCTAAGCTAAGCGGAATAGCGGCAACTCCCAGTTCCATGGCTCGGCGATATACCTATCGCCAACAGTCAAACCTCCGTCCCGTGAAACGCGGATACAATCAGCAAAATTCCTGGTTACGTAGAACGCGGATAACGTCACTCTTTGACCCCGTAGAAAACATCCAGAGCGGAGCCTAGTCCTCGCCGAACACGGCAGTGAACCCGTGTGAAGCATCTAGTCCAAAATTCCTGGTTACGTGGAACGCGGATAACGTCACTCTTTGACCCCATGGAAAATGTCCAGAGCGGATCCTGGTCCTCGCAGAGCACGGCAGTGAACCCGTGTGAAGCATCCAGAGCGGAGCCTAGTCCTCGCCGAGCACAGCAGTGAACCCGTGTGAAGCATCTAGTGCAAAATTCCTGGTTACGTGGAACGCGGATAACGCCACTCTTTGACCCCGTGGAAAACGTCCAGAGCGAATCCTGGTCCTCGTAGAGCACGGCAGTGAACCCGTGTGAAGCATCCAGAGCGGAGCCTAGTCCTCGCCGAGCACGGCAGTGAACCCGTGTGAAGCATCTAGTGCAAAATTCCTGGTTACGTGAAACGCGGATAACGTCACTCTTTGACCCCGTGGAAAACATCCAGAGCGGATCCTGGTCCTCGCGGAGCACGACAGTGAACCCGTGTGAAGCATCCAGAGTGGAGCCTAGTCCTCGCCGATCACGGTAGTGAACCCGTGTGAAGCATCTAGTGCAAAATTCCTGGTTACGTAGAACGCGGATAACGTCACTCTTTGACCCCGTGGAAAATGTCCAGAGCGGATCCTGGTCCTCGCGGAGCATGGCAGTGAACCCGTGTGAAGCATCATGAGCGGAGCCTAGTCCTCGCCGAGCACGGCAGTGAACCCGTGTGAAGCATCTAGTGCAAAATTCCTGGTTACGTGGAACGCGGATAACGTCACTCTTTGACCCCACGGAAAACGCCCAGAGCGGAGCCTGGTCCTCGCCAAGTATGGCAGTGAACCCGTTTGAAGCATCCAGAGCAAACACCGGACTGTGGAGTCCTTAAAATCCACGGAATATGATGTCCTTAACCTCGACCGTAATGTCTTAAAACTATCAATCAACCACCCTCATTCTGTACTGATTCTACCTTGGTTTAAGGGTACATCTCTTCACTCCTTTGATGCCTGACGCTGTAATTCCTCAACGTCTTGAAAGAGATGACGGGTCCCTGCAACCAAACATCGGACTGTGGAGTCCCTAAATCCACGGACTATGAGGTCCTTAACCTTGACTGTGATGTCTTAAAACTAACATCGGACTGTGGAGTCTCTAAATCCACGGACTATGAGGTCCTTAACCTTGACCGTGATGTCTTAAAACTAATACCGGTCTGTGGGGTCCTTAAATCCATGGACTATGACGTCCTTAACCTTGACCGTGATGTCTTAAAACTAACAACGGACTGTGGGGTCCTTAAACTCATGGACTATGAGGTCCTTAACCTTGACCGTGATGTCTTAAAACTAACATCGGACTGTGGAGTCCCTAAATCCACGGACTATGAGGTCCTTAACCTTGACCGTGATGTCTTAAAACTAACATCGGACTGTGGAGTCCTTAAATCCACGGACTATGAGGTCCTTAACCTTGACCGCGACGTCTTTAAACTACGATACCTGGAGCAGCCCCTGACCCCATGAAACACAGATAAGGGTGACCACATCCAACACTTGCAGGTCCTCATGACCTGTAAGGAAGAAAAACTCTCTTGTGAGATCTTTACGACTCTCAAGGGAAAACCCGCTTAAGAATCCTCACGATTCTTAAGAAGAACTTACACCTATGGGATACTCTCAACCTGTAGGGAGAAAAACTCTTTATGAGACCATCGCGGCTCATAAAATGCAAAAGCCTTAGGAAGCAGATCTTAACCCTGAATCCTAAGTCATCGCTGCCCTGCAAGTAGGCCAAGATAAATTGTCCGCAGAATACATTCAATAAAAGAGGCACATCATTGAGAAGAAAAATATATCTTTTATTCATAAACCAAAATGGATACAAAGTACAATTCATAAAAAAAAAGATACTCTCATCCATGAGTATGTACAAAAAAAGGGGAAAAGATACAAGTCCTCAAGCCGGCGGGCGATACAGCAATTTTACCAGCTCATCGTTTTGTTGCTGAGCTACGGCTTCATGATTTAAGATCGCCGAAAGACGGGCCTCCGCCTGAGCCTGCTGGGCCTGATACGAAGCGAGCCGGCCTTCAAGCTCTTTCTCGATGACCTTATGAGCCTCGACCCTCTCACGAGTGAACGCGGCAGCTCTGTCGAGAGCCACCACCTCTTTGATGGGCTCCTGAAGCACCCGCTAGAGTTCATGCGCTTTGTTGGCCTTGGCGGTAAGAGTGGTGCGAAGCTCGCTCAGCGCCTTGGAAACTAGCTCCCTCTCCGAAAATTTACGGCCAAGCCCCTTTTCTCGCACAACATTATATTCGCCACGTGTCGCTCTATCAGACCACGTAAACTCACTTTCGTGACTGCAGCCTTGGAAACAAGACATTTACAAGACCGTATAAATGGGCTTCCAGTCGACAGGAATAATCGATCTAAAACGCGCTCACATCACCTGACGTGAAAAGCAACAAGAAAGATTTCCGACGTATTTCAAGCATGCATTCGCAATCATATGAGTATTCAAAAAATAATAATAGCATTTGCAATCGTATGAACATTCATAATGCCCAAAAAGGGGCAGATACGCATGATAGTGATGAGAGCATTTGCAATTAAAGAAAGTTCTCATAAGAAGAATACAAAGTTTATTTATGCAAGCGGAAACATACATACTAGTACCAAGCCTACATGGAAGTTCGGCATAAAGCATAAGAAAAAGGAAGGACTAATTTAAAAATGCTACGCTAATGGGAAAAGGTCACCAAACATGGGACCAATGGCACAAGGGTTAACAAAACAAAGAGCAAGGTTCTCCATCTCTCTCTCTGCTCTCTCCAACACATCAAAGCGACGGTTCTCGCGAGGAGTTGCTCCCCATCGATTGGCGCCATGTTCATCTGCAAAAGCAGACATAACAGCCCGTCGGGCTCTTATTTCGCTCAAAAGATGAACTGAGCGATCTTTCAGAGCCTGAGTAATCATGCAGGCCTCGTGAAAACTTTCGAGCTTCTCTTCAGCCGCATCGAGCATCGCTAGGGTCATCTCCGCCGGGTGAGGAGGGACGTCGGCAAGCACGGCAGCAAGAATCATCCGGAGCCAGAGGGAGCCCATTGGAAAAGGGGTCCCCCTACGGATCGAGAGCTCATACGCCGCTGAGTCGCATTCGTCGTCGGTAAGGAGAGGGTCCGCCAATCGTGCAGCAAAACGGGGGATCATCTCCTCGATAGGAACTTCCCATGGCTATCGCCGAGCGTATGGGCGGTTGTAGGCCATGGCACTTAGTTGTCCTCGAATTAAATCGCGTTAAATTGGGAATAAAAGTTCTCTGTGAAGAGAAAGGGAAAGCCATTGCCTTAGATATAAAGGGGTGCATTAAGTGCTGTGCGCGGAAAATCTTGCATGATGAAGCTATTTCCAAGGCAAAAAAAGGGAAAGGCATTGAAAATCAGGGAGATGGAACTATTTCCAAGGCCCTTTTTCTGCATCTGATATTGTGCACTGAAAATATGGCATGGGAAAATTTTGTGAATAGCCCCATCAAGGAACCCCACGTGCAGAACACGTGAGGCCCAAACTTGATGTGCACTAAAAAAAATGGATGGAGTAGCACCCTGCATATTAAAAGCATCGACAAAACAGTAGCAAAATGATGAAATCCCAGAGAAAGGCATGCAAACAGGGAAAAACATAATAAAACTTATCATTCATACTTTGAGAAGTTCATACAAAATAAAGAGGACACAACTACAACGGTAAGACCTCAGACGCAGGACATGGATTCAGGAAATCGAAGGTAACTTTGTCCAAGATCTTCCAGGCATTTCGAACCTCCCGAGTATGCTTCCTCTCGCGGTCGCAAGCGTCGGGGTCCTCACGAATATCCTCCACCCTCGGATAGGCGGCAAGTATGGCTGACTGCTGAAAGGCTTGGTGCAAGAGATCAATGAGGTGATCTCGCCTCCTCTTTGAGATCAAGCCCATCAGGTACACCGAATGTACCTTATCCTCAGCAGTGTCCAAGGCTCTGAGCGGTATGCCGGTGCAAAAGAGAGGAAGTGCCTCCCTGATCGCCAGCACGATCAGCCTCAGAAGAGAAGATCGACGGGGGAGTAGCCGATGGTTGTACTCGTCAAAGCGGCTCATGATCTCGGCACACTGAGCATCGGTGAACTCCTGGTTCTGACTGCGGCCCAGTGCACGAATATTCCCATAGGAAATGATCTCGTCAAGACCATACAGATGGGCATCCATGATACCTGAAATAAAGGTCATGAGAATCATTATAAAGCTCCTGTTTCATTAATTGCAGAAGGACAACCTCGGGTCAAGAGACCCCAAGAAGCCTCTATGGGAAGAAACCGAGTTCTTCATAGGAATTAAATTCCTTATTAAGAAAAGGGAATTAAATTCCCCAAAAAACCTTTTCTGTGAACGGAGTTAAACTTCATGGATCATCATATGAACCCTAAGAGATCTACTTTTGAAGGCTAAAATGGTTTCATACTTCGGTTAAAAAGCTTGAAGAAAAATGGGTTCTTTGTTAAAAAAGGGTAAAAACCCTTGTTTTGGATTTAAAATCCAGAGGAATGTGAGAGTTCGTCGTTCATTCGAAAGCATTACCTAAAGAGAAAGCCTCTTCGAACAGAGTTAAACTCTGGAAGATTTGCAAGGCAGAGAACTAAGCTCTGGAAGAAGAGAATTAAATTCTCAAAAGAAGAAAGTTTGCAAGGCAGAAGATGAACAAAGTGGAGGCGTCTCTGAAATAACCCCAATATTTATAAGAGGTGATTGAAACGTTTCATCTCCCCAAATCCCTAGAGGAATCCAACGGTCACAAAAGGTGACAGCGTTGCACTCACGTGCAGACACGTGAGAACAACGCTGTGGGGGCATTTGTTTCCTGATTTAAAATCAGGAAAGCCTACGAAAGAGGCTTCAGAAAAGGGTCACGTGCCCACACGTGACCAGCAATCACGTGTTGGCACATGACATCTAAAAGCATCGGCAAGGTAGATCCAGTTTCCCGACTACATTAAAGAAAAGGGCTTCAGAAAGGGTCACGTGCTCCCACGTGACCAGGGTCACGTGTCGGCACGTGACATTTAAAAGCAGCGGCAAAGACACAACAGTTCTCTGATTAAATCAAGAAAAAGGCTCCAGACGAGGGTTACGTGCTCGCACGTGACCAGGGTCACGTGTTGGCACGTGACGGCTAAGCAGCGACCAGAAGACAGAGCGCAAAAAGAAAGAAGATGGCTCGTTCCAAGGGGGTCACGTGCCCACACGTGACCAAGGGTCACGTGGCCACACATGACCGGCTTTCAAAGCCTATCTGTTAACATAATTAAATTCTGAGAAAAGACCTCTCAAATCTTTCCAAAGGAACCAATTGAATTAAAGATTTAAAGGTGATTAAATATCATCTATCTATGGAAAAATCTCGAATTTGGAAAGATTTCCCCTTAGAATCTAACCGAAATAACAAAGGAAAATCTCTGGATTTAAAATCCAATGGTGAATAAAATTCACCTAATAATCCAAAGGTCCAAAATGAATGGTGAATACAAATCAAATCTCTCAATGAAAGATTCACCAAAACTAATTGATTCGGCTGCTTCTCTTATAAATAGGAGCCAAGAGACACACAGAGAGATATATAGAGAGATATAGAGAGGCAGAAAGGAATCGATACATAAAAAAAAGGAGAGCCTTGATACTTTGGGGAAAAGTTGGATCTTCTGCAAAAGAAAAACCTAGGCAAGAAAGGAAAGGTTTTTTTTAAAAGGAAAAGAGAATTTAATTCTCAACAGAGTTTAACTCTGATGTAAAAACAGAAGAACATAGTTCTCTCTTTGGTGGAGAATCTGTAAAGTGCACATCTCCCCTTGAGTTGAGAATTTAATTCTCAACGGGTTGAGATCCTGCCATGCAGATCCATAGCATAGAGAGGGAATGGAAGCTTGAGAATTTAATTCTCACAGAACTATAGGAATTTAATTCCTTTAAAATAAAATTAGGGTTTAACCCTATGTTATGGGAATTCAATTCCTTCATAATGAACAGAATCAGGGTTTAACCCTACTTAAGAACTTAGTTCTGTTAAAACAACAGGAATTTAATTCCCTTAAGAAAGAAGAAATTAGGTTTCACCCTATGACGGAATCTCATTCCTCAGAATAATTCTCTAAAAAGAGAGTGTGAATTTAATTCCTTAAAGCTTTTATTAGGGTTTAACCCTATGATAGAATTCAGTTCTTCACATATATGCGGAATTTAATTCCTACAGAAAATTCAGAGTTCAACTCTATCCCAGAATATAAATCTTGAAAAGGAAATAGGAATTTAATTCCTTTAAAATTATTGTCAGGGTTCAACCCTACGAAGAATTTAATTCTTGAAAGGGATTAACAGATCTTCTAAAAACATACATAGAGGCAGGGTCACGTGTCACCACGTGACCCCCCCTCCCCAAAAAAAAAAGAGAGAGAGATCTACATAAAAGGCCCTTTGAGGCAGTGCCCCACGTGATCCACGCGACCCTTGGCAGAGGCTTTAACATACAAGCATCTAAATTCCCGTCATGTGATAGCACGTAAGGCTCTAAAAAATGCGATATTCTCAGCAGAACAAATGAAGGGAGGGCGCCCTCACGTGCTACCATGTGACCGCTCTTGCCTTAGTGTTTAACACTAAATTGGAACCCCTGAATCCAGTGTTAAAACACTGTTTGGCCTTAGTGTTCAACACTAATCAAAGAACTTTATTTGCAGTGTTTAACACTGAATTTCTTAGTGTTCAACACTAATTTGAAGCTTCTGCTTCTAGTGTTTGATACTGATTTGCTCTAGTGTTTAACACTAATTTGGACCCTCTGTTGCTGGTGTTTAACACCAACTGTTTTCTAGTGTTAAAACTGTTAGTGTATATGCCCTAGAGGCTATTACTGTATCATACTAGTATGTATATTACTTGATGGAAGTTTAGGATATTCACAGTTGTACAGACAATCTTGCTCAATATAGTAGTATGCTACTTGGTTTGTCTCTGCTTTAATGTGTTTATGTGTGTTTATTTATTATATCACCTATACGCATTAGTAGAGCCCTTAAGATCTTTGCTTGATTACCGGCGTTGTGATGGCGATCACACTCGTGGGGGCTGGGTAATCTACAAGCACATCCTTATACACGTCCCTAGTCATGGGAGTATCGAGATAGGGCATCGATACTCCGGAGTAGACTAGCGTATGCGCTTCTCATCCCAGCATGGGAGACGGTCTGTCCCACAGCCGTCGGTACGTCGTACTTGAGATAGTATGCGGGTGCTCGTTAGGTTACGAGTACACTGGACAGGACTCGTCGGGAACTGATGGTTGGTATTATACCTATCGTCAGTTATCAGTTCCCAGGTGACATGAATACAGCTTAGTCCGCTGACTTGACACTGTCACTTCTCCTCGAGTGTGTTCCCACTGTTCTTTGATTACTACCCTACCACAGCTTTACTGAGTCGTGCAAACAGGTAGTAGTTGGGTGCAGTCCCGAAGCACTTGGAGGCAGTGACAGTTAGACAGGATTTGTCTCTCCCGGTATTGGGGGTTGACATCGCGCTGTGTCTAGGAGAGCCATTACACGAGTAGTCCCTGGCCAGGGCAAGCGAGATATACTGGTAGGTTTCCAGTGTTATCTCAGGGTGTATTGGGCTTCACTCCGACACGACTTGTACCGCTTTTAGGGGAATGACGTTTACCGCCCCTTAGGCCCGCCATGCGATGTATCAGACGAACAGACCGGACTGTACGAAGATTGTCACATACAGGCTTAGTAGGAGTTCGGATGGGTTTACCTCATCGGCCTTCTTTTTGACATCTACCTGGGGACCGTTACGTACAGCTAGTGCCGCTTGCGGTCTGTGGTTAAACCCACTGCCAGCATAGTGTCGAGTCTTTAGAGTCCTACACAGAGAGTTTCCCTGCACTGAGCGAAACGTGTAGAGGCCATATGGTTTTACGGCAGTGCTGCGATCACTTACGTACACTTGTGTGCGTATGGTGTTCGGGCAGGCAGTACTAGTGGGCTTTGGTTTAAGCCGGATCCTAGTATTGCACGGATGGATTTGTTTTGTCTTCTGCGCATCCGCATTCTACAGAATGCGGATGCAGGTGTGTATGCATAGTTTTCCGGAGCGATGAAGGAGGAGGTGCCTCATTAGGGTTTTGGCAGTTGGTTCGGCCAAAACCGTTATGTGGCAGGCTCATTAGGGTTTTGACAGTTGATTCGGTCAAAACCATTTTGAGGCGGTCTCATTAGGGTTTTGACAGTTCGTTTGGTTAAAACCATTAAGAGCCGCGGACATCATTTACTAATCCTTTTAGTGATAATTTTATGATGGCTAATTGCATTGACCATTTGACCCCGTTGACTTCACTTGACTTTGTTGACCGGTTGACCGTGTTGACCATTGACTTTCAAGAGGGATCTACACTCTTCTTTTCTTTTTCTTTTTCCTTTTGGATTATGATAATGGTCATTTCAATGTAGCCATCAAACTTTATCTTGATGGGATTAGCAATGATGTTGTTTTTGCATTATTGCAACCATGGTTACTTTTCTATAGTTCATAATTTCTTTCTCATTCTCTCTCTTGTTTTTTCAAGTGAGAAGAAAAAGAAATGAACCATGGTTGCTAGCTCCTCCTTCTTCTTCCTCCTCTTGATTCATCTTTTGATCTCATGTGTTGAGAGATAAAGATCCCACAAAGACAAAACCATCCCTTCATCACTTCTACACAACCTAGGGCTTCTAGATTAGCAATCTCTTTGCCCTAGTTACCTCGGCTTGAGGTGGAGCTCGGTGTACATCTCTCGGGTGGATCGTCTTCGACTCAAGGAGGCCGCGGAGGTGACCAAAGTCTGGATCAAGCCTCGGAGCAAGCAAGGAGAAGAACAACAAGAAGAGAAGGAGTTCAAGTTGAGGTATAACCCCTAACCGAGTAGATAAATCTCTAGTTAGGATGCTAGTATGTTGTTTAGCAAAGATCCGGCTTTTACGGTCCATGTTGCCAAGTCCAGAATTTTTTTTGTTTTACCGTTTCCGCAAGCCCAAAAGTACCGGGAGAGGTAACGTGGACCTAACAAAAACAATAACTTGATCCTAGTGTTCAACATTGTTGAATTAACGTTAGCCCAATTGGCTAAATGGCCAGAGGCAAAGCCTCTTCTTCAATGGACCAACAGGAAGCCAATATTCCAAACATGATTGGACTTAGCCCAAGATGGCCATAAGTCCTCAATTCAGACTTAACTGGGCTAATGGGCTCATAACATAATTAATTGGTCTTGATCCCAAATTGGGCCAAAGACTATTCAATCCACCCCGGTCCAAGGGTACATCTCTTCACTCCTTTGATACTTGGCGTTGTAATTCCTCAACGTCTTCAAAGAGGTGACGGGTCCCGATGACCATACATTGACAACGGACTGTGGGGTCCTTAAACCCATGGAGTATGAGGTCCTTAACCTTGACCGAGATGTCTTAAAACTAACAACGGACTGTGGAGTCCTTAAACTCATGGACTATGAAGTCCTTAACCTTGACCGAGATGTCTTAAAACTAACAACGGACTGTGGGGTCCTTAAACCCATGGACTATGACGTCCTTAACCTTGACCGAGATGTCTTAAAACTAACAACGGACTGTGGGGTCCTTAAACCCATGGACTATGAGGTCCTTAACCTTGACCGTAATGTCTTAAAACTAACATTAGACCGCAATGTCCTTAAACTACCCATGGACCGCAATGTTCCTAAACTACCCATGGACCGCAATGTCCTTAAACTACCTACCGACCGCAACGTCACTAAACTAAACAACAGAGCCCCCTTTTATTGCTCTCTTGTCGGATCCAAACGATCCCGTTAAGTCGATCTTAGTCTAAAAACTAGACTAACGTATCCTTAACAAATGTTTAAATCGATCTTAGGCTCAAATGAGGCTAACGTATCCTTAAACCCAAACCCCCAACCCAAATCTAAGATAATACGGATTTGGACTAGTCCACGCCCTAGGGCGACGGCATAACTCAGTATCCGTATACAATCCACGGGCAACAAAACACAAAACAAACATACACGACACGAAGTGACCATCTGGAGAAGGAGAAAGTTGTTACCGCAACGCGGTAGCGTAATTAACTGCAGGGGCTTGCGCCTGCAGGGAAGAGTGTCCCCACAATTAAAAAAACCCCTCAAGCGAGGGGGAATCTGACGAAGTCTGCTACATCGGCCGCATCCGTCTAAACCTTCGATACACGGTGCCATAAATCAACTTGGCATCTTCGGAGAGGTGGACGGATAGCACCAATTAGCATCTGACCCGAACCTCAGGCCAGACAGCCCATGTCACGGCCACCGTTCGGAGGGGAACATTGATGATCTCTCAAGATTCGGACACATGTTCCTGTTGAAACACAAGTCTGAACTTTTGAGAAATTCAAAGAATATAAGTAAGAAGTAGAGAACCAATATAGGTATAAGTATTATGTCCTATGATGAGATCAGGGAGGAGAATACTTGTGCATGGAATTCTTGGACTATTCTAAAGGAGAATGAGATTCTCTCTCAGTATTACTCCTCTGTATACACCACAACACAACGGTGTATCGGGGCAGAGCAATCACACCCTATATGATATGGTGCGCTCTATGATGAGTACTACTGAGTTACCTATTTCCTTTTGGGGGTTATGCACTTGAGAAGCTGCATACCTATTGAATTAGGTTCGAATCAAATCACTGCCTACCACTCCATATGTGATATGGTAAGGGAAGAGCCTATCTCTTAAGTAAGTTAAGATTTGGGGTTGTCCGGCCTATGTCAAAAGAAAAATCCGGACAAGATCGAGGTAAGGTCAGTTTTGTAGAACTGGAAGGAGTTCTAGCTATACAAACTACAGATGATGATTTGACAGAACCAAAGGATTCTATAGTCCCCGACGAACCTCAGCCTCTCCGCCGATCTGGTAGGGTTCCTCATCCGCCTCAGAGATACTTCGGTTTCTCGATGACAGTGGGAGCAAGGATTGCATCATGAGATGATGACCCAACTAGTTTCGAGCAGGCCATCAAGAGTGGGGACTCTGTAAGAATGGCTGAATGCTTAGCGATCTGATATGGAATCTATGTACACCAACAAAGTATGGACTTTGGATGCTGGATCTGAAGGGTTAAATCCCCATCAGGAGAAAGTATATCTTGAGAAGATTACTTGGTGTAGATGGAAAAGTTGAGACTTTTAAAGCTAGACTTGTAAAAGGTTTTCGTCATCGACCAGGCGTGGATAATGATGAAACCTTTTCCAGTGGCTGTGCTTAAGTCCATCCGGATCCTACTTGCCATTGCTGCATACCATGACCGCGATATCTGGTGGTTGGGTGTCATGACTGCTTTTCTAAATATTGATTTAGAAGAGAACGTCTATAAGAACACGGCCAGAGGGCTTCGTAAACAGTGGGAGCAGCGGAAACGTGTGCAAGATGCTTTACGGAATAAAGCAGGCATCGTGGAGTTGGAACATCTGTTTTGATGTGGTAGTCAAAGAGTTTGACTTCATCAGAATGGTAGATGAACCTTGTATATACAAAAAGGTAGTAGAGAGTAGGGTGGTGATCCTCGTAGAGTACGTGGATAACATACTCTTGATAGGGAAAGAGTTTCCTATGCTACGCTCGGTCAATCTCCTCTTATCATATGGATTCTCCATATAGGATCAAAGTGATACCTCCTAAATCCTGGGTTTTGGATCTATGAGATAGATCTAATTAGATGTTAGGATTCTCACTAGTTATAGTAAGATGGTATCAATGGATCCTGGGGAGAATCACTGGAAAGGTTCCAAGGTGATAAAGACGACTGGATGTCACTCGCAGGCATTGTCTTTACCCTCAGTGGAGGGATGGTATGTTGGAAGAGTTCCAAGAGAGATACCAGGGCAAACTAGACGATAAAGGCTGGTGACATCGCTATCAAAGATACTACCAAAGAGGCAGTTTGGGTGAATATTGGTTCATGAGATGAACTAGGTTCCTACCATTATGTGACAATGGAAGTGTGGGTTTGGCCCAGGAACACCGGTCCCATCAGTGACCCGGATATACTCTGAGGTAGCATCACCTGATCATGGAGATAGTTGATCTCCAGGGCGATCGAGGTTAGGAGAGTAGACTCAGAGGACAACACGGCGGATCCACTCACAAAGGCCTTTTCCCAGAGAGAGACTTTTATGGGATGGTTGAGTATGTGATACTGCAACCACTGCTACAGATGGCTCTAGTGCAAGTGGGAGATTGTTAGTAATATGTATGCCCTAGAGGCCATTACTGTACATGGGATGTATATTGTAGTGGATGCTGGGACATATATAGGTAGGACTTTCTTGCTCGACATGATAGTACGCTATCTGGTTGCTCTTTATCTTAACATGTATACTTACAGTCTCTCTATTACATGTTGATAAAGCCCTTAGGATGTGTGCTCGACTTTCAGGACTATGATGTAGATCATACTAGGGGGGCCTGGGTAGTCCATGAGTACATCCTTCAATGTTCCTAGTCGTGGGAATATCGAGACGGGGCATCGATATTCCAGAGTAGACTAGCGTATATCTTCTCGACCCATGTGATGGGCGATGGATGATTGTAATATCCAGCCTCTTTTATACCAAATTTGTATTTTTGTACTTTAGAATTCTATTTATAATTTCATTTATTTTATTTAAAAAAAAAATTAATTCTTCAAAACCCTATTTTCCTTTTATCCATAAAACCCAAACTATAATTATTTTCAACCCAGCCCATTCCATTCTATTTTCCCAAACTCTTTTTCCTAATAAATTCAACAAAATCCAACACCATTTTCCCCTATTTATAAACCCCAGGCCCATTCCATTTAAATAAACTAAAATTCCTTTTTAGATCCCTCAGATTTTCCCTACAGCCCATCTCGTCAGCCCGCACACAAATTAATTGGAAATTCATATTCTTATCTCGGCCCGGCCCTCACTCCCCTATCCTTCACAAAATTCTTTTCCCATTTAAACTTATCTTCTTTTCCAGCCTAGCCCATCCCCTCAACTGATTTATTTTGTTATTTTCTTTATTCCTCTGGCCCAGCCCACTTCACCAAGCCCGCTTCAGCCTTCAAACCCGACCCGCACCCACATCTTCTTCCTTCCAACGGTTACTTCCTTTTCTCGCGCGCGTTTCGCCTCTGCCTCCGCCCTCGCCCACGTCGTCGCTCTTCACGCGCGACGCCCGCGCTCACGCACGTTACACCCACGACGCACGCCCCCGTCTCCATATCCCTCCTCTCGTACGCGCCCACTCACTTTTTCCCTCACCTCTTTGCCTCTCTCCCCCGCACCATCGACGTCGTCATCATCATCGTCGCTGTCCCAACCCATCATCATCATCATCGACGCCGCCGTTGTTGTCGTCGTCGTCGTCACAATCTCTCTCCCTCTGGCTTCTCCAACTTTCTCTGTCTCTCTCTCTCTCTAACTCTCTCCCGATCTCTCTCTCTCTCTCACCCTCTCTCTCTCTCTAATTCTTAGACTCTCTCTCTCTGTAACTCTCTCTCCCCCTCTGTCTCTCTCTAACACTATCTCTCTCATTCTCTGCCTCCTTCTCATCTCTCTCTTTCTCTCGTTCTCCACTTAACACCCCGACACCATCGCCTGAGCCCCAAGCAGTGGAACCCATCGACCCCAACTATTGAACCCTCCTCCGACGAGCCGCAACCTCACACCACCACGACCACAGTACAGCTCCTCCATCGCTGCATCGAGCCTTGCGACCCAGCACCACCAGACACCCGAGCTCCGGCCGCTTCGAGCACCAGCATCCCTGACCTTCAGCCGAGCAGCTACAGGACCAACCCTTCGTCCCTGCACCTCACCTGAACTCCAACCCCGTCGCAGCTGAACTCATCGCCTGCACACACCCTCGCCGGAGCTCGTCTCTTTATCATTCCCGAGCAAGAACCCCTCCGGAAACCCGTGCTCACCCGGGGCTGTTGCTGTCATCGTGCCAATTCGTCGCGCGACCGTGCTGTATTACGCTACCGTGCATCGCCTTGACACCTCCAGGCAAGTATTCTACTTGCTTACATGCTATTTATCTAAATTAGAATCGTTAAATACATGAATTATAATGCTACAAGTTTAAAACTATTATGTGCCGTAACTGTTCGATGTTTGTTCCCTTAGGAAAACATTATCTAATTTGACGGAACTCAATGGTGTAGGTTGGCCCGTAGGGCTGTGAACATAGTGGGTGATTTTTGTTGGATGATGTGATCGATAACGACTAAAACAACTACCCCCAAGTTTGATCGTAAAAACTGTAATTCTGTTGCACCTGAAAACCGTTAAATTCACCATAAATCATATACTTAGTAGAATGGTGCGTTCGAGGGCTCAAATCGAAGCCGTCTCGATGAACTTTAACCCTATACCAGTTTCCAGACATTTCTGTATTTAAACTATGACGATATTCGGATCGGAGTTCGACTCTGGACTGCAGTCCAGAGCGACTTCAGTCGTGTTTGCTGTTCCGTAAGGGATACCACAGTATTTCCGTAACTCGTAGGGTGCGGAACTCCGCTGCGTATTATAGGTAACTCTGTTAGCTAGACAACACAATTGGTTTCATTCTGTTTCGTTACAGTTTGATATTTATTCTATAATTTAGAAGATCGGGACACATAACAGTCCCAGCAGAATCAGCATTGACATGTTAATATTAAACAGATTATAACTCCTAACGTACGGACGCGATTGAAGATCCGTTTGTTGAGTTGAAAACTTAACTGAAAACCCTAGAATTCATACAACTGTAGCGTCGCTAAAATCCGATCCCAACTGGGATCTAAATGCGTTGCGAAATGGACTTCTGATTCTGAAATTGGATTTCCAGCCGCGAGCGCTTAAAATGAAATGGATATAACTAATGATCCTGGAACCCGATTGGCTTGAAACAAAATTCTGTGGATGGATAACCGAACATACTAATTACTACCTGTTTATCGTTTCGCTAAATTATATACATATGTTTCATGATAAATCGTGCAAGTGATAGACTGTTGTTTTTATGACACCTTATTTGTGCTTCTTATACTGTTCATGCATCACATCATACCCGTATCATTGTAGTGATAACCTAGTGACATCGTGCATTTACCCAGTGTTAGATTTTAGTGGTGATTGTGGCAAGTACGTCAGTGTTCGTATATCCGTGATTAAGTGAAAGTGTTACGTACTTGTACACAATCAGTGACCCTATTATTCTATTGCATTGTCGACGTTTGTGGGATGCGTGTATGTGTGACTATAAGTGGTATGGGACACTTATGGAAGCACTTGCACGGATGTCATAGATAAGGCATCCGACACTGCCATTTATCTTAGGTATTAGTCGGGACGTGCTTGATGGAGGTCCTGCCTCCAGTTCTCGCGCAGACTTGTCACGGATCGATTAGTATTTAGGGTGATGGTTAGCGTTTGATGTAGACCACGGGGTGTGGGGTAGTTTAAGTGTGAGTTCAACAGAATCTCGGGAGTCCCATGCCGGCTTATATATTTAGGGAGTTATATGGAGATTTACAGGGTACGTGATATATACACCGTGATATTCTTGTTACATGTTGGGCCCGTGGTCCCTTGCCCTTGGGTTCTACCCTTGGGTGGAGGACACTCACGAGTGGTTGACTCTCACACTTGGACTGACGATAGGCTTAGCGACCTGTACAGTGAGACTTAGAGACTGATAGGGATACTGGCAATTATATTACTTTTATACTGTGTTGACATACATGACATATCGTTATACTGCTTTACTGTTCTGCTGCGTTGATTACTGCACATGCATATTCATGATGTCATTTATTTACTGCTTCACATACCTATTATCACTGTTAGAACTGTCACTTAATTTTATATATATTATATTGCTATTGTGTCGCTCTGATGACCTGAGTATGCATGCTCAGTGTGAGGAGAAGATTTAGCCTGGATCAGAACTATACGTGCATCACAGACTTCTTGACTTGCTATTCCGAGATTCATTCGTTTGTTCCACTTCAGGTCAGTTTATATTATTGTATCTTTCAGTTACTGCATTTCTCATTACCTGCGCGTCATTTACTGTTTACCATGAAAAACTATAAGCCGAAGTGTGACTACGGCAGGACATTCCTTGACCGTAGGAGCATGGCTGGCCTTGTCTACCCCTCGTATTCCGTATTTTGGGAAGCGGGGCGTGACATGGTTTAGTTGGTATCAGAGCCCAGGTTTTGCATCGATTGGGATTGCAGTTTTCCGAGTAGAGTTTGGCAATCTAAGACATCACTCGGTCTAGATTGTAAACTTGTCATTCTTGATCCATATTCATATCGTGTGTTCAGCTATCCATTCGCTACGGTTTCGGGTGATTTGACGAGGTTACGTGGTTGCAATTGCACTACCGTACTCTAATCAAGCAACTTAAAGTCATACGGTTGATTCTCCATTTGTAATAAAATTCATCATCTCTGATATTCTTGAATCCGTGTCCTATCCATAGCATATTTTGATTCATTTAGCATGTGACTGATATCATTCTCAATATTGTTGTCTCAGGATCATGTCTTTCAACGACTCTTCGTCTATATCCACTCCTCAGAATCAGACTGTTGAGATCCTTAGTGTACTACAAGGTTTAAAGGAGGCCCAGGAGCGAACAAACGACTTATTAGCTGAAGGGCTGAGGAGACAGGTGAATCAGACCCCAGCGGGAGTCTCCTATCAGAAAGGAATTCCTATTGGACGAGGAAAGGAGAAGAAGATGAAGCGTCAACAGAAGCATCAGAAGAACCCCTGCTGTGGATATTGTAAGAGGCCAGGACACCTTCAGAAGCATTGTCTCCGCGCCCAAGGGAAATGTCTAATATGCGGTTCCAACGAACATCTCATCAACGGTTGCCCAGAAAGGAAGGAACTACAAGGAGGAGATTCGTACACACTCCCCATTTCTGCCAAGTGAGGATTGCCGCGTAGTTCAGACTTAGACGATAAGGTGGATCAAACACAGGATTCAACTCACGCGACGAGAATGCAATGTTATAGTAGTCGAAGAGTAATTTTCATGTTATCTACTTTCAGTAATAATATTGTCGTTTTTATGAATGTTTCTTTCCGTTTGAATCCTTGTATCCGTCGAACTTTTGGTTGAATGAAATAAAAAAAAAATTGAATCATAATATATATATCATTCTCATGCTTTCTCTGTGTCAAAATTCTATTCATTATCACAGTATTTCATTTTGATCTTTCAGTTCCTGCAACCGCATATTTTCCTATGTTTCGTACCCTAAGCTTCCCTTGATGTATTCCACTATCTAATCATGACTCCTCTTTTCAGGCCATGGCCCACCCTGGAGCAGCGCCGCATCTAGACGAGGATGCACAGTCATGCGTTTCCTTAGATCACACACTGACGAGTTCCGATGATGAGGTCAATGGTCCACAGGTCAACTTCGAAAACAATGATTCAGAGGACGAAGGAGCAGACGCCCCAGAGTTTGACATGATAGCTGATTCTGACGAAGAAGAAGGAGATCCTGAAGCGAACCCTATAGAGGAAGACCCGATAGAGGAAGACCCCGAGGAAGAACCGATAGAAGAGAATCCAGCGGAGGAAAACCCCGTGGAAGAAAATCCAGAAGAAGAGAATCACATGGAATCGGATCTCGATGAAGAAGCTTTATCCGAGGAAGAAGGACCAGAAGATCAAGACCCCATGGTGGAAGGACTTCCAATAGAGGTACCTGCGAGACGCTATGGAAATGGACGCCCCTATCTGAGTGCGCGAGCCTACTGCAACCTGCTGAATCTTCACAACCGCGGCTGA
This sequence comes from Agapanthus africanus, assembly GCA_030015575.1. NCBI lineage: Eukaryota > Viridiplantae > Streptophyta > Magnoliopsida > Asparagales > Amaryllidaceae > Agapanthus > Agapanthus africanus. Next base: position 280,070,948 of record JASDDO010000010.1, on the reverse strand, counting down.
CGGAATTTCTTTTGATGTTGTCTTTCTGGCCAAATAAAATGTGTATAGTTTAGGGCCACTTTTCGCCTTTGAGAATGTCTTGTTTCGAATTTTCTAGAATGAAATAAATCTTCTGAATTCTTAAACCTTCTGATTATTGGTTCGCTTAATACTTGTTTATTGCCATATCCATTTATTTTTCTGCTGGGATTTCCTGACTGTCCACCCCTACTCGTTGTATAGTTTTCACCCTCGTTTCGATTGGAAAGTACCGCACCCTGATCCTTGGAATGAGCCGCCATTCATCTTTCGTCTGTGCCTCGATTGAGATCCTTCTGGGAGGAGAAGTTCATAGTGAAATCCTCGAGTTAGCTAACACTTCAAATTCTTGATTCATATGATGTACCGAAAGTTATCCTCCCCATACTGTTTCCCTTGTAGTCCTGTGTGACTCACCCTTACTTCTTGTGTTGACCCGATCCCAATTTCCTTGATTTTCAGCCTTAAGCCATCATCCTTCGACCTTTTGTATCAGCCACATCCCATTGTAATCCCTACCCCACCTAGGCCTAGACACACTTATGCTTTTCCCTGTTACCCCAACTATACTTAGGGGCACTATTATTCTAAAATGTAGTTTTAGTATTTTGCATTTGTCTAAGAGTACGTGTTATTGATTACCCCGTTCTATGTATTTTAAGTGCATTATTATTATTCTCTTTTAGTAGCGCAACCTTAAACTGCGCACATTTTGTTCCATGTTTCTTATTTTCACTATATGAGTTTTTCTAAGCTATTTTGAAACTATTTGATCGATACATCATTCTAAAATGTTTTAAACTACAAACAAATCCCTCACTACTTTATTATCATTACCTTATTTCTAGTATTATGCATAGGCTTACTATTATAAGTGGTTGAGCCTTATACTTATTATTTCTGTTTGCTATTTGGATTTACTTAGATATGCACATATGTGGGATTCGACTTTTATCGAACACTCTTTGATTATTATTGTTCACTATTGATACCTATATTCTCGTATACATGTATTTATCCTTATAATTGTTCCTGACTTATATCTATTAGACCTACCATTCCGTATGTTGTTCCTGCTTATATATATATTTTCAAGTTTCTTCGTCTGTGGATTTTTAGTAAATCCTTATATATTAGTTTGCAACTATAATGGCTTTCGCTTATGTTCTATAACTTATTATCTCTTTAAATTTCGAGGACGAAATTTTCATTAAGGGTGGTATGATGTAATATCCAGCCTCTTTTATACCAAATTTGTATTTTTGTACTTTAGAATTCTATTTATAATTTCATTTATTTTATTTTAAAAAAAAATTAATTCTTCAAAACCCTATTTTCCTTTTATCCATAAAACCCAAACTATAATTATTTTCAACCCAGCCCATTCCATTCTATTTTCCCAAACTCTTTTTCCTAATAAATTCAACAAAATCCAACACCATTTCCCCCTATTTATAAACCCCAGGCCCATTCCCTTTAAATAAACTAAAATTCCTTTTTAGATCCCTCAGATTTTCCCTACAGCCCATCTCCTCAGCCCGCACACAAATTAATTGGAAATTCATATTCTTATCTCGGCCCGGCCCTCACTCCCCTATCCTTCACAAAATTCTTTTCCCATTTAAACTTATCTTCTTTTCCAGCCCGGCCCATCCCCTCAACTGATTTATTTTGTTATTTTCTTTATTCCTCTGGCCCAGCCCACTTCACCAAGCCCGCTTCAGCCTTCAAACCCGACCCGCACCCACATCTTCTTCCTTCCAACGGTTACTTCCTTTTCTCGCGCGCGTTTCGCCTCTGCCTCCGCCCTCGCCCACGTCGTCGCTCTTCACGCGCGACGCCCGCGCTCGCGCACGTTACACCCACGACGCACGCCCCCGTCTCCATATCCCTCCTCTCGTACGCGCCCACTCACTTTTTCCCTCACCTCTTTGCCTCTCTCCCCCGCACCATCGACGTCGTCATCATCATCGTCGCTGTCCCAACCCATCATCATCATCGTCGACGCCGCCGTTGTTGTCGTCGTCGTCGTCACAATCTCTCTCCCTCTGGCTTCTCCAACTTTCTCTGTCTCTCTCTCTCTCTCTAACTCTCTCCCGATCTCTCTCTCTCTCTCTCTCTCACCCTCTCTCTCTCTAATTCTCAGACTCTCTCTCTCTGTAACTCTCTCTCCCCCTCTGTCTCTCTCTAACACTATCTCTCTCATTCTCTGCCTCCTTCTCATCTCTCTCTTTCTCTCGTTCTCCCCTTAACACCCCGACACCATCGCCTGAGCCCCAAGCAGTGGAACCCATCGACCCCAACTATTGAACCCTCCTCCGACGAGCCGCAACCTCACACCACCACGACCACAGTACAGCTCCTCCATCGCTGCATCGAGCCTTGCGACCCAGCACCACCAGACACCCGAGCTCCGGCCGCTTCGAGCACCAGCATCCCTGACCTTCAGCCGAGCAGCTACAGGACCAACCCTTCGTCCCTGCACCTCACCTGAACTCCAACCCCGTAGCAGCTGAACTCATCGCCTGCACACACCCTCGCCGGAGCTCGTCTCTTTATCATTCCCGAGCAAGAACCCCTCCGGAAACCCGTGCTCACCCGGGGCTGTTGCTGTCATCGTGCTTATTCGTCGCGCGACCGTGCTGTATTACGCTACCGTGCATCGCCTTGACACCTCCAGGCAAGTATTCTACTTGCTTACATGCTATTTATCTAAATTACAATCGTTAAATACATGAATTATAATGCTACAAGTTTAAAACTATTATGTGCCGTAACTGTTCGATGTTTGTTCCCTTAGGAAAACATTATCTAATTTGACGGAACTCAATGGTGTAGGTTGGCCCGTAGGGCTGTGAACATAGTGGGTGATTTTTGTTGGATGATGTGATCGATAACGACTAAAACAACTACCCCCAAGTTTGATCGTAAAAACTGTAATTCTGTTGCACCTGAAAACCGTTAAATTCACCATAAATCATATACTTAGTAGAATGGTGCGTTCGAGGGCTAAAATCGAATCCGTCTCGATGAACTTTAACCCTATACCAGTTTCCAGACATTTCTGTATTTAAACTATGACGATATTCGGATCGGAGTGCGACTCTGGACTGCAGTCCAGAGCGACTTCAGTCGTGTTTTCTGTTCCGTAATGGATACCACAGGATTTCCGTAACTTGTAGGTTGCAGAACTCCACTGCGTATTATAGGTAACTCTGTTAGCTAGACAACACAATTAGTTTCATTCTGTTTCGTTACCGTTTGATATTTATTCTATAATTTAGAAGATCGGGACACATAACAGTCCCAGCAGAATCAGCATTGACATGTTAATATTAAACAGATTATAACTCCTAACGTACGGACGCGATTGAAGATCCGTTTGTTGCGTTGAAAACTTTACTGAAAACCCTAGAATTCATCCAACTGTAGTATCGCTAAAATCCGATCCCAACTGGGATCAAAATGCGTTGCGAAATGGACTTCTAATTCTGAAATTGGATTTCCAACCGCGAGCGCTTAAAATGAAATGGATATAACTAATGATCCTGGAACCCGATTGGCTTGAAACAAAATTCTATGGATGGATAACTGAACATACTAATTACTACCTGTTTATCGTTTCGCTAAATTATATACATATGTTTCATGATAAATCGTGCAAGTGATAGACTGTTGTTTTTATGACACCTTATTTGTGCTTCTTATACTGTTCATGCATCACATCATACCCGTATCATTGTAGTGATAACCTAGTGACATCGTGCATTTACCCAGTGTTAGATTTTAGTGGTGATTGTGGCAAGTACGTCAGTGTTCGTGTATCCGTGATTAAGTGAAAGTGTTACGTACTTGTACACAATCAGTGACCCTATTATTCTATTGCATTGTCGACGTCTGTGGGATGCGTGTATGTGTGACTATAAGTGGTATGGGACACTTATGGAAGCACTTGCACGGATGTCATAGATAAGGCATCCGACACTGCCATTTATCTTAGGTATTAGTCGGGACGTGCTTGATGGAGGTCCTGCCTCCAGTTCTCGCGCAGACTTGTCACGGATCGATTAGTATTTAGGGTGATGGTTAGCGTTTGATGTAGACCACGGGGTGTGGGGTAGTTTAAGTGTGAGTTCAATAGAATCTCGGGAGTCCCATGCCGGCTTATATATTTAGGGAGTTATATGGAGATTTACAGGGTACGTGATATATACACCGTGATATTCTTGTTACATGTTGGGCCCGTGGTCCCTTGCCCTTGGGTTCTACCCTTGGGTGGAGGACACTCACGAGTGGTTGACTCTCACACTTGGACTGACGATAGGCTTAGCGACCTGTACAGTGAGACTTAGAGACTGATAGGGATACTGGCATTTATATTACTTTTATACTGTGTTGACATACGTGACATATCGTTATACTGCTTTACTGTTCCGCTGCGTTGATTACTGCACATGCATATTCATGATGTCATTTATTTACTGCTTCACATACCTATTATCACTGTTAGAACTGTCACTAAATTTTATATATATTATATTGCTATTGTGTCGCTCTGACGACCTGAGTATGCATGCTCAGTGTGAGGAGAAGATTTAGCCTGGATCAGAACTATACGTGCATCACAGACTTCTTGACTTGCTATTCCGAGATTCATTCGTTTGTTCCACTTCAGGTCAGTTTATATTATTGTATCTTTTAGTTACTGCATTTCTCATTACCTGCGCGTCATTTACTGTTTACCATGAAAAACTAGAAGCCGAAGTGTGACTACGGCAGGACATTCCTTGACCGTAGGAGCATGGCTGGCCTTGTCTACCCCTCGTATTCCGTATTTTGGGAAGCGGGGCATGACAATGATCCCATATCCATTGGTGTTTGACATCAGAGATGGTATGCGGGTGCTCAGTGGAGACTGGGTACACTGAATGGACTTGCCGAGAACTCCCAGATGGTATTATACCTCACGTCAGATGGCAGTTCTCTGGTGACACTGGTACAACTTAGTCTGTTGACCCGAGATCGTCATAGAGTCTTGTGTGTCTCCCTCTGTGCTTTGATTTCCACCCTACCACGACTCTACTGAGTCGTGCAAACAGGTGGTTTTTGGGTACAGTCCCGATTCACATGGAGGCAATGAGCGATAGGAGGGGATTCATCTCTCCCGGTATTGGGGGTTGATGTTGCGCTATGCTCGACTGGCCATAACTGGAAATCCCTGGCCAGGGTTGCACTGATTTACTGGTAAGTGTTATCAGTAGTTTCATGCTTGTTATGGACCTTACATCGGCATGACTTATCAAGCTACTGGGGTCTGACGTTTACCACCCCTAGGCGAGATATGCGACATATCAGACGAACAGACCGGACTGTGCGGTAAGTGTTACTGGTTGGATTCACAGGAGTGTGAGTAGGCTTGCTCGTTGATATTCTGATCGCTCAATACCCGGGTGGCCATTACGTTTAGCAGACCGCTTGCGGCTTGTGGGTAATTGATATGATCACCACCTACTGCCGGCGTATTGACGAGTCTTTAGAGTCCTACACAGGGGTTTCGTGCCTCAAGCGAAATGAAATAGGAGCGCATATGAGATATGTACGGGACTGAGAGTAATACCAGTATGTGATACTGTATTCTATTCTCGCGATATGTATCATCGGGCGGTTATATGAGATATAGCTGGGTTACCGAATCAAATGTTGATTCGATATATTGATACACTTGATGCTAGTCGGTTATATGCAATATGACCGGATCGTTAAATCAAGTGTTGATTTAATGATTTAATGTATAATTATATATTTGATATATTACTTTACATTAACTAGTATTGGTTCACTTAAGATTGTCTTTCTCACTTAATGTGTACAAGTTGTATATGTGATATATTTTTGTGCACTAGTTTGTATCATGTTTGATGATACATGCAAACTTGTGTGTGTATGACTTACACCATGTTTAGGTTAATGGTTAGGGTTTTATTTATTTATTTATTTTGGTAAAACTAAATGGTGGCTTTTATTGTTTTGGCTTGAATCTTCATGAAGCTTCTTAGCATCTTTGAAAAATTCTAACCATTTTGTTTTGTTCTTTGACCTAACCATCAACCTAAACTCTAGTTTAGTCTCTACAATAGTTTACTCACCCATGGTTGCAACATGATAGACTTCACTTGATTATTCATTTTTTTATTCATATTCTTTTCTTTCTTCTTCTTCTTCTTCAAGAAGAAGAAAGCTTGCTTGAAATTTCTAAGTGAAGATCAAGAGTGAGAAATCAAAATCTAAAGTGAACCCACTTCCTATTTCTTAATCCTATACCACTTGCCATGTTGTATAGGGTGTTCTTTTCACAAAGTTCTTGACCAAGTGAAGGAATAGCTTGAGTTTGAGTCTCCCCGACGTAGATCATCTTTGGCCTCAAAGTCAACGACCTAGCCCGCTCTTTTCTCCAATGAAACCAACGCTAGGGTTCGGGATTCCGATGATCGCAGCGAAGGGACGTCAACACGGAGCTTTAGAAGTGAAGGACCGGATCTACAAAGGTTGTAATTCCTTTCACTTTCTAGTAAAGTAGTTTGCTTGTATGTTTTTCGCCTTACCTCTAGTAAACGATCTAGATTAGGGTTTCTCGGCACATCCAATTTTTGATTTTGGCATGGTTGATGTCTTGTGGAACCTCATGAGTGTGCCTAAGAACCCTATAGTATAGTCGCCAAACTCTTTTATTCTCTTCCGGGCCGCGACGGATTCTGCATATTCTTCATTCGTTGTCTGCCGGTTTCTCTCCTTTTCTCCGTCAGATTTAGCTGCAATAAACGTTAGGCTGGATATACCGAAAACCAGCGCCGTTTTACACCATTTTACTTGCCCGTCGTCCTTAATTTCAGTCGGGGCTGGCGGATACGCTCTATTTTTACCGCCGATCGTCCCAAAACCCGGGAGGGTGAGGAGGGGGGCGTTTCGCCCGGAGAAAAGAAAGCTCGTAAAGAATTATTCTGTTTTCATAGCCGAGCGTCCCTAGGCGAAAAGAAATAAGGAGGTCGGGAAAAAACAATAAAAAAGGTGATGCAACATGAGGACATCCCAGGAGGCCACCCATCCTAGTACTACTCTCGCCCAAGCACGCTTAACTGCGGAGTTCTGATGGGATATGGTGCTTTAGTGCTGGTATGGTTGCATCCGGAAGGTTTGTGTCGCCAAACTCATTTATTTTCTTCGGGGCCATGATGAATTCTGCATATTCTTCATTCGCTGACTGCCGGTTTCTCTTCTTTTCTTCGCCAGATTCAGCCGCAATAAACGTTAGGCTGGATATACCGAAAACCAATGCCGTTTTTCTCCGTTTTCCTTGCTTGTCATCCTTAATTTCAGTCGGGGGTGTCGGATACGTTCTATTTTTATCGCCGATCGTCCCAAAACCCGGAAGGGCGGGGGAAGGGGACGTTTCGCCCGGGGAACCGAAAGCCCGCAAAGAATTATTCTATTTTCACAGCCGGACGTCCTCAGACGGAAAGAGAGAAGGAGGTCGGGAAAAAACAATAAAAAAGAGGATGCAACACGAGGACTTCCCAGGAGGTCAGCCCAAGATGCTACCACTCTCGCCCAAGCACGCTTAACTGCGGACTTCTGATGGGATCCAGAGCTTTAATGCTGGTATGGTCGCATCGGCAAGGTTTGGGTCGCCAAACTCTTTTATTCCCTTCCGGGCCGCGACGGATTCTGCATATTCTTCATTCGTTGTCTGTCGGTTTCTCTCCTTTTCTCCGTCAGATTTAGCCACAATAAACGTTAGGATGGATATACCGAAAACCAGCGCCGTTTTACTCCGTTTTCCTTGCCCGTCGTCCTGAATTTCAGTCGGGGGGCGGATACGTTCTGTTTTTACCACCGATCATCCAAAAACCCGGGAGGACGGGGGGGAAGGGGACGTTTAATCCGATGAACCAAATACCCGCAACGAATTATTCTGTTTTCACAGCCGAGCATCCCCAGACGGAAAGTGAGAAGGAGGTCGGAAAAGAAAAAAACAAAAAAGGGATGCAACACGAGGACTTCTAAGGAGGCCACCCATCCTAGTACTACTCTCGCCCAAGCACGCTTAACTAGTGGGTTCTGATGGGATGCGGTGCTTTAGTGCTGGTATGGTCGCATCCGCAAGGTTTGGCTCGCCAAACTCTTTTATTCTCTTCCGGGCCACGACGGAGTTTGCAAATTCTTCATTCGTTGTTTGCCGGTTTCTCTCATTTTCTCCGTCAGATTCGGCCGCAATAAACGTTACGCTGGATATACCGAAAACAAGCGCCGTTTTACTCCGTTTTCCTTACCCGTCGTACATAATTTCAATCGAGGGTGGCGGATACGTTCTGTTATTAACGCCGGTCGTCACAAAACCCAAGAGGGCGGGGGGAAGGGGAGGGGATGTTTCTCCCGGTGAACCGAAAGCCCGCAACGAATTCTTCTGTTTTCATAACCGAGCTTCCCCAGACGGAAAGAGAGAAGGAGGTCGGAAAAAAAATCAATAAAAAAAGGGATGCAACACGAGGACTTCCCAGGAGGTCACCCATCCTAGTACTACCTCTCGTCCAAGCACGCTTAACTGCGGAGTTTTGTTGGGATCCGACGCTTTAGTGCTAGTATGGTCGCATCCGCAAAGGTTAGGTCGCCAAACTCTTTTATTCTCTTCCGGGCCGCGACGGATTCTGCATATTCTTCATTCGTTGTCTGCCGGTTTCTCTCCTTTTCTCCGTTAGATTCAGCCGATATAAACGTTAGGCTGGATATACCGAAAACCAGCACCGTTTTACTCCGCTTTCCTTACCCGTCGTCCTTAATTTCAGTCGGGGGTGGCAGATACGTTCTGTTTTTATCGCCAATCATCCTAAAACACAGGAGGGCGGGGGAGGGGGGATGGGAAGTTTCGCCTGGTGAACCGAAAGCCCGCAACGAATTACTCTGTTTTCACAGCCGAGCGTCCCATACGGAAAGAGAGAAGGAGGTCGGGGAAAAAACAATAAAAAGCGGATGCAACAAGAGCACTTCCTAGGAGGTCACCCATCCTAGTACTACTCTCGACCAAGCACGTTTAGCTGTAGAGTTCTGATAGGATCCAGTGCTTTAGTGCTAGTATGGTCGAATCCGCAAGGTTTGGGTCGCCAAACTCTTTTATTCTCCTTCGGGCCGCTACGAATTCTGCATATTCTTCATTCGTTGTCTGCCGTTTTCTTGCATTTTCTCCGTCAGGTTCAGCCGCAATAAACGTTAGGCTGGATATACCGAAAACCAGCGCCGTTTTACTCCGGTTTCCCAGCCCGTCGTCCTTAATTTCAGTCAGGGGTAGCGGACATATTCTGTTTTTACCGCCGATCGTCCCAAAACCCGGAAGGGCGGGGGGAGGGGACGTTTCGCCCAGCGAACAGAAAGCCCGCAACAAATTATTCTTTTTTCACATCCGATCGTCCCCAGACGGAAAGAAAGAAGGAGGTCGGGAAAAAAAACAATAAAAAGGGGATGCAACACGAGAACTTCCCAGGAGGTCACCCATCCTATTTCTACTCTCCCCCAAGCACGCTTACCTGCGGAGTTCTGATGGAATCCAGTGCTTTAGTGCTGGTATGGTCGCATCCGCAAGGTTTGGGTCACCAAACTCTTTTATTCTCTTCCGGGCTGCGACGGATTCTGCAAATTCTTCATTCGTTGTCTGCCGGTTTCTCTCCTTTTCTTTGTCAGATTCAGCCGCAATAAACGTTAGGCTGGATATACCAAAAACCAGCGCCGTTTTACTCCATTTTCCTTGCCCGTCATCCTAAATTTCAGTCGGGGGTGGCGGATACGTTCTGTTTTTACCGACGATCGTCCCAAAACAAGGGAGGGCGGGGGGAGGGGACATTTCGCCCGGTGAACCGAAAGCTCGCAACGAATTATTCTGTTTTCACAGCCGAGCGTCCCCAGACGGAAAGTAAGAAGGAGGTCGGGAAAAAAAACAATAAAAAAGGGGATGCAACACGAGAACTTCCCAGGAAGTCACCCATCCTAGTACTGCTCTCGCCCAAGCACACTTAACTACGGAGATCTGATGGGATTCGGTGCTTTAGTGCTAGTATGGTCGCATCCGCAAGAGTTGGGTCACCAAACTCTTTTATTCTCTTCAGGGCCGCGACGGATTCTGCATATTCTATATTCGTTGTCTGCCGGTTTCTTTTCTTTTCTCCGTCAGATTCAGCCGCAATAAACGTTAGGCTGGATATACCGAAAACCAGCACCGTTTTACACCGTTTTCCTTCTCGTCGTCCTTAATTTCATTCGGGGGTGGCGGATATGTTCTGTTTTTACCACCGATCGTTCCCATTCCCGGGAGGGCGGTTGGGGAGGGGACTTTCACCTGGTGAACTGAAAGCCCGCAACGAATTATTCTGTTTTCACAGCCGAGCGTCCCTAGACGAAAAGAAAGAAGGAGGTCGAGAAAAAAATAAACAAAAGGGGGATGCAACACGAGGACTTCCCAAGAAGTCTCCCATCCTAGTACTCCTCTCACCCAGGCACGCTTAACTACAGAGATATGATAGGATTTGGTGCTTTAGAGCTGGTATGGTCGCATCCGCAAGGTTTGGGTCGCCAAACTCTTTTATTGTCTTCCTGGCCGCGACGGATTCTTCATATTCTTCATTCGTTGTCTGCCGGTTTCTCTCCTTTTCTCCGTCAGATTCAGCCGCAATAAAGTTAGGCTGGATATACCGAAAACCAGTTCTGTTTTACTCCGTTTTCCTTGCCCGTCGTCCTAAATTTCAGTCAGGGGCGGCAGATATGTTCTGTTTTTACCGCCGACCATCCTAAAACCCGGGAGGACGGGGGGGAGGGGATGTTTAGCCCGATGAACCGAATTCCCGCAACGAATTATTCTGTTTTCACAGCCGAGCGTCCCCAGACGGAAAGAGAGAAGGAGGTCGGTAAAAAACAGTAAGTCTACGGTAGCGCCCCGGCCGTCTGTCCGAGGCCAAAATGCGGAAATGAAAACTTTTCAAAACTTGAAACCGTCTCTATTGTATACTTTAAATCCGGATCGAACCATTAACCTACAACTAGCTAACAAGAGAAGGGTTGGAAAAGCCATACCGATCGATCCGTGTCCTTCGGTCTTGGCATCCATTGATTCTCATCACATGAGAGTGTATGGATGGAGGTTAGAGATGATACCATTAATGGAGGTTGTGAGCTAGAGCAAGAGGAAGAAGAAGAAGCCTTTTCTTTCTTGAGTTGTATGAAAAATGAGAGCAAGAATTAATAATACAAGAGCAAACCCAAAGGGATATGGCTGCCCTTTCTCCCTCTCCCTCTCATTTCATCCACAAATCAATCAAATAATGTGACATTAGCACAAGAAAAGAGACCACGAGTCACTAATGAAGTCTATGTCACATTAAATGCACAAAATGATGATTTAAGCTCACAATTTCCATTTGTAAACATTAACCCAAATGTTTACAACAATAAAAAGATACGACAACATCTAAAGTAAACTCGTGACGGATCACAAGGATACCCCTCACCTGTATATACATACTTGCATCCGCATTCCGACTGAATGCGAATACGATGAGACTAAAGTAATCCAAAAAATCTAATACTAGGATCCGGCTTAAACCAAAGCCCACTAGTATGATCCGCCCGATCATGATCCGTGCACTACTGCAGGTATATGGTCGAACCCTGCCATAATACCATACGGCCTCTACAACGTTTCGCCCGAAACTTGAGAAACTGTCTGTGGGGGACTCTAAAGACTCGTCAATACTTTGACTGTGGATTTAACCAGTAGCACGTCAGAGCTACTAGCTGTACGTAATGGTCTACCAGGTATTGACCAAAAGGGAGGTCGATGAGCGAACTCATCTTGACACCCTATTGAGCCTGTCAGTGACAATATCCGTACAGTCCGGTCCGTTCGTCTATGAGCATTGCATGGTGGGCCTAGGGGGTTGGTAAAAGTCAGACCCCCAAAAGCGGTACAAGTCGTGTCGGAGTGTAGCCCAGAACACCCTGAGATACTACTGGAATACCTACCTGTAAATCTCCTGCCTTGGCCAAGGACTTCGTGTAATGGCTCTCCTAGACACAACGCGATCTCACCCCCAATACCGGGAGAGACAAAACCCCTGCCGATCTGCTCACTGCCTCCATGTGGCTCAGGACTGTACCCAACTAAAACCTATTTGTACGACTCCTTTGAGCCATGGTAGGGTAGTAATCAAAGCACAGTGGGAACTCACACGAGACAAATGACGATTTTAGGTCGATGAACTAACCTGTACACATGTCACCAGGGAACTGCTATCTGACGTCAGGTATAATACCAACTAGCATGCTGTAACATTTCAAAATAATAAAATATTATTTTTGGGAATTTTTATAATTTAATATTATTTTATTGAATATTTTAATATTCTGGCATAATTAAATACAAATAAATGGAGAAAAATTATGGAAAATTCTAAAATGGGGTATTTATTGGAATTATGCCATTTTTAAGTGTTTGTGATCAATTATATGCTAATTTAGCGCTAATCGCGATTAAAAATCGCTAATCGGATTTTTGGCGTTTTTGTGCAAAACACGCACATATCATTTTCTACACTTGTGTTACATTTTCTTGCCATGGCTTTACTTTGGGGTTACTATTCTTGTGAGAAAGGGATTTGAAGAGAAAAGAAAATGGAAAAGGAATAAATTATGAGGGTTGGTGAGAGAGAGAGGTATGGTCTTCTTTTGACCCAAAGACTTAGCCATTTCCCTTTGATTCCAACACTCATTTCCCTCATCTCTCCCTCTCCATTCTCAGCTGAGGTGCTGCCCTCTTCCTCCTCCCCTCTTCAACTCCCCAAATCATCACAAAAACAACACCAAAACCCTACCCCGATTTCATTAAAAATGTGCACAAGCTCAAGATCTACACATCTGACCAAGAAAGCAATGATTTTGGCAAGTTGAGGCAACTCAAGAAAATTCTTGAGTTGCCAAATGGGGTAATTTCTGGACCATTAGATTAGTTTTTGCATTACTTATACCCCTATGTTAAAATTGAATCGATATCGGGTGGTGTTGTGGACTTAAAGGAAACCTAGTTAGGGTTTGAGGAAATTGCGAGTTGCAGTGTGAAATTGAGCTTAGTGGAGGCTGCACAAACACCCTAGTGATGGAATTGAGACCCAAACCTGAGATTTGAAACCCGGAATACGGATTTAGAAAACCGATATCGGAGATATTGTGAAATCTGTGAAGCTTTTAGGAATCTGCCATCACCCCGGGAGCCCTAAAATAAAATTGAGCTGACAGCGAGTCGTGCAGGCACCTAGGAAGCTACCACCAAGACTCGAGCCCCTAATTCCAACCCATGGCCGCAAATTTAATCATTCTGGCCGCAATTTGCGGCCAGAGTAGGGTAGAATTGTTCCAGTTTTGTTCCAGGGCTCATTTTGCACTAAAATAGACCCCTCCTATATGCAGTTTTGGCTAATTGTCACCTGGGGAAAATTGTTAGTTATATGTATGCCCTAGAGGCCATTACTGTACATTGGATGTATATTGTAGTGGATGCTGGGACATATATAGGTAGGACTTTCTTGCTCGACATGATAGTACGCTATCTGGTTGCTCTTTATCTTAACATGTATACTTTCTGTCTCTCTGATTACATGTTGATAAAGCCCTTAGGATGTGTACTCGACTTCCAGGACTATGATGAAGATCATACTAGTGGGGCCTGGATAGTCCATGAGTACATCCTTGAAATGTTCCAAGTCGTGGGAATATCGAGACGGGGCATCGATATTCCAGAGTAGACTAGCGTATATCTTCTCGACCAATGTGATGGACGATGGATGATCCCATATCCATTGGTGTTTGACATCGAAGATGGCATGCGGGTGCTCAGTGGAGACTGGGTACACTGAACGGACTCGCCGAGAACTCCCAGATGGTATTATACCTCACGTCAGATGGCAGTTCTCTGGTGACACTGGTACAGCTTAGTCTGTTGACCCGAGATCGTCATAGAGTCTTGTGTGTCTCCCACTGTGCTTTGATTTCCACCATACCACGGCTCTACTGAGTTGTGCAAACAGGTGGTTTTTGGGTACAGTCCCGATTCACATGGAGGCAATGAGCGATAGGAGGGGATTCGTCTCTCCCGGTATTGGGGGTTGATGTTGTGCTATGCTCGACTGGCCATAACAGGAAATCCCTGGCCAGGGTTGCAGTGACCTACTGGTAAGTGTTATCAGTAGTTTCACACATGTCATGGACTTCACGTCGGCATGACTTATCGAGCTATTGGGGTCTGACGTTTGCCACCCCTAGGCGAGATATGCGGCATATCAGACGAACAGACCGGACTGTACGGTAAGTGTTACTGGTTGGATTCGCAGGAGTGTGAGCGGGCTTGCTCGTCGATCTTCTGATCGCTCAATACCCGGGTGGCCGTTACATTTGGCAGACCGCTTGCGGCTTGTGGGTGTTTGATAAGATCATCATCTGCTGCCGGCGTATTGACGAGTCTTTAGAGTCCTACACAGAGGTTTCCTGGCTCAAGCGAAACGAAATAGGAGCGCATATGAGATATGTGCGGGACCGAGAATAATTCGTGTATGTGATACCATATTCCATTCTTGCGATGAATGTATCGAATGGTTGTATGCGATATAACCTAGTTATCGAATCAAGGATTGATTCGATAAGCCGATACATTGGATACTAGCCGGTTATATGCGATATGACCGGATCATTGAATCAAGTGTTGATTTAATGATTTAATGCATAATTATATATATTTGATATATTACTTTGCATTAACTAGTATTGGTTCACTTTAAAAGGATTTTCTCACTTGAATTGTGCAAGTTGTATATGTGATATACTTTTGTGCACAAGATTGTATCATGTTTGATGATACTTGCTCTTTTGGGTTTGTGTAAAGATTAAACAATGTTTAGTGAATGGTTAGGGTTTCTTTTCACTTATTTATTTATCCATTTCTTATTGTTTTGGAAAAGATAAAGAGAAAAAGAAATGGTGGCTTAGTTTGTTTTTTCTTTGAAGCTTCTTGAAGCTTTGAACAAGTCTGCCATTCTTGTCTCTTCTTTAACCCTAACCACTCATCTAAACCTTGGTTAAATCTCTACACTAAACCATGGTTGAAGTTATGATAAGTATTCTTTTTATTTTCCTTTTTAAAAATAACTTATCATATCTTCTTCTTCTTCTTCCATGAAGAAAGCTTGCTACTCCAATGGCAAGTGATGAAAACTAGTGAGAAATCCAAAACTAAAGTCTACCCACTTCCTATTTCTTCATCCTCTACCTCTTGCCAAGTAGTATAGGGTGTTTCCTTCACAAGTTTTCATGGCTTGGTGAAGGTGGATCTTGATCTAGTGATGCCTCGACGTAGATCATCTTCGGCACGTCGTCGATGACCTAGCCCGTTTTTCCTTCGATGAAGCCGACGCTAGAGCCCAAGATACGATTTGGACAGCGAGGGGACTTCATCACAGAGCCTAGGAGGTGGTGGACCGGATCTACAAAGGTTGTAGCCCCTTCCCTTTAGCTATATTTCCGTTTACATGCTTGCTTTGCCTATACTTCTAGCCAACGATCCGTTCTATGTTTTCTCGGCACAGTAATTTTTAGAAATTGGCATGTTTGATCACTTGTGAGACTCAATTAGAGTGCCTAGGAACCCTACAGTGGTATCAGAGCCTAGCTAGAGCCTTAGGCGAAGTCCTGACGGAGTTAGAAGTCCGATCGACCCAAAACCCCGACTTTTAAAATGCTCTCTGGATATTTCTGTAAAATGTGGATTTTTTGGAATTAAAAATATGCAGAGAAATGTGCAGGAAATTCTAAGAAAAACTGCAGAAAACGACAGCCTGATTCTACAGTACGACCGCGGAACCGCGGCGTTGACCCCCCTTCTGCGGCGGTTCCGCGGCCGTCTGTGATGATCAGGCTGTGAGTTTTCTTCAGTTGTTTCTGTTGGTGTTTCTTGTGTGTTCTGGATGCTTTTAATATTTATTCCAGACTTGTATTTTCTGAGTTGTATTGGGGACTCGGTGTATTCGATCGGACTGTCTAATTTCGTCTGTGTGCTTTTCCGGGTATTTTTAGAATATGTTAAAAAGTTCGACCGGATATAAATACCCACTTTTTCCCCTGCCGGGAAATTTCCAATTGTTGGATTTTTTCGTAGTTTAACGACGTTCTAAGTAGTGCAAGTAACGCGATGGACCCTCTAGAAGACAACAAACCTTAACTCGATTATGTGACCGTCTTGAACTGCCCTTTGAACCTTCGGGTTTGGGGCAGTACGGCGTGCCACATGTGAGGCGTTGGCTTGACCCTTCTACGGCTGGACCGTTGGTACTGAGGCACGAACTGAATGTTGTTAGACTTATTTCATGTGTTGAGCTGAATCGGGAAAACATGGGTGTTCGATTGTTCGATCGAAAAGTTTAGCATTTTCTATTTATCCGGAATGTGATACAATAATTGGAATTCACAAGTAGTTATGAGATAACTGAATGAATGTTATAAACATAGTAGTTTAGTCTCACTTGATCGGTTGCCATGGAATTTTGATGTGATCAAAAGTCCGTCGCAATCACGTAGCGTACGCGGATACTCGCCGGGTAAACTTAATAGACAGCCCACTCCATAGCCCCGACCAAGTGACTGTAGGAGAACCCCGTCGCCGAAAGCATCCGTCCGGGTGCTCGCGGCAGCGGTGTTCCGCCTTGGTGCACTTCGTCGACGGTATCAAGGGTGCGGCCGCCTACTAAAGTTTGCGACGAGCATTCGATCATTTTTTCGGGAATCTTGTTGAATTGCCCGACTTGATATTGAAAAGTGTTTTCGATAATGAGACTAAAATGCGGGGTTTATAATTGTTAGGCATGCGATGTCTAAAGAATTCATTAGGTCAGGCATGCGATGTCTGAGATGGTTGCGGATTCCAACTGTTGTAGTTTTACACTTTCTTTTCTGTGACCGTAAGTGTAATATGTGATATCGCCGGTTTCGTTGCTATATGTCAACGACAATTGAGATGCGCATATTTACTTACGTTGATGACATGTGATGTTATGTGTTGCTGGATATGTTATATTGGATCGTCGTGTTTGAATAGCCGGAGGTTTTTATGTGAGATGAGTGTTTTTCATTTTCATTCATGTAAAAACTTGTATGTAATATTCTTTTATTGGGGCACTTCCAGGTTGCGGAAGATGTCACCGTTGATGTATATTATTTACTTTTTTGCACTAGGATAGACCCAAGGAGGGGAGCACAAGTAACCGGGTTCTGGGGTCCAGTGGGAGACCAACTCGAGGAGTCGAGTCTGGGTCTCCTAACCCTAGAATTGGTAGGGTTGCTTGCCGCTCTCGTAGGGGCCTTGGGGTGTGGGATTGGATATTCATCACGACCATGGAATCCGTGTTTTATACTGGCTCGTATTGAAAACACGGACGTCCTAGTATATCCAATATTTCATATGTTTCTTCTGCTGTGCTTTATCTGTGATGTGATCATGCGATGTTCTGTGCTCTGTTCAGATAGATGTAGTATATAGTATATATGATATATTATATAGACGTTACTTATGTTTTACACCCACGCTAGCCCTGCCCCGCTCTGCCGTTAGTTACCTAACCTAACGGTGCACGAGGGGACATCGAGGCGAATGCGGATGGCATAAGTGTACGTCATATTTATTTGTGATGTTTAGGTAATTTAAATGATGGGATATTCATTAATGAGATTAATGAAAGAAAATAAACCTAATTGATGTTGTGGAATCGAATTTCAAAATAAAACAGGTAGCTACAGTTCTTGCTTTGCATCGTGGTGTTCCTTGTAGAACATCCTGCACCTTATTCGATAAGGAAAGGACCGAGATCCCTTCACCGGGAGTGACTCCTTTAGCAATAACTGGCAGATGCTACAACCCTCGGTTTGTCTTTTGATCGCTTCTATAGTTTCTACTTTGCACAGTGATATATATGATATATCCCGCACCTCATTTGACGAGGAAAGGGCCGACGATCCCTTCACCGGGAGTGACCCCTTTAGCAAAACTAGAAAAGCCTCAAAAACATTCCATTTAAAAACCATTTGATTCCGCAACGAGATCAAGTTCAAAGCGTTAAAGGTTTTCACAAAAACCATTCGTCACCCTCCGTCATTTTAGGAAGTAGAGTACCTAGTATTCGTGCTGTGTTTGTTAACTTTAGTTAAGGCACAATGTACGGTAGCTAAGTGATGTCTTCCTACACCGCATATGATGCGATTAGTTAGGACAGTCGCGTGACTTTGTTGACCTTAGTTAAGGGTCATGTGGGTGGGTCTAATTAATCACGAAATGACGGGTAGAACTTGACTAGTACTTATGATTTGTTGACTATAGTTAAGGTCATAGGTGCTAGGGGTAAAAACCTTTATCGGGAGTTTCAAGTGTTGAAATTTGCAATGAGATTGCATACCTTCTATATGATAGTTGGATCCCGATACCCACTGCGAGTAATTGTTACTCCTGGGAGAGTTTTGCACTTTGCAATTAGCCGATCAAGTAGGTGTCTAGAAAGGTGTCAACGGGGTTACGCCTCTGGGAAAACGAGGTTTACAGTAATTAGGTCCGTGCGAAAGCACGGGGAACCTCCCTCAAAGTACCGACACTGGCCTGACTGAAAGATTGGCGAGCTTGTAGAGTGTAATTAATCCCGGCTAGTCTTTCCTTTTAGGGTTTGAAGGAAGATTTGATAAAAACAGTGGGAGCCATCCTGATTAGATAAAATATATAACCAGTCTGATCTTGCAAGAGCGCACGCTGAGTGTTTTCTTCTCTCTCTCTCCTGGTAGCGACCATATCACGCCTTAATCAAGATAATAAAACGGAATTTTGACCGAACCCGCTTGTTATACTGGGCTGGGGAACGTTGGTCCCGCTCCAACTTATAATTGTTATAAGACAGAGCAAGAAATAGGGGAATACCATAATTCCTACGCCGCCCAAACGAAGAAAGTGCATATGATGCATCTCCTTCGGGTGTGTTCATTATAAAGAACTGTTTCTCAGTATCCTCTGAATCCTGAGTATTTGATACCGGATCAGGATCCCAGATATGTAATCTGTTACATAGGGCTACAAAAAGGTAGAAAAACTGAGAACGGGTGATAAGTTTCATGAGACAGAAACCGGGGCAAGTGTTGCAGCCAAGTCTGTTGGTCACTGTCACCCTGTATTACCAGTACATTGATTCTGAACAAATGCTATTAGATACCGAACCTGATATACAAAATCATATCAGTCTCTTTATTAGTAAAGAAGGATATAATTTTGTATTGTTGGATAATGCTTTGAACATTTCCTATATCAAAAGTTGATCGGTTCAGGCACGTTATCTAAAAGCATTAACGTTCTAAATCAAACTACAGTTCCTTGTATACTGAACACACACAAGAGGAAAAGTTCAGAAATGAACGAATCATTCTTGAGGCATTGTAGACTAAGTCATATCAATGCGACCCGACTGGCTGAAGTTGCATTTTAGATGCATATTTAAATCAGTTTGAATTTACATCTTATGAAACTTGCCAGTCATGTCACAAAGATTAGATGACCATAGCTCCGTTTACTGGAAACAGAGAAAGAGTTAGTAAACTCTTGGGACTGATGCATGATGATGTATGTAAGGTCTCCTGTCTACACATGCCAGGACTGGTTCTTTATACTTCATTATATTCTCTGATAATCTCTCAAGATTCAGTCATATGTTCCTGTTGAAACATGAGTCCGAACCTTTTGAGATATTCACAAAATATAAGTTAGAAGTAGAGAACCAAAATACGGGTATAAGTATTATGTCCTTCGATGAGATCAAGGAGGAGAATACTTGTGCATGGAATTCCTGGATTATTCTAAAGGAGAATGAGATTCTCTCTCAGCATTACTCATCCGAATAAACCATAGCACGATGGTATATCGGGGTGGAGCAATCACACAATATTAGATATGGTGTGCTCTATGATGAGTACTACTGAGTTACCTATTTCCTTTTTAGGAGTTATGCGCTTGAGAAGCTGCATACCTATTGAATTAGGTTCGAATCAAATCAGTGCCTACCACTCCATATAAGATATGGTGTGGGAAGATCCTATCTGTTAAGTAAGTTAAGATTTGGGATTGTCCGGCCTATGTCAAAAGCAAAATCCGGACAAGATCGAGGCAAGGTCAGTTCTGTAGAACTGGAAAGGTTCCAGCTATACAAAACTGCAGTTGATGATTTGACAGAACCATAAGATTCTATAGTTCCCGACGAACCTCAGCCTCTCCGCCGATCTAGTAGGGTTCCTCATCCGCCTGAGAGATACCTCGGTTTCTCGATGACAGTGGGAGCAAGGAATGCATCATGAGATGATGACCCAACTAGTTTCGAGCAGGCCATCAAGAGTAGGGACTCTGTAAGAATGGCTGGATGCTTAGCGATCTGAGATGGAATCCATGTACACCAGCAAAGTATGGAATTTAGTTGCTATATCTGAAGGGTTAAATCCCCATCAGGAGCAAGTATATCTTGAGAAGATTACTTGGTGTAGATGGAAAAGTTGAGACTATCAAAGCTAGGCTTATTAAAGGTTTTAGTCATCAACCAGGCATGGATAATGATGAAACCTTTTCCAAGTGACTATACTTAAGTCCATCCGGATCCTACTTAACATTGCTACATACCATGACTACGATATATGGTGGTTGGGTGCCCTGACTGCTTTTCTAAATACTGATTTAGAAGAGAACGTCTATAAGAACACAGCCAGAGGTCTTCGTAAACAGTGGGAGTAGCGGAAACGTGTGCAAGTTGCTTTACATAATGAAGCAGGCATCGCGGAGTTGGAACGTCTGTTTTGATGTGATAGTCAAAGTGTTTGACTTCATCAAAATGGTAGACGAACCTTGTATATACAAAAGGGTAGTAGAGAGTAAGGTGGTCATCTTCGTATTGTACGTAGACAACATACTCTTGATAGGAAAAGAGTTTCCTATACTACGATCGATCAATCTCCTATTATCACAAGGATTCTCCAAATAGGATAAAGATGATACCTCCTAAATCCTGAGATTTGGACCTATAAGATAGATCTAAAGGGATATTAGAGTTCTCACTAGGTATAGTGAGATTGTATCAATCGATCCTGGGGAGAATCACTGGAAGTGTTCCAGGTTGATAAAGACGACTGAATGTCAGTCACAGGCACTGTCTTTACCCTCAGTAAAGGGACGGTATGTTGGAAGAGTTCCAAGCTCGATACCGTGGCAAACTAGACGATAAAGGCTGGTAACATCGCTATTAAAGATACTGCCAAAGAGGCAGTTTGGGTGTATATTGGTTCATAAGATGAACTAGGTTCCTGCCATTGTATAACAATGGAAGTGTGGCTTCGGCCCTGGAACCCTGGTCCCATCAGTGACCCAGACAAATTCTGTGGCAGCATCACCTGATCATGGATATAGTTGATCTCCAGGGTGATCGAGGTTAGGAGAGAAGACTCAGAGGACAACACGGCGGATCCACTCACGAAGGCCTTTTCCCAGAGAGAGACTCATATGGGGTGGTTGAGTATTAGATACTGCAACCACTGCTACAGATGGCCCTAGTGCAAGTGGGAGATTGTTAGTTATATGTATGCCCTAGAGGCCATTACTGTACATTGGATGTATATTGTAGTGGATGCTGGGACATATATAGGTAGGACTTTCTTGCTCGACATGATAGTACGCTATCTGGTTGCTCTTTATCTTAACATGTATACTTTCTGTCTCTCTGATTACATGTTGATAAAGCCCTTAGGATGTGTACTCGACTTCCAGGACTATGATGAAGATCATACTAGTGGGGCCTGGATAGTCCATGAGTACATCCTTGAAATGTTCCTAGTCGTGGGAATATCGAGACGGGGCATCGATATTCCAGAGTAGACTAGCGTATATCTTCTCGACCTATGTGATGGGCGATGGATGATCCCATATCCATTGGTGTTTGACATCGAAGATGGTATGTGGGTGCTCAGTGGAGACTGGGTACACTGAACGGACTCGCCGAGAACTCCCAGATGGTATTATACCTCACGTCAGATGGCAGTTCTCTGGTGACACTGGTACAGCTTAGTCTGTTGACCCGAGATCGTCATAGAGTCTTGTGTGTCTCCCACTGTGCTTTGATTTCCACCCTACCACGGCTCTACTGAGTTGTGCAAACAGGTGGTTTTTGGGTACAGTCCCGATTCACATGGAGGCAATGAGCGATAGAAGGGGATTCGTCTCTCCCGGTATTGGGGGTTGATGTTGTGATATGCTCGACTGGCCATAACAGGAAATCCCTGGCCAGGGTTGCAGTGACCTACTGGTAAGTGTTATCAGTAGTTTCACACATGTCATGGACTTCACGTCGGCATGACTTATCGAGCTATTGGGGTCTGACCTTTGCCACCCCTAGGCGAGATATGCGGCATATCAGACGAACAGACCGGACTGTACGGTAAGTGTTACTGGTTGGATTCGCAGGAGTGTGAGCGGGCTTGCTCGTCGATCTTCTGATCGCTCAATACCCGGGTGGCCGTTACGTTTGGCAGACCGCTTGCGGCTTGTGGGTGTTTGATATGATCATCATCTGCTGCCGGCGTATTGACGAGTCTTTAGAGTCCTACACAGAGGTTTCCTGGCTCAAGCGAAACGAAATAGGAGCGCATATGAGATATGTGCGGGATCGAGAATAATTCGTGTATGTGATACCGTATTCCATTCTCGCGATGAATGTATCGAATGGTTGTATGCGATATAACCTAGTTATTGAATCAAGGATTGATTTGATAAGCCGATACATTGGATACTAGCCGGTTATATGCGATATGACCGGATCATTGAATCAAGTTTTGATTTAATGATTTAATGCATAATTATATATATTTGATATATTACTTTGCATTAACTAGTATTGGTTCACTTTAAAAGGATTTTCTCACTTGAATTGTGCTAGTTGTATATGTGATATACTTTTGTGCACAAGATTGTATCATGTTTGATGATACTTGCTCTTTTGGGTTTGTGTAAAGATTAAACCATGTTTAGTGAATGGTTAGGATTTCTTTTCTCTTATTTATTTATCCATTTCTTATTGTTTTGGAAAAGATAAAGAGAAAAAGAAATGGTGGCTTAGTTTGTTTTTTCTTTGAAGCTTCTTGAAGCTTTGAACAAGTCTACCATTCTTGTCTCTTCTTTAACCCTAACCACTCATCTAAACCTTGGTTAAATCTCTACACTAAACCATGGTTGAAGTTATGATAAGTATTCTTTTTATTTTCCTTTTTAAAAATAACTTATCATATCTTCTTCTTCTTCTTCATCTTCTTCTTCCATGAAGAAAGCTTGCTACTCCAATGGCAAGTGATGAAAACTAGTGAGAAATCCAAAACTAAAGTCTACCCACTTCCTATTTCTTCATCCTCTACCTCTTGCCAAGTAGTATAGGGTGTTTCCTTCACAAGTTTTCATGGCTTGGTGAAGGTGGAGCTTGATCTAGTGATGCCTCGACTTAGATCATCTTCGGCACGTCGTCGATGACCTAGCCCGTTTTTCCTCCGATGAAGCCGACGCTAGAGCCCAAGATACGATTTGGACAGCGAGGGGACTTCATCACGGAGCCTAGGAGGTGGTGGACCGGATCTACAAAGGTTGTAGCCCCTTCCCTTTAGCTATATTTCCGTTTACATGCTTGCTTTGCCTATACTTCTAGCCAACGATCCGTTCTAGGTTTTCTCGGCACCATAATTTTTAGAAATTGGCATGTTTGATCACTTTTGAGACTCAATTAGAGTGCCTAGGAACCCTACAAAAATCTGGGAGCATTTTGGTGTGTTTTAGGCGATGTTTTCCGTATTTTAAAATGGACTTTATTGATATTTGGATTTGTATTTGGTTGTCGGGTGTTCGTACATCGACAACAGGGATTGTTTGATTGATTTGCACGTTTAGGCCATAGGTTCCAACCTATGAGCACACTGTACGCTGTATCGGTTTTCTGCCTCGATGTTAATACGTATTGCGACTGTTTATTATTCTAGGTACCCTCGCAAGGATTTCGAGGCGAAGGAGCATGGCGTCATCAATTTCGGCGAGCGAAGACCAGGTGAGTAGATTATATCTACGGGGAAAGTCGGGTGGATGGCGTATAACACCCCTGCAGTCCGTGGTGATGTATACGAATATGTATACACACATATATTTACTATATGTTCTTTGAGATTATTGATGATAGGATGGATTGATTTAGTGTATTGCGAAACCTTAGAGTAGGGGTTGCACCCATGCACACACGCATGCACGCACTTGCATACATACCTTCTTTCGCATGTGTGTATGGGAATATTATATTTGTATGTGTTCACATGGGTATGGGACTATGTGTACATGTACTGGATTATGAGGATAGTACTTGGATGTGAGTTGAGTCGATGAGATTCGATTTGAGGCCGTGAGAATGGCGATATGACAGGATTCGTATTGGAGATACGACGGAATGCCTTGGCGGGCTTTGGGACGTGTGTTTACACATGCATTTATATAGATGGTATCGATTGTACTAGACTTAGATCTGTACCCTAGATTATGTGATATGAGGGTAGTGATACCTGATATGTGAAGAGTTAATGCGATACTGACCTGTACCCAGCTATTGGGATGCCGTACGACGATTTACCGTATGAGCCTGTATTGATGATAGATCCGCGCTCATGGCTCGAGAATGTTATATCGTTTGTGATACTATTGAGACGGGATTATTGACCATTATATTTATATATATATCGACTCAGATGTACGTGGTTTCCATACCCCTCCCGATTGACTTGATAGTTGGGTCCGTAGTTCGCATAGTAGGCGTTGGACTAGACCCGAGTCATACCTATTTCAAAACTAACGAATCGGGGATATTTTAAGGATAGGCAAAAGGGATTCTACGGATATTTTCAAACGACACATCTTTTCTTAAAACACCGTAGCCCTTATTTTACCAAAAACCCTGATTCGTCTTATTTCAAAAGGCAAGGCTGCATGATATATTTATTGAGGTAGATTCTTCACTATTGCGTTGATTATTCGATTTTCGCATATTCATGCTATTCATGTTGCTTTGCATATGTTTATCGCTGTATTATTATCATGCTGTTAGGACACCAGCACCATTATCGATGATGCATATGTTCCACGTACACTATTAGCCGGCTCACACACTTCATCATCGATAATTGCCATGCCACTACACTGCAGTATGGTTGCATTCATGATATGATTCTTGCATGGCATATTGTACACTTATACCTGTACACAAATATAGATGATTCTGACTTGATTAGAGATTTGGGAACCGCAAGATGTTCTTCAAAACTGATTCGTTTTAAAAGAGCGGTTTCCCTCGACATGTGCACATTACTATTCCATGTTGCATGACTCCTGATATGCTTACCTTCCTTTACATGTCGCATACATCATGTTTTGATTATACGCATTCAGATATGTTGTTTCCATGATATTTCTGGATTTAGGAACCGTGAGTATTTCAAAAGAGAATATATAATTGTGTTAAAAACCCGGTTACCCTTGATATGATATTTCAGTGCGTCCACCATGTGTTTTCTCGGTGCTGAGAGCGACATGTGAAACCCGATTCGAGGAGGCGGATGAGGCCGATTGCGGGTACATGGTGGACCCGGTATGGTACCCCGGGGCGAGAACGGTTTCGCTGTGTAGTAGACGGTGAGCCTGGCAGTGGGACCACTACCTACCGGTGATTGGTTGGACCTGGCGGTTATCCGGAGGATACCGACCAGAGTCGATAGATGGATATGGGCGTACTGCTGGGGCCGAGGGCCGATTCCGCAGATAGAGCCCGTGGGCTGGTCCGGACTGACGGAGCCCGTTATATGAGGATTTACGTGCCGATGCTGGGCACAGTTTTCATGATGTTTTCGAGTGTCGATGCTGGACACTCCGGTTCCATGATTTTGACGTGTCGCGAGGGACACAGATGGTATATATCCTCATATTTTCCATGCATATGCTTTATGATATTTACATGCATGGTGGTTATTGTCATTGGGTGACGAGTGGACGGGATCCACATACTTGCAGATTTGATTACATTGATTATACCTCATATTTATGATATGCTATTACTTGAGGCACTGGCATGAGCACTTGGCACTACACTCATGTATAGAGATTACATTGCCAGTTTAGCATGCTTCAGCTTAGTTCATATTGAGGTTTATATATATCTGATCGTATTGACCTAGGATGGGTCATACATTGGATCTCTGCTTGTAGATATTTTCTATTCACGAGTTGGCAACTCACCCCCGTTGTGCCACAGTTCTTGCAGGTTTTGCCGTACAGATTTCATTGCGGCTTTTCGGGCACATTGCTTCCATTACGGGTGACTTGCTTTGGTAGGTGGGTTCTTTGTATCAGAACCGCCATTGTACATTATTTATTCATTGTATATAGAAATTCCATCAACCAAAACGTGTATATTGTTTCAGACTTAGAGACAATTATGTATTATTTTGACCTTAGAGTCGCGCTTGTAGTATTACGATTTTCTGGCTGTTTTGAGTTTCTTTTTGGGTTTTGATCCTCGCCCTTTGGCGTTGTATATTATTATGGCTTGCGTGATTGTGACCGTCGATTGACGAAGAGCTAGCTCCCGCTTGGGGATGCCTTTTATCATTTCACATATATTATTCTTGTTGTACCCCGTTCGGGGCAAGTTTTTACAAAGGAAACTCTGCCGAAATTTTCAGAAAAGAATACACATTTTAAAAATGCATATTCATCTTAGTTAGTTAAAGTCTTGATTTCAAAACATATTTCTTTACTTATTTAAACTAGTTTTCTTTATTTACTCCCTAAAAATGGTTTTAGTTTTCTGGGCTTTTGGCTTACTTGGATTAGATGGGGTCCTATAGACTTCATATGATTCAAGTGCCAGTCACGGGCTATTTCGGGTCGTGACAAAGTTGGTATCAGAGCGCTAGGTTGACCTTGGTTCGAGTCTAAGTTTGACTATATGGAGCCTAGGGCGTTTATATATATACGGAACTTAGGCTTGACCTTACGGAACTTAGACTTGGTCGAGGGGGTATTAGACCCGAACTTTCGTCGTATAGGATGACCCTTGGTTGATGGAATAGGTGACTAAAGTAGAGTGACGTACCGTTGGTATGTTCCGCGGCATACTTACGACACGCCACTCCGCTTAAGAAACCTTAGGATGTACATTTTCCTTGCACAGTTTTATATTCCTTCCTATGATCTATCCTTATCGATATTGGTTGTGGTTTTGCTGCCACGATTGCACGGGCAGAGTGAGCTACGGCTCTAGTTGCGTCAGCATGAGCTCGTCATGGACGAGGACTGACCAGGGCGTGATTCCAGAGACATACGATTGCATATAGAGGCTTCGTTTTATTGTGTTTTCACGCCATGAGCATTTGACAGATCGCTTTTATGAGATTTCTCGGACGTGCCGATCGGTATCAAAGGATTGAGCCACTGATAGAGGCCAGCCAGGATGCGATGACCAATGAGATATCGCTTGTTCATGATGATTGTGACCTCTTGTGGAGGCGAGTGCTTGGTTTTCACCGGATGATCGGGCCATTGTTAGCGCTGCCAGTTGAGAGAGGACTGTTGAGGTACAACATACCTCAGAGATTATGGTGTCGCCTACCGTGCAGACAGATGGACCAGCTGTTGCTGAGATTGATAGGATGTCGCTTCCGGAGCTTACGAGCTGAGATCGCCGGAGCTGCCAGGCAGATATGAGACAGTTGGTAGCTAGTTTACCCCGATTTGAGAGACGAAGGTTATTCGTCCGATTTATGCGCCGGAGTGGGCCCAGTTGAGTTGAAGATTTCCAGTGTGGAGAGTCTTACTCAGATCTAGAGCAGACCGATTCAGAGATGACCGCCAATGTATCGCCTTTCCTGGAGGATTGAGGCGCTGTTCGGCGTACAGGCGAATGAGCCAGTTGTTGCTGCAAATGACGAAATATCACCCAGATGGTTGGAGCTACTGCAGCATGAGCTTATACTTAGAGATATGATGGACGGTCGCTAGTCACCTGAGGATAAATGACTAGGACATGTGGTTCGTTCGTTTACCGGTGCGAGGTCATCAGTTAGATTATTTCCAGCTAGAGACGACTTCACGCAGGATCATTGAGAGTCGATAGAGACGATCGAATGTCAGGAGCCCATTTTCCAAGTTTAAAGTATACGGAAAGACATGCAGGTGATTCTATGGACCCTCTAGAAGAATGAAACCCTAACTCGACTTAATGACCGTGTGAAAGCCTTTGAACCTTAGGGTTTGCGGTAGTACCGCGGCGCCATTAGTGAGGCTTGGGTTTGCCCTTCTACGGCTGGACCACCCATGTACTCGATACTATTAAACTGTACTCAAGATGTTGATCTCTTGGGGGATTATAAGGTTCTGACGAGTCGATCGAAAGATTCGACATCATTCGGATATCATGTGGTGGGATGCATTGCTTGGGAGACTCCAGATACGAGTATAGCCGTTGGAGCACAGTCCATGCAGCCACGATGAGACGAGTCCGAATCAGTCGACATTGCAGCAGAGTGAAGAAAAGAGTTCGCAAGATATTTCGACGAGATGACGTCCCACTCCGCTGACATCAGAGATGTGATACGTGACACATGTTCCCGGCGAGTCCTGTCCGGTGTACTTATAACCCAATGAGCACCTGCATACATCTTAGGTGAACCAACTAACACCAATGGCTTGTGAGACCGGTTACCGCCCCTCGTCGGGGTCTCGACTGTATACACTAGTCTACTAATGGAGTATCGATGCCCAGTCTCGAAACTCCCACGACCAGGGACCACTTTAAGGATGTGCTTATAGACTACCCAACTCTCACGTATATGATCGCCATCATACTGCTGGTAGTCAAGCAAGAATCCTATGGGCTCTATCAACATGTAATAGCGACCTGTAAGGTCACCTAAAGCAGTGCACGACGATAAAAATAAACCAGATAGTATACTATCATCTCGAGTAAGACTGTCCTACCGGCATTGGTCCTCCCTCAATCATTGCAATCACGTGCCTGTGATCCAATAATTGACTCTGAGGGCACTATATCCAACAATCTCCCACTTGCACTCAAGGATAATTATTGCGATGTCGCATACTCACAGCCCGTGTGATACCGAACACCCAACTCCTCTACTAATCAGTCTCACAAAACCCGTTTCCGAAACTATTGCGTTCGAGGAATAGCCTCAGTGAGTGGATCCGCCCTGATGTTTCTTTTTATGTCTCTCTTTATCTCAAGTTCGTGAAGAAAGCCATCTCCCGAAATGAGCAATACCGGTCTTAGAATATGTCTGGATATCTGATGGGACCTAGTTCATAAATGAACTCCAAATCCAAACTTCTTAGACTGTATCGTCAACTGAATTTAATCAGTATCCTGCGTCATACATCCCTTAGTGTCCGCTTGGATCACCTGTCCAAACTACTGCCCCTCGTCAGAGGGAAAACTATAACTCTGACAGTCACTCTGTCATCCAGGTCACCTTGGAAGCCTGGAATGATAACTATCTCCCGAAGGAGGCTGCCGTTATCATATCCATAGAACATCCACTTATGTTCTAAAACTGCTTCCGAACGTTTCTCCAGGATAGGATTAATATCAACTTAGTGCATCTAGTGCAAAAAACAACGTCTGGTGTGGTACTTGACATCTCATGATTGACTCAATTGCCTAAGCAAGTGATGTGCCAATCATGCACATCCCTCTCCCTTTTAGTCTGTAAGACACCTTTAGAAAGGGTGACTCCATCATCTGCAGGTACACTACTGTGCCAGGAGTCGTCCATTCTAAAACATCTTTAGAATGCTATCTAAGTACCCTGATTGGGACACTTCCCAAATCTAGATCTAAAACCATAGATCTAGTAACCAGAATATCTGATATAATATCTATATCCTATGTGGAGAAATCACTGTGTGACAACCAAAGTATAACCGATCGTAGTATAGGAATTTCACTTCCTACTCTGTGTATGTCATCCAAATACCAGGACATCACACCTTACTACCTTCTTAACAGATCCATCCTCTATTCTGATGAAGTCAAACCTATGACTGTCACATCAGAAATAGATGATCTATCTTCGCTATATCTGCTTTAGTCCATAAATAGACATAAGCTACTTGTCCACCAATGCTTCCGCTGCTCCCACTGACTACGACAACCCTCTGGCAGAATAACATAGACATGCACTTCTAAAGGTTGTTTTGAATGACACTATACCCATCCTCCTGCCGGGTCTCATAGCCTGGAACAAAAGTAGTGGCAAGTCTGGGTAAACAAGAACCTCCCTGTCACCGTACTTGAGGCTACTGGAGTATTTCTCGGGTGCCTGAGGTTACCCACCACATCTGCGGAGTGGCTATTGGAATGTCAAACCAGATTGAATCTTTAGGTTCTTATCAAATTTTCTGTAATCGTTTGCGGTTCTGGAATCACTTCTAGTTCTACCATACTCCCACTACTGTTTTCTGAAAAAATCCATTTTTATCAAAACCGTGGCGTGTCAAGAACAATATCACTATTGATCTTCCAGACGGTAGAAAGTTAACCCTCGTCATAACCCGGGTTAACCCACAAACTGCCATTACAGAAACGTGCCTTGAGTTATCCAGAGTCTGCTTTTAAGCATAAGCCGGACAACTCCCTGTACCATAACATTGTTAAGATACAAACTATTCTATATCCAATATAGAAACAGAGGCACTGATTTAATTGGAACCAGATTCAAATCATGCAGCTGTCTCCAGTGCATATCAACTAAATGGAAAGAGACCGATTAGCATTACTCAACTTAGGAGTACATCCAGATATGAGCAACCTGAAAGAGAAGCAAGTTCACATAATCATTACTATCAACTGTGTACCATACACAAGTATCTACATCTTCGATTACCTTGAAGAATCCTGATACTTGCACCATATGGTTCTCTAATTTATTCTTATACCTATAACTTCTCAAAACTTAGATCTTGCATTTCTACGAAACACATGTCTATGAACTAGAGAAGACACAAATAAACAGAATATAGTACGAGTACTAACCCCTCTGTCCTAATGGACACTAGACAACATACAATACTTTGTATAAGTCCCATGAGTCTAATAACTCAATCCCTGTGTGTCGTAGGTTGAAAACTGTACTTATGGTTAAGAAAAATTACACCGTTGTTTAATGCTCCTTACCTAATCATCCACCGATATAGGTAAATGCCATAGACATAATTTCAATAAGATATATCTCACTTTATAAAAATAAACGTACAGATATATCAATTTGAAATTGGTGCATAACAACGGATATTCAAAACCAAATATTTGCCGTCCGGCAAACAACCCAGGCGATTTCCTAAAATATCACCAATTACAACGAATCCCGATATAATGAGGATGATCATCCAATTCCCAATAAATTACTCTCACTCATCATCTGTAAAACCATACAGATGTGAGAATCAAACCTGGTAAATACGTACCCTGGAGCAAGGACTTATTGGGAAATCAGTTTTCTTTTAACAGTACACAGTGAAACTGAAACATGTAAATGTATCGAAGGGGTATCCAGGTATTCCTAGTAATGCCTCTTCCATTATCCATTTTCATGACTATAACCGTATATTTTTTTTCCATCTCTCCAAATCCCTTTATTTGTCTTTAGTCGTTACCTTCTGTACACCTTCGTTAGGCTAAATGGTTTTCTTCCTTCCCTACCGTTCGGCACCAGCCTATGGTTTGGAAGAAGACTGTACAATAAGCGTAATAGGTGTACTATCCTAATCCTAGGAGCAATCGCAACGTGAGAGAAGGTAAAGATAAAGGACAACTGAATAAAACCTTATTCCTATTTCTCCTGAACCAGAATCCATCTCCGAACTGGAACAAGTTCCTTTCGAGTTCGTATATAACCATACGATGGAGTATCCAAATAAACTGTGGATTTTCGTAGTGATATGGAGTGTTATGGAGAAATACAAAGGTGATGTAGGATTGGCGAAGAAATACTTGGTTTGGTCGTGAATAGCAGTCGCAATTTACTTTGCCCTCTTACTAATCCCTTTATTTGTCTTTACTTAATACCTTCTGTACACCTTTTTAGGCTAAATGGTTTTCTTCATTCCCTACTGCTCGGCTCCTGCCTATGGTTTGGAAGAAGACTATCCAATAAGCGTAATAGGTGTACTGTCCTAATCCAAGGAGCACTCGCAACCTGAGAGAAGGTAAAAGGAAAAGACAGCTGAATAGTCCTATTCATTTTCTCCAGAACCATAAACCATCCTCGAATCTGGAACAAGTTCCTTCGAGTTCGTATATAACCATACGATGGTTTTATCCAATGGAAGTGGATGTTCGTAGTAATACGGGGTGTTCTGGAGGAAAAAAGGGTAAAAGTAGGAGTGGCAATGAGGTATGCAATTCAGACAATCCAAAAGCCAGTGTTTTTGACATAGTTCGGTTAACTTAGTCACTGAGTCATAGTCAAGGGTCGGGCCATGGTCGCTGCCAAAGAGAGAGAGAAAAGAAACACTCATCATGCTCCTTGATCAGAATGGTTATCAATTTATCTAATCAGGAAACCTCCCACTGTATCCTCAAATTCTCCTCCAAACCTAAAAGAAGAATTAGTCGGGATCACCCGAGGAGTAAACCAACTCATCAGTGGGAATCGAGATCCAACTATCATCGCATGATAACGTGATGGAATCCACTCACGTTATCACACTCCAGAAGGTATGCGCATGCCTGGAAAGTTTCAGTTTCCTTAGAAACTCCCGATGTGTGTTTTTACCCCTAGGACTCAAGTGACCTTGAAGGAGTCAACAAATCAAAGAGTTCTAGCCAAGTTCAACCCATCATTATCTTGATTGCATTAAACCCACCCGTACGTGCCTTTGACGGCGTCAATAAGGCCGCACGACTGTCTTAACCAATCGCTTATCCATGCTACAAACAAGCACCACTTAACTACCGTACACTACGCCTTGACGGAGTCAACAAACGCCGCACGAATACTAAGTGCCACCTGTAGGAAATGACGGAGGGCTAAGAATGGTTTTTGGCGAAAAACCTTTAACGTAATGAACTTGATATCGTTGAAGGAACCGGATAGCTTTTTTTATAAAAATATAGTGGCGAAAACCTTTGCTAAAGAGGTCACTCTCGGTGAAGGGACCTCGGTTCTTTCCCCGTAGAATGAGGTGCAGGATATTCCAACTGAATACCACGATGCAAAGCAAAAGTAATCGACTACAATGAAGTTATTACCCTGACGCAAACTTCTGTCCAAGGGGTCACTCCCGGTGAAGGGATCTCGGCCCTTGTCTCATCGACTGAGGTGCTGGATATTCATAACCGAATACCACTGTGCAAAACAAAAGAGAACGTCCTTGCAATAACATCTTTTTGAAAAATGTTCCAACAACAACAGAATAGATTTGTTTATCTTGCATTGATCCGAATCAATGCAGTCCGATCAATTAATCACACCACAAAAGAACGAAAATACGATGTACGTATATGCCACCCGCATTCGCCACTGGGTCCCGTCATCACCCGTTAGGTTACTTAACTAACGACAGAGCGGGGACTGGACTAGCGTGGGTGTAAAACATATACAACATCTACTAGTATATATATCAATATATAATATTCGCTCAAGACGTGATAAAATGCAACATCACAG
Source organism: Agapanthus africanus (assembly GCA_030015575.1). Taxonomy (NCBI): domain Eukaryota; kingdom Viridiplantae; phylum Streptophyta; class Magnoliopsida; order Asparagales; family Amaryllidaceae; genus Agapanthus; species Agapanthus africanus. Next base: position 280,037,036 of record JASDDO010000010.1, on the reverse strand, counting down.
AAATGTAATAAGCATACCAGAACAATACAGATAATCTGGGATCCCCGGGTTTCATAGAGCCGCTACTGAAACCCGATGTTCCCCTGGTCTTGTGGATAGCCTGTGCAATGAAATCCTAGACCCCTACGGGCGCGGCAAGTTACCCGCCAAAACCTGAAGCGAGGCAGCCCCCTTCAACAAGGTGAATGGACCACCCAGCACTTCACAGAATCCGGTAACTTGAGTACCCCTCCTTGGGTCAACCTATACCCCCTACGAATACGGCGAATAGCCCGCCAATTCTAGAGTGAAGCCCCCTCCGTCTCAAAGCCATGAGATGCGGGCCCGTTGCCCTCTAGAACCCGGCTACCCATGCACCCCACCGCGGGGTAAGCCTAGTACAGAAACTAAAATATATACAACGGGTACTTCGATCTCAGCCGGGTCGTGCCCCAAAAGAATAATATACAAACAGGCAGTGACGACAGTCCACATGTCGGACGCTCGCCCCGCAATAACAAAGGTACAAATACAACCAAACTGTACTACCATTGCATCCAGGCTATCCACCACGACAAAGCCGCAACATCACAGCCCAATACAGAACATCAACGTGAATGTCACGTTCGTAAATCCGTCTAAAAGAGCTATAGCAATTAGACAAGATTTACCGATCAAATGACATTCACGATCGCAGATATAATGTAAATACTGTGAACTAACATATTTAAAATTTTCGATCGACAAAATTTCCCCGAAGTGGGCCCCAAGTACAATTCCCAGTAGTCAAACAAATCTGGGCCCAAACAAAAATTACCAGAAACTCCATTTCCAAGTCAGAGACCACTGTGGAAACTTTGGTGCATTGTAGCTACAGTGCTGCGGCGGAACCGCGGCCAAAACGTGGGTACGGCCGCGGTTCTGCGGCGCTACAGTGATAACAATATACCAAATTTTCCCAGATCTCTTAAAAAAGCCTGCCTGATTTTCTGCAATACTCAAAATAATTTTTCGACGACAAAAAAAAATTCAACAGAAACTCGGAATTAGAAATGTAGTTTTTGAAAATTTCGTTCGATCGAAGTTCTAAACACGTTAGAGCAAGCTAGTAAAGGTTAATGGCGTGGCTCTGATACCATGTAAGTTTATGGTAGCGCCCCGGCTGTCTGTCCGAAGCCAAAATGCGGAAACGAAAACTTTTCAAAACTTGAAACCGGCGCTATCGTATACTTTAAATCCGGATCGAACCATTAACCTACAACTAGTTAACAAGAGAAGGGTTGGAAAAGCTATACCGATCGATCCGTGTCCTTCGGTCTTGGCCACCATCCCAAGCTCCTCGCGGCATCTTCGGTATCGATCTCCTCGTCGGAAAGGGCACCACATCTTCGAGTCTTTTTACGGGCTCCCGCTTCGTCCGAAGGAACTCGGGCATGAAGTTCGCTAGCCGACGTGTCCAAGGCGATGTAGAGAATGTGTGTGATAACTTTGTCTCAAGCATCCATTGATTCTCATCACATGAGAGTGTATGGATGGAGGTTAGAGATGATGACATTAATGGAGGTTGTGAGCTAGAGCAAGAAGAAGAAGAAGAAGCCTTTTCTTTCTTGAGTTGTATGAAAAATGAGAGCAAGAATTAATAATACAATAGCAAACCCAAAGGGATATGGCTGCCCTTTCTCTCTCTCCCTCTCATTTCATCCACAGATCAATCAAATAATGTGACATTAGCACAAGAAAAGAGACCATGAGTCACTAATGAAGTCTATGTCACATTAAATGCACAAAATGATGATTTAAGCTCACAATTTCCATTTGTAAACATTAACCCAAATGTTTACAACAATAAAAAGATACGACATCATCTAAAGAAAACTCGTGGCGGATCACAAGGATACCCCTCACCTGCATATACATACCTGCATCCGCATTCCGACTGAATGCGGATACGATGAGACTAAAGTAATCCAATAAATCTAATACTAGGATCCGGTTTAAACCAAAGCCCACTAATATGATCCACCCGATCATGATCCGTGCACTACTACACGTATATGATCGAACCCTGCCATAATACCATACGGCCTCTACAACGTTTCACCCGAAACTTGAGAAACTGTCTTTGGGGGACTCTAAAGACTCGTCAATTCTTTGGCTGTGGATTTAACCAGTAGCATGTCAGAGGTACTGTAAGTGCACGGCGGCGCCCCCGGCCGTCGATCCGATGCCGGAATGCGGAAGCGGTGATAAACTTTAATTTTGCAAACTAGAAAACCGGCACCACCGCGCACTAAAGACCCGGATCGGGCCATTAAACTAGATCTAGCTAACTACAAGACGGGTTAGAGATATACCGAGTGATCCGAGTCCTCCGGTCTTCTCGTCGTCATCCCGATCTCTTGCGGAAACTCCGGTCGTCGCCTCCTCGCCGGAAGGGCACCACGTAGCCAGATTCTTTTACGGGCTCCCACCTCTGGACCGAGGCAACTCGAGCGCGAAGTTGGCTAGCCGACGCGTCCAAGATTTGCTGTAGGCAAGTGTAGAAAACATGTCTCTTGGGGTTTATGTAGTTTCCATTGATGGAGGAATCAATATGAACTTTGGAAGAGGTAAGAAGGATTTTGTGAGCAAGCCAAAATGAGTTGTATCAAATTTCCCTCATACCAAAATGAAAACTCTCTCATTCTCTCCCAAATTATGGCCGGCCTCTCTCATCAAAATGGTGGAGGGATAAACATAATACATGAGGGAGGTGAGTGTAGTAAAAGGTGGAGGGTGACCACATCCAAAAGGTAATGATAACAATGTTACACTAAATCAAATCCACTTCTAATCAACTCCAATCACAATAAAGCAAGCCATCATGAAAAAGCAAAGATGCTTAACCTTTCATAATGCCACAAGTGCAAGAAACCCCCTCCACAAATGTTATTTGCAAACTTGCAAATAACCCCCTCCATCGGAAAAGTCCGGCCGGGAAAGAACAAAGGAAAACCGGCCGGAACGGAATGCAAACTGGCAACTCCAGAAAACTGGTCCCATAATAAATTACAGGAAAACCCCGATACTGTGTATACACACCCGCATTTGTATTCCCACTGAACACAAATGCAAAGAGAAAAAATCTACACTGTACTATACTAGGATCCGGCTTAAACCAAAGCCGGCTAGTAATATCCGTCCGATCCTGATCCGTGCAATACCGCACGTATCTGATCGAACCCTGCCATATATCTATACGGCCACTAGTACAAACCGTCCGATCCTGATCCGTGCAATACCGCATGTATCTGATCGGACCCTGCCATATCTCCATACGGCCTCTACAACGTTTCGCCCGAAAGCTTAAGTAACTGTAAGTGTGGTGGACTCTAAAGACTCGTCAATACTTTGGTTGTGGATTTAACCACTAGCACGTCAGAGGTATAAGCCAATACGTGATGGGCCACCAGCTATTGACCAAAAAGGACGTCGATGAGCGAACTCATCCTGACACCCTACTGAGCCTGTCAGTGACAATATCCGTACAGTCCGGTCCGTTCGTCTATGAGCATCGCATGGCGGGCCTAGGGGGTTGGTGATAGTCAGACCCCCAAAAGCGGTACAAGTCGTGTCGGAGTGAAGCCCAGAACACCCTGAGATACTACTGGAATACCTACCAGTAAATCTCCTGCCTTGGCCAAGGACTTCGTGTAATGGCTCTCCTAGACACAGCGCGACCTCACCCCCAATACCGGGAGAGACGAACCCCTGAAGATCCGCTCACTGCCTCCATGTGGCTCGGGACTGTACCCAACTAAAACCTGTTTGCACGTCTCCTTTGAGCGTGGTAGGGTAGTAATCAAAGTACAGTGGGAACTCACACGAGACAAATGATGATCCTCAGGTCGATGAACTAACCTGTACACATGTCACCAGGGAACTGCTATCTGACGTCAGGTATAAGACCAACAAGCATGTTCCCGGCGAGTCCTGTCCGGTGTACTCATAACCCAATGAGTACCTGTATACATCTTAGGTGAACCATCTGACACCAGTGGCTTGTGAGACCGGCCACCGCCCCTCGTCGGGGTCTCGACTGTATACACTAGTCTACTCTGGAGAATCGATGCCCTGTCTCGAAACTCCTACGACTAGGGACCATTTAAGGATGTGCTTATAGACTACCAGCTCCCACATATATGATCGCCCTCATACTGCTGGCAGTCAAGCAAGAATCCTAGGGGCTCTATCAACCTGTAATTGAGACCTGTAAGGTCACCTAAAGCAGTACACGATGATAAAGGTAAACCAGATAGCATACTATCATCTTGAGTAAAACTGTCCTATCGGGATAGGTCCTCCCTCAATCATTGCAATCACGTACCTGTGATCCAATAATTGACTCTGAGGGCACTATCTCCAACAATCTCCCACTTGCACTCAAGGCTAATTATTGCGATGTCGCATACTCACAGCCCGTGTGATACCGAACACCCAACTCCTCTACTAGTCAGTCCCACAAATCCCGTTTGCGAAACTATTGCGTTCGAGGAATAGCCTCAGTGAGTGGATCCGCCTTGATGTTTCTTTCTATGTCTCTCTATATCTCATGTTCGCGGAGAAAGCCATCTCCCGAAATGAGCAATACCTGTCTTAGAATATGTCTGGATGTCTGATGGGACCTAGCTCATGAATGAACTCCAAATCCAAACTTCTTAGACTGTATCGTCAACTGAACTTAATCAGTATCCTGCGCCATGCCTCCCTCAGTATTGCCTTGGACCATCTGCCCAAAATACTGCCCCATGTCAGAAGGAAAAACTATAACTCTGACAACCTTCCTGTCGTCCAGGTCACTTTGGAAGCCTGGAATGATAACTGTCTCCCGAATGAGGCTGTCGTTATCATATCCTTAGAACATCCACTTATGTTCTAAAACTGCTTCCGACCGTTTCTCCAGGATTGGATCAATGTCAACTTATTGCATCTACTGCAAAAAACAACATCTGGTGTGGTACTTGACATCTCATGATTGACTCAATTGCCTGAGCAAGTGATCTGCCAATCATGCACATCCCTCTCCCCTTTAGTCTGTAAGACACCTTAAGAGAGGGTGACTCCATTACCTGCAGGTACACTACCGTGCCAGGAGTCGTCCATTCTAAATACTCTTAGAATGCTGTCTAAGTACCCTAATTGGGAAACCACCCAAATCTAGATCTAAAACCATAGATCTAGTAACCAGTATGTCTGATATAATGTCCAAGTCCCATGTGGAGAAACCACTGTGTGACGACCAAAGTATAACCGATCGTAGTATAGGAGTTTCTTTTCCTATTCTGTGTACGTCATCCAAATACCATGACATCACACCCTACTACCTTCTCAACAGATCCATCCCTTATTCTGATGAAGTCAAACCTATGACTGTCATATCAGAAATTGATGATCTATCTCCGCTATGTCTGCTTTAGCCTATAAATAGACATAAGCTACCTGTTCACCAATGCTTCCGCTGCTCCCACTGACTATGACAACCCTCTGGCAGAGTCATATAAACGTACACTTCTAAAGCAAGTTTAGAACGACGCTATACTCATCCTCCTGCCGGGTCTCACAGTCTGGAACAAAAGCAACGGCAAGTGTGGGTAAACAAGAACCTCCCTGTCACCGTCCTTGAGGCTACCGGAGTACCCCTCGGGTGCCTGAGGTTGCCCATCTTATCTGCGGAGTGGCCAATAGAATGTCAAATCAGATTGAATCTTTAGGTTCCTATCAAATCTTCAGTAATCGTTTGTGGTTCTGGAATCACTTCCAGTTCTACCATACTCCCACTACTGTTTTCTGAAAAAATCCATTTTTATTAAAACTGTGGCGAGTCTAGAAAAATATCACTATTGATCTCCCAGATGGTAGAAAGTCAACCCTCGTCATAGCCTGGGTCAACCCACAAACAGCCATTACAGAAACGTGCCTTGAGTTGTCCAGTGTCTGGTTTTAATCATAAGCCGGACAACTCCCCGTACCTTAACATCGTTAAGATATGAACTGTTCTATATCCAATATAGAAACAGAGGCACTGATTTAATTTAACCAGATTCAAATCATGCAGCTGTCTCCAGTGCATGTCAACTAAATGGAAGGAGGCCGATCAGCGTTACTCAACTTAGGAGTGCTTCCAATTATGAATAACCTGAAAGAGAAGCAAGTTCTCTTAACCATTACTATCAACTGAATACCATTCACAAGTATCTACATCTTCGATTACCTTGAAGAATCCCGATACTTGCAATTCTTGGTTCTCTACTTTATTCATACACCTAAAACTTCTCAAAACTTAGACCATGTGTTTCTACGAAACACCTGTCTAAGAACTAGAGAAGTCATAAGTAAACCGAATATAGTACGAGGACCAACCCTTCTATCCTAATGGACACTGGACAACATACAATACTCTGTATAAGTCCCTTAAGTCTAATAACTCATTCACTGTGTGTCGTAGGTTGAAAACTGTACTATGGTTATGAAGAATTACACCGCTGTTCAATGCTCCTTACCTAATCATCCAATGATATAGGTAAATGTCATGGACATAATCTCAAAAAGATATATCTCACTCTATGAAAATAGACGTACAGATATATCAATTTGAAATTGGTGCACAACAACGGATATTCAAAACCAAATATTTGCCGTCCGGCAAACAACCCAGGTGACTTCCTCAAATATCACCAATTACATCGAATCCCGATATAATGAGGATGATCACCTAATTCACAATAACTTACTCCCACTCATCATCTGTAAAACCATACAGATGTGAGAATCAAACCTGGTAAATACATACCCTGGAGAAAGTGTCTAATTGGGAAATCAGTTTTCTTTTAATAGTACACAGTGAAATTGAAACATTGAAATGTTTCGATGGGGTATCCCGGTATTCCTAGTAATGCCACTTCCATTATCCAGATTCACAACTGTAACCGTATATCTCTTTGCCATCTCTCCAAATCCCTTTATATGTCTTTAGTCATTACCTTCTGTACACCCCTTTAGGCCAAATGGTTTTCTTCCTTCCCTACCGTTCGGCACCAGCCTATGGTTTGGAAGAAGACTATCCAATAAGCATAAAGGGTGTGCTGTCCTAATCCTAGGAGCACTCGCAATGCGAGAGAAGGTGAAGATAAAAGACAACCGAATGAACCTTATTTCTCCTGAACCAGGATCCATCCCCGAACTGGAACAAGATCCTTTCGAGTTCGTATATAACCATACAATGGATTATCCAATAAACTTGGGAACTTCGTAGTGATACAGAGTGTCCTGGAGAAATACAAAGGTGATTTAGGATTGGCGAAGAAATACTTGGTTTGGTCGTGAATAGCAGTCGCAATTTACTTTGCCCTCTTACTAATCCCTTGCTTTGTCTTAACTTAATACCTTCTGTACACCGTTTAGGCTAATTGGCTTTCTTCATTCCCCACCGTTCGGCACCAGCCTAAGGTTTGGAAGAAGACTATCCAATTTGCGTAATAGGTGTACTATCTCCTAAACCAAGGAGTACTCGCAACCTGAGAGAAGGTAAAAGGAAAAGACAACTGAATAGTCTTATTCGTTTTCTCCAGAACCGGAAACCATCCTCGAATTCCTTCGAGTTCGTATATAACCATACGATGGTTTTGTCCAATGGAAGTGGACATTCGTAGTAATACGGGGTGTCCTGGAGAAAAGGGTAGAAGTAGGAGTGACAAAGAGGTTTGCAACTCTGACAATCCAAAAGCCAGTGTTAAGAAGGTTCGGTCAACTTGGTCACTGAGTCATAGTCTAGGGTCGGGTCAATGGCCACTGCCAAAGAGAGAGAGAAAAGAAACACTCAGCGTGCACTCTAACCTAGATCAGAATGGTTATCACTTTATCTAATCAGGAAACCTCCCCCTGTACCGTCAAATTCTCCTCCAAACCTGAAAGAAGAATTAGTCGGGATCACCCGAGGAGTAAACCAACTCATCAGTGGGAATCGGGATCCAACTATCATTGCATGATAACGTGATGGAATCCGCTCACGTCATCACACTCCAGAAGGTATGCGCACATCTGGCAAGTTTCAGTTCTTTTGAAACTCCCGATGTGGAATTTTTTTACCCCATGCTCTTATGACCTTGACTTTGGCCAACATATCATAAGTCACATGTCAAGTTCTACCCGTCATTATCCAGGTTAATTTGAACCCACCCGTACCTACCCTTGACTTTGGCCAAAATGGTAGTACGACTGTCCCAAATCATCGCATCTATCTATACTGCATATGAATACCCAATAGCTACCAAACACTGTGCCTTGACTTTGGCCAACATACACAGCTTGAATACTATTGACTATTCATATGAAACGACGGAGGGCTACGAATGGTTTCTGGCGAAAACCTTTAACGTAATGAACTTGATATCGTTGAAGGAACTGATAGCTTTATAAAAATATAGTGACGAAAACCTTTGCTAAAGAGGTCACTCCCGGTGAAGGGATCTCGGCTCTTTTCCCGTAGAATGAGGTGCAGGATATTCCAACCGAATACCACGATGCAAAGCAAAAGCAATCGGCTATAGTGAAGTTATTTCCCTGACGCAAACTTCTGTCCAAGGGGTCACTCCCGGTGAAGGGATCTCGGCCCTTGCCTCGTCGACTGAGGAGCAGGATATTCTAACTGAATACCACGATGCAAAACAAAAGAGAACGTCCTTGCAATAACAGCTTTTTGAAAAAAATGTTCCAACAACATCAGAATAGATTTGTTTATCTTGCATTGATCCGAATCAACGCAGTCCCATCAATTGATCACACCACAAAAGAACGAAAATAATGATGTACGTATATGCCATCCGCATTCGCCACTGGGTCCCGTCATCACCCGTTAGGTTACTTAACTAACGACAGAGAGGGGACTGGACTAGCGCGGATGCAAAACATATACAACATCTACTAGTATATATATAATATATAATTTTCGCTCAAGGCGTGAAAAAATGCAACATTACAGAAATGTACAGCATTACAGAACAATACAGATATCTGGGATCCCCGGGTTTCACAGAGCCACTACTGAAACCCGACGTTCCCCTGGTCGTGTGGATAGCCTGTGCAATAAAATCCTAGACCCCTACGGGCACGGCAAGTCACCCGCCAAGACCTGAAGCGAGGAAGTCCCCTTCAGCACCGTGAATGGACCACCCAGCACTTCACGGAATCCGGTAACTTGGGCACCCCTCCTGGGTCAACCTGTACCCCATACGAGTGCGGCGAATAGCCCGCCAATCCTAGAGTGAAGCCCCTCCGTCTCAATGCCATGAGATGAGGGCCCGTTGCCCTCTAGAACCCGGCTATCCGTGCACCCCTCCGCGGGGTAATCCTAGTACAGAAAGTAAAATATACATACAACGGGTACATCGACCGCAACCTGGTCGTGCCCCAAAATAATAATACAAACAGGCAGTGACGGCAGTCCACATGTCGGACGCTCGCCCCGCAATATCAAATGTACATAATACAACAAAACTGTACTACCACTGCAACCAGGCTATCCCCCACGACCAATCCGCAACATCACAGCAATACAAAGAACATCAACGTGAAGGTCACGTTCTCAAATCCGTCTAACCGGGCTATAGCAGTTAGACAGGATTTACCGATCAAGTGACATTCACGGTCGCAGATATAATGTAAATACTGTGAACTAATGTGTTTAAAATATCCGATTGATCAAATTTACCAAGTGGGCCCCCAAGCAATACTGTAGCACTCCAAGAAATTCTGGGCCCAAAAATAATATTCCAGAAACCCTATTTTTTACCCCAGAAGCCCACTGGAAAAATTTGAAGCATTGATCCCTCCATACTGCGGCGGAACCGCGGCGCTAAGTGGGGTTTGGCCGCGGTTCCGCGCTCTCCCTGAAAGATAAATGTCTCAAATTTCCCCAGAATTCTTAGGACTTCCAGTACATCAATTTTCTACAACCTGAAAAATTTTTAGAGCCAGGAAAAATTCGACAGAAAACTGATGTGAAGAAAACGCGGGTTTTTGGAATTTTGTTCGATCGAAAGTATAAACACATTAGACAAAGCTAGACTAGGTTAATGGCCTGGCTCTGATACCAATGTAAGTGCACGGCGGCGCCCCCGGCCGTCGATCCAACGCCGGAATGCGGAAGCGGTGATAAACTTTAATTTTGCAAACTAGCAAATCGGCACCACCGCGCACTATACACCCGGATCGGACCATTAAACTAGATCTAGCTAACCACAAGACGGGTTATAGATATACCGAGTGATCTGAGTCCTCCGGTCTTCTCGTCGTCGTCCCGATCTCATGCGGAAACTCCGGTCGTCGCCTCCTCGCCGGAAGGGCACCACGTAGCCGGATTCTTTTACGGGCTCCCACCTCTGGACCGAGGCAACTCGGGCGCGAAGTTGGCTAGCTGACGCGTCCAAGATTTGCTGTAGGCAAGTGTAGAAAACATGTCTCTTGGGGTTTATGTAGTTGCCATTGATGGAGAAATCAATATGAACTTTGGAAGAGGTGAGAAGGATTTTGTGAGCAAGCCAAAATGAGATGTATCAAATTTCCCTCATACCAAAATGAAAACTCTCTCATTCTCTCCCAAATTGTGGTCGGCCTCTCTCATCAAAATGGTGGAGGGATAAACATAATACATGAGGGAGGTGAGTGTAGTAAAAGGTGGAGGGTGACCACATCCAAAAGGTAATGATAACAATGTCACACTAAATCAAATCCACTTCTAATCAACTCCAATCACAATAAAGCAAGCCATCATGAAAAAGCAAAGATGCTTAACCTTTCATAATGCCACAAGTGCAAGAAACTCCCTCCACAAATGTTATTTGCGAACTTGCAAATAACCCCCTCCATCGGAAAAGTCCGGCCGGGAAAGAACAAAGGAAAACCGGCCGGAACGGAATGCAAACTGGCAGCTCCAGAAAACTGGTCCCGTAATAAATTACAGGAAAACCCCGATACCGTGTATACACACCCGCATTTGTATTCCCACTGAACACAAATGCAAAGAGAAAAAATCTACACTGTACTATAATAGGATCCGGCTTAAACCAAAGTCGGCTAGTAATATCCGTCCGATCCTGATCCGTGCAATACCGCACGTATCTGATCGAACCCTGCCATATATCCATACGGCCACTAGTACAAACCGTCCGATCCTGATCCGTGCAATACCGCACGTATCTGATCGGACCCTGCCATATCTCCATACGGCCTCTACAACGTTTCGCCCGAAAGCTTGAGTAACTGTAAGTGTGGTGGACTCTAAAGACTCGTCAATACTATGGCTGTGGATTGAACCACTAGCACGTCAGAGGTATAAGCCAATACGTGATGGGCCACCAGCTATTGACCAAAAGGGACGTCGATGAGCGAACTCATCCTGACACCCTACTGAGCCTGTCAGTGACAATATCCGTACAGTCCGGTCCGTTCGTCTATGAGCATCGCATGGCGGGCCTAGGGGGTTGGTGATAGTCAGACCCCCAAAAGCGGTACAAGTCGTGTCGGAGCGAAGCCCAGAACACCCTGAGATACTACTGGAATACCTACCAGAAAATCTCCTGCCTTGGCCAAGGACTTCGTGTAATGGCTCTCCTAGACACAGCGCGACCTCACCCTCAATACCGGGAGAGACGAACCCCTGAAGATCCGCTCACTGCCTTCATGTAGCTCGGGACTGTACCCAACTAAAACCTGTTTGCACGTCTCCTTTGAGCGTGGTAGGGTAGTAATCAAAGTACAGTGGGAACTCACACGAGACAAATGACGATCCTCAGGTCGATGAACTAACCTGTACACATGTCACCAGGGAACTGCTATCTGACGTCAGGTATAAGACCAACTAGCATGTTCCCGGCGAGTCCTGTCCGGTGTACTCATAACCCAATGAGCACCTGTATACATCTTAGGTGAACCAACTGACACCAGTGGCTTGTGAGACCGGCCACCGCCCCTCGTTGGGGTCTCGACTGTATACACTAGTCTACTCTGGAGAATCGATGCCCTGTCTCGAAACTCCCACGACTAGGGACCATTTAAGGATGTGCTTATAGAATACCAGCTCCCACATATATGATCGCCCTCATACTGCTGGCAGTCAAGCAAGAATCCTAGGGGCTCTATCAACGTGTAATAGCGACCTGTAAGGTCACCTAAAGCAGTACACGATGATAAAGGTAAACCAGATAGCATACTATCATCTTGAGTTGTAGGGTTCCTAGGCACATTATAGAGGTCTCACAAGGCATCAACCATGCCAATTTAAAATTTTATGGGTGCCGAGAAACCCTAATACGGAACGTCGGCTAGAATTCTAGGCGAAACATTAAACTAGTTAACGACTTAACTAAAGGAGAGAGGCTGTAAGTCTACGCTAGCGCCCCGGCCGTCTACAGACGCCAAATGCGGAACAAAAACTTTTTAACTGGCGCTATCGTATACTTTAACCCGGATCTGCCATTATTGCTAAACTAACAAACTGTAAAGAGTGTAGAATGGTTATACCGAACGATCCGAGTCCTTCGTTCTTCAACCATCATCCCACGCTCCGTTGCGGCTGCTCCGATCTCGTCGATCTCCGATGTCCTTCGTCGAGGTGGCACCACATGATCGGTTCTTTAAACGGGCTCCCGCCTCTGACTCGAGGCAACTCGATCGTCAAGTTTGCTAAAAGAGACGACCAAGATTGATGTAGAGAATGAGTAGATGACTTTGTCTCACTTCGTCCAAATCCGTGGACGATCGGTTAATGAAGTTGCCGTGGAAATTGGGTGATGGAATGAAATGAACTGTGAATTCCATACACCCCAAAACTATCATATCTTTTCTAACCGAAATGAAACCTCAAGTGAGAGTGAGAATGAGGAGAGAGAGAGGGCAAGCCATATATAGCAAGAGGGAGGTGACCGTAGGAGAAGGGGGTGACCTTAAGCAAAAACTTCTCACTTAAAAGATCAAGAAGAAAAGATCTTAAGGAAAACAAAAAGCATTAAGGTTAAAGCATGACTCACTAACCTAGTCATCATGCATTAATGAACCCTTAAATGCAACCAATGAAAACTCAACACCAATAATCCTAGTCACCTCATCTAGAAACTTCTAGAAGAATCCACACTCATCTCAAGAAAAGATAAACCCGTCTTTAACCAAATGTTAAAAGACGGCTGATAGAAAACTGGAAACTGGCAACTTCCAAAAGTGATCCTGAAACGAATTTCAGGACAACCCCGAAACTGTATAAATATACCCGCATTTGTATTACGACCGAATACAAATGCAACTGAGACAAAGATATTATACCTACTCAATATAATACTCGGATCCGGCTTAAACCAAAGCCGACCAGTATCATCTGTCCGAAAATCGACACGTGCGTAAACGCACGTGCATTTTCCGAACCCTGCCATAAAACCATACGGCCTCTACAACGTTTCGCCCGAACTTGGGAAACTGCCTGTGGGGGACTCTAATGACTCGTCAGCACCCTGGCAGTGGGTTTAACCACAAACCGTCAGCGGCACTAGCTATGCGTAACGGCTGCCCATGGACTGACCTCAAGGGTGGCCGAGGAGCGAACTCAAGGGAGACCGATGAGCGAACTCCTCCGAAAACCCTACTGAGCCTAACAGTGACAATGTATATACAGTCCGGTCCGTTCGTCAATGAGTATCGCATATCCGCCTAGAGGGCTAGTAACGTCAGACCCCCTTTAGCAGTATAAGTCTTGTCGGAGTGTAGCCCAGAATGCCCTGAGATACTACTGGAATACCTACCAGTAAATCTCCTGCCTCGGCCGAGGGCTTTGCGTAATGGCTCTCCTAGACACAGCACGATCTCGCCCCCAATACCGGGAGAGACGAATCCCCTGCCGATCCGCTCACGTGCCTCCATATGGCTCGGGACTGTACCCAAAAGCTACCTGTTTGCACGACTCCTTTGAGCCGTGGTAGGGTAGAAATCAAAGCACAGTGGGAACTCACACGAGACAAATGACGACCTCAGGTCGATGAACTAACCTGTACACATGTCACCAGGGAACTGCTATCTGACGATAGGTATAGTACTAACTAGCAGATTCCCGGCGAGTCCTGTCCGGTGTACTCATAACCCAATGAGCACCTGTATACATCTTAGGTGATCCAACTGACACCAGTGGCTTGTGAGACCGGCCACCGCCCCTCGTCGGGGTCTCGACTGTACACACTAGTCTACTCCGGAGTATCGATGCCCTGTCTCGAAACTCCCACGACTAGGGACCACAATTAAGGATATGCATATAAACTACCCAACTCTCACGTATATGATCGCCCTCATACTGTTGGTAGTAAAGCAAGATCCTAAGGGCTCTATCAAAGTGTAACATGCAATCAGTCACCTGAACATGTACACGACTGATAAAGTCAAACCAGATAGCATACTATCATCTCGAGTAAGACTGTCCTACTGGGATAGGTCCTCCGCAATCATTGCAATCACGTACCTGCGATCCAATAATTGACTATGAGGGCACTATCTCCAACAATCTCCCACTTGCACTCAAGGCTAATATTGCGATGTCGACTACTCACAGCCCGTGTGAAACCGAACATCCAACTTCTCTACTAATCAGTTTCACAAAGCCCGTTTGTAAAACTATTGTGTTCGAGAAATAGCCTCGGTGAGTGGATCCGCCTAGAAGTTTCTTTCTGTATCTCTCTTAATCTCAAGTTCGCGGAGAAAGCCATCTCCCGAATTGAGTAGTACCTGTCTTAGAATATGTCTGGATATCTGATGGGACCTTAGTTCATAAATGAACTCCATATCCAAACTTCTTAGACTGTATGGATCACTGAACCTAATCAGTATCCGGCACCATGCCACCCACAGTATCCTCTGGACCACCTGTCCACAATACTGTCCCTCGTCAGAGGGAAAACTAAAACTCTGACAAACACTCTGTCATCCATGTCACCTTTGAAGCCTGGAATGATAACCGTCTCCCGAAAGAGGCTGCCGTTATCAAATCCGCAGAACATGTACCAATGTTCTAAAACTGCTTCCTTATGTTTCTCCAGGATTGGATTAATACAAACTTATTGCATCTAGTGCAAAACCAACATTTGGTGTGGTACTTGACATCTTATGATTGACTCAATTGCCTAAGCAAGTGATCTGCCAATCATGCACATCCCTTTCCCCTTTAGTCTATACGACACCTTTAGAGAGGGTGACTCCATCACCTGCAGGTACACTACCATGCTAGGAGTCAACTATTCTAAAAACCATTAGAATATCTGTCAAAGTACCCACATTGGGAAACTACCCAAATCCAGATCTAAAGCCATAGATCCAGAAATCAGAATGTCAAATATTATATCCATATCCTGTCTGGAGAAACAACTGTGTGACGACCACAGTCCAACCGATCGTAGTATAGGAATTTTACTTCCTACTCTGTGTATGTCATCCAGATACCATGACATCACACCCTACTACCTTCTTAACTGATCCATCCCCTATTCTGATTGAAGTCAAACCCATGACTGTCACATCAAAATTAGATGATCTATCTCCGCTATAACTGCTCAAGTCTATAAATAGACATAAGCTACTTGCCCACCATGCTTCCGTTGCTCCCACTGACTACGACAACCCTCCTACCGGGTCTCATATCCTGGAACAACAGTAGTGTCAAGTCTGGGTAGATAAGAACCTCCATGTCACCGTCCTTGAGGCTACCGAAGTACCTCTCGGGTGTCTGAGGTTACCTACCATACCTGCGGAGTGGCTATTGGAATGTCAAACCTGATTGAATGTATAGGTCCTATTAAATTTTTCCGTAATCATTCGCGGTTCTGGAATCACTTCCAGTTCTACCATACTCCCACTTCTGTTTTCTGAAAAAGATCCATTTTTACTAAAACTGTGGCGAGTCAAGAACAATATCACTATTGATCTTCTAAATGGTAGAATATCAACCCTCGTCATAGCCAGGGTCAACCCACAAACAGCCATTACAGAAACGTGCCCTGAGTTATCCAGTGTCTGGTTTTAATCATAAGCTGGACAACTCCCCGTACCTTAATTTCTTCTAAGGTACGAACTATTCTATATCCAATATAGAAACTTTGGCACTTATTTAATTGGAACCAAGATTCAATCCATGCAGCTGTCTCCGGTGCATATCAACTTAATGGAAAGAGGTCAATCAGCATTACTCAATTTAGGAATCCATCCAATTATGAGTAACCTGAAAGAGAAACACGTTTCTCAAAACCATCACTATCATCTGAATACCAATCACAAGAATCTTCATCTTCGATCTCTTTGAAGAATCCCGATACTTGTGATACCTGGTTCTCTACTTTATTCTTATACCCACAACTTCTCAAAACTTAGACCTTGTATTTCTACGAAACACTCGTCTAAATACTAGAGAAGTTATAAGTAAATAGAACATAGTACGAGGACCTACCCCTTTGTCCTGATGGACACTGGACAACATACAATACTCTGTATAGGTCCGCTGAGTTGAACAACTCAAAACCTGTGCGTTGTAGGTGGAAAACTGTACCCTGGCGATTTCCTCAAATATCACCAATTACAACGAATTCCGATATAATGAGGATGATCACCTGATTCCCAATATCTTACTCCCACTCATCATCTGTAAAACCATACAGATATGAGAATGAAACCTGGTAAATACATACCCTTGGAGTAAGTGTCTAATCGGGAAAACAGTTTTTCCTTTAACAATGCACTGAAACATGAAAATGTTTCGTAGGGGTATCCTGGTATTCATAGCAATGCCTCTTCCATAATCCAATTCATGACTTTAACCGTATATTTTATTGCCATCTCTCCAAATCCCTTTATTTGTCTTTAGTCGTTACCTTCTGTACACCATCATTAGGCTAACTGGTTTTCTTCCTTCCCTACCGTTCGGCACCAGCCTATGGTTTGGAAGAAGACTATCCAGTAAGCATAATAGGTGTACCCTCCTAAACCAAGGAGTACTCGCAACTGAGAGAAGGTGACGATAAAAGACAACTGAATAATACCTTATTCTTCTTAAAGGTGAAATAGGAGCGGCGATGAAGTACACGGTTTTGGTCGTGAATGATATTAGTCGCAATTTACTTTGCCCTCTTTCTAATCCCTTTATTTTGTCTTTACATATTACCTTCTGCACACCCTACTTAGGCTAATTGGTTTTCTTCATTCCCTACCTTTCGGCACCAGCCTATGGTTTGGAATAAGACTATCCAATAGGCGTAATAGGTGTACTCTCCTAAACCAAGGAGCTCTCGCAACCTGAGAGAAGGTGATAATAAAAGACAACTGAATAAACCAATTCTATTTCTCCTGAACCTTGATCCATCCTCGAAGAAGTCCCTTCGAGTTCGTATATAACCATACGATGGCTCTATCCAATGGAAGTGGATATCCGTAGTAATACGGGTGTTCGGAGAAATTCAAAGGGTAAAAGAAGGAGTGGCAATGACTTATGCAACTCAGACAATCCAAAAGCCAGTATTTTAAGAAGGTTCGGTCAACCTGGTCACTGAGTCATAGTCTAGGGTCGGTCAAAGGTCGCTGCCAAAGAGAGAGAGAGAAAAGAAACACTCTGCGTGCACTCTATCCTAGATCAGAATGGTCATCATTTAATCTAATCCGGAAACCTCCCACTGTCCTGTCAAATTCTCCTCCAAACCTAAAGAAGAATCAATCGGGATCACCCGAAGAGTAAACCAACTCATCAGTGGGAATCAGGATCCAACTCTCATCGCATGATAAGGTGATGGAATGCATCCACGTTACTCATACTCCAGAAGGTATGCGCATACTCGGCAAGTTTCAGTTTCTTTAGAAACTCCTGATATAGTTTTTGCCCCATGCTCTTATGATCGTGACTAAGGGCCACCAAACCATAAGTCACATGTCAAGTTCTGCCCGTCATTATCTTGTTAATTTGAACCCACCCGTACTCGCCCTTGACTAAGGGCCAACAAGGCTGTACGACTGTCCCAAACCAACTCATCTATCTATGCAACAAATGAATACCCAGCAGCTACCAAACACTATGCCTTGACTAAGGGCCAACAAGCATAGCTTGAATACTACTGACCATCCATAAGAAACGACGGAGGGCTACGGCTGGTTTTTGGCGAAAAACCTTTAGCGTAGTGAACTTGATATCGCTGAAGGAACCTGATAGCTTTTTAAAATATAGTGGCGAAAACCTTTTGCTAAAGAGGTTACTCCTGGTAAAGGGATCTCGGCTCTTTCCTCGTGGAATGAGGTGCAGGATATTCCACTGAATACCGCTATGCAAAGCAACTTGTAATCGACTATAGTGAAGTTATTACGCTGACGCAAACTTCTGCCCAAGGGGTCAGTCCCGGTGAAGGGATATCAGCCCTTGCCCCGTCGAATGAGGTGCAGGATATTCCACTGAATACCGCTATGCATAACAAAAGGAAACGTCTTTGCAATAACACTTTTTAAATTGTTCCAACAACTGTATACAGGTTTGTTTTTACTTTGCGTTGATCAGAATCAACGCAGTCCCATCAATAATCACACCAGAAAAGAACGAAAATAAAATGTACGTATATGCCATCCGCATTCGTCACTGGGTCCCGTCATCACTCGTTAGGTTACTTAACTAACGACAGAGCTGGGGCTGGACTAGCGCGGGTGTAAAACATATACAACATCTAATAGTATATAAACCAATATACAATAATCGCTCCAGGCGTGATAGCATGCAACATTACAGAAAAGTAATAAGCATCACAGAACAATACAGATAATCTGGGATCCCCGAGTTTCACAGAGCCGCTGCTGAAACTCGACGTTCCCCTGTCGTGTGGATAGCCTGTGCAATGAAACCTAGACCCCTACGGGTGCGGCAAGTTACCCACCAAGACCTGAAGCGAGGCAGCCCCCTACAGCATAGTGAATGGACCACCTAGCACTCCACGGAATCCGGTAAGCTTGGGCACCCCTCCTTGGGTCAACCTGTACCCCCTACGAGTGCGGCGAATAGTCTGCCAATTCTGAAGTGGGGCCCCTCTGCCTCTCAAAGCCATGAGATGCGGACCCGTTGCTTTCCCGAACCCGGCTATCCGTGCACTCCGTCGCGGGGTAAAACCTAGTACAGTAATGAAAAATAGTACAATAGGTACATCGACCGCAACCTGGTCGTGCCCCAAAAGAATATAATACAACAGACAGTGACGGCTGTCCACAAGTTGGACGCTCGCCCCGCAATATCAAATGTACAAATAAACTCAAACTGTACTACCATTGCACACTGCTATCCACCACGACAAATCCGCAACAATACAGCACAACACAGAACATCAACGCGAATGTCACGTTCGCAAACCCGTCTAAAAGAACTATAGCAATCAGACGCGGTTTACCGATCAAATGACATTCCCGGTCGGAGATATAATGTAAGCGCTGTAAACTAACGTGTTTAAATTTCGATCGACCAAAGATCAAATATCAAGAAGTGGGCCCCACGGCTTACTGGTGAACAGTAACAAAACCTGGGCGTAAATGATATATATCAAAAATCACAAAATCCCAAATAAAGCCAACTGAGAAAAACTGGTGCACTGTTCCCTCTGAAGTGCGGCGGTTCCGCGGTCAAACCCTAGGTTTGACCGCGGAAGCGCGGCGCTTTGGTGGGATCACGTGACCGTCTTTTCTCAGATGTCTTAGAAAACCCTGCACTGATTTTTAAGATATACAGAAATCAATTTTGACACCGTTTAAAATCAACAGAAACTGTCGGCTAGGATTTTTGTGTTTTTCGATTTTCGGTCGGATCGATGTTTTAAACGCGTTAGCACAAGTTAGTATAGCAAAATGGTGAGGCTCTGATACCACTGTAAGTCTACGCTAGCGCCCCGGCCGTCTACAGACGCCAAATGCGGAACAAAAACTTTTTAACTGGCGCTATCGTATACTTTAACCCGGATCTGCCATTATTGCTAAACTAACAAACTGTAAAGAGTGTAGAATGGTTATACCGAACGATCCGAGTCCTTCGTTCTTCAACCATCATCCCACGCTCCGTTGCGGCTGCTCCGATCTCGTCGATCTCCGATGTCCTTCGTCGAGGTGGCACCACATGATCGGTTCTTTAAACGGGCTCCCGCCTCTGACTCGAGGCAACTCGATCGTCAAGTTTGCTAAAAGAGACGACCAAGATTGATGTAGAGAATGAGTAGATGACTTTGTCTCACTTCGTCCAAATCCGTGGACGATCGGTTAATGAAGTTGCCGTGGAAATTGGGTGATGGAATGAAATGAACTGTGAATTCCATACACCCCAAAACTATCATATCTTTTCTAACCGAAATGAAACCTCAAGTGAGAGTGAGAATGAGGAGAGAGAGAGGGCAAGCCATATATAGCAAGAGGGAGGTGACCGTAGGAGAAGGGGGTGACCTTAAGCAAAAACTTCTCACTTAAAAGATCAAGAAGAAAAGATCTTAAGGAAAACAAAAAGCATTAAGGTTAAAGCATGACTCACTAACCTAGTCATCATGCATTAATGAACCCTTAAATGCAACCAATGAAAACTCAACACCAATAATCCTAGTCACCTCATCTAGAAACTTCTAGAAGAATCCACACTCATCTCAAGAAAAGATAAACCCGTCTTTAACCAAATGTTAAAAGACGGCTGATAGAAAACTGGAAACTGGCAACTTCCAAAAGTGATCCTGAAACGAATTTCAGGACAACCCCGAAACTGTATAAATATACCCGCATTTATATTACGACCGAATACAAATGCAACTGAGACAAAGATATTATACCTACTCAATATAATACTCGGATCCGGCTTAAACCAAAGCCGACCAGTATCATCTGTCCGAAAATCGACACGTGCGTAAACGCACGTGCATTTTCCGAACCCTGCCATAAAACCATACGGCCTCTACAACGTTTCGCCCGAACTTGGGAAACTGCCTGTGGGGGACTCTAATGACTCGTCAGCACCCTGGCAGTGGGTTTAACCACAAACCGTCAGCGGCACTAGCTATGCGTAACGGCTGCCCATGGACTGACCTCAAGGGTGGCCGAGGAGCGAACTCAAGGGAGACCGATGAGCGAACTCCTCCGAAAACCCTACTGAGCCTAACAGTGACAATGTATATACAGTCCGGTCCGTTCGTCAATGAGTATCGCATATCCGCCTAGAGGGCTAGTAACGTCAGACCCCCTTTAGCAGTATAAGTCTTGTCGGAGTGTAGCCCAGAACGCCCTGAGATACTACTGGAATACCTACCAGTAAATCTCCTGCCTCGGCCGAGGGCTTTGCGTAATGGCTCTCCTAGACACAGCACGATCTTGCCCCCAATACCGGGAGAGACGAATCCCCTGCCGATCCGCTCACGTGCCTCCATATGGCTCGGGACTGTACCCAAAAGCTACCTGTTTGCACGACTCCTTTGAGCCGTGGTAGGGTAGAAATCAAAGCACAGTGGGAACTCACACGAGACAAATGACGACCTCAGGTCGATGAACTAACCTGTACACATGTCACCAGGGAACTGCTATCTGACGATAGGTATAGTACTAACTAGCAGATTCCCGGCGAGTCCTGTCCGGTGTACTCATAACCCAATGAGCACCTGTATACATCTTAGGTGATCCAACTGACACCAGTGGCTTGTGAGACCGGCCACCGCCCCTCGTCGGGGTCTCGACTGTACACACTAGTCTACTCCGGAGTATCGATGCCCTGTCTCGAAACTCCCACGACTAGGGACCACAATTAAGGATATGCATATAAACTACCCAACTCTCACGTATATGATCGCCCTCATACTGTTGGTAGTAAAGCAAGATCCTAAGGGCTCTATCAAAGTGTAACATGCAATCAGTCACCTGAACATGTACACGACTGATAAAGTCAAACCAGATAGCATACTATCATCTCGAGTAAGACTGTCCTACTGGGATAGGTCCTCCGCAATCATTGCAATCACGTACCTGCGATCCAATAATTGACTATGAGGGCACTATCTCCAACAGAGGCTGCAACCTTTGTAGATCCGTTTCTCTACTTCCTTAGCTCCACGTAGGCGTCCTCTCGCTGTTCATCTCGAATCCCGAACTCAATCGTCGGCTTCATCGGAGAAATGGGCGAGCTAGGTCGTCGGCTTCGTGCCGAAGATGATCTACGTCGAGGCATCACAAGTTCAAGCTCCAACTTCACCAAGTTGTGAAACTTGTGAAGAAAACACCCAAAACCACTTGGCAAGAGGTAGAGGATGAAGAAATAGGAGGTGGGTTCACTTTAGAATTGGATTTCTCACTCTTTAGCTCAAGGTGCCATTAATGGTGTCAAGCTTTTTCTTTGAAGAAGAAGAAGAAGATGAAGATAGAATATGATAAGTATTAGATTAAAAAATGAGAATAATATCATTACTTATCATATACTAACCATGGTGAAGTGCAGAGAGCAAACTAGGGTTAGGTGCATGGTTAGGTTAAGAGAAGAAAACAAAAATGGTCAATTATTCAACAATTCATGAAGCTTCATGAAAGAAACAAATAAAACCACCATTTTTCTTTTCCTTTCCAAAATGAATAATCAATATAAATAAATGAATAAGTAAATAAAACCCTAACCATTCATATAACCATGGTTTAATCTTTACACAAGCAAAAGTTAACATGTATCATCAAACATGATACAAACATGTGCACAAAAGTATATCACATATACAACTTGCACATCAAGTGAGAAAATCCATTTAAAGTGAACCAATACTAGTTAATGCAAAGTAATATATCAAATATATAATTATACATTAAATCAACATTTGATTCAATGATCCGGTCATGTCGCACATAACCGACTAGTATCTAATGTATCGATTTATCGAATCAATGATTCGATAACTAGGTCATATCGCATACAACCAATCGAAACATTCATCGCGAGAATGAAATGCGGTATCACATACACGCATTATTCTCGGTCCCGCACATATCTCATATGCGCTCCTATTTCGTTTCGCTTGAGCCAGGAAACCTCTGTGTAGGACTCTAAAGACTCGTCAATACGCCGGTAGCAGATGATGATCATATCAAGCACCCACAAGCCTCAAGCGGTCTGCTAAACGTAACGGCCATCCGGGTATTGAGCGATCAGAAGATCGATGAGCCAGCCCGCTCACACTCCTGTGAATCCAACCAGTAACACTTACCGTACAGTCCGGTCTGTTCGTCTGATATGTCGCATATCAAGTCTAGGCGTAGTAAACGTCAGACCCCAATAACCGATAAGTCGTGCCGATGTGAGGCTCATAACGGGTCGAGAAACTACTGGTAACACTTACCAGCAAATCTCTGATCAGCCCTGGCCAGGGACTTCCCTGTTACGGCCAATCGAGCACAGCGTAACATCAACCCCCAATACCGGGAGAGACGAAACCCCTCCTATCGCTCATTCCCTCCATGTGACTCGGGACTGTACCCAAAGATCACCGTTTTGCACGCCCTCATGGACGTGGTAAGGTGGAGATCAAAGTACAGTGGGAACCACACAAGACTCTATGACGATCTCGGGTCAACAGACTACTCTGTACCAGTGTCACCAGAGAACTGCCATCTGACGTGAGGTATAATACCATCTGGGTGTTCTCGGCGAGTCCGTCCAGTGTACCCAGTCTCCACTGAGCACCCGTATACCATCTCTGATGTCAAACACCAATGGATATGGGATCATCCATCGCCCATCTCATGGGTCGAGAAGCGTATACGCTAGTCTACACTGGTATATCGATGCCCCGTCTCGATACACCCACGACTAGGGACCTTGAAGGATGTACCTATGGACTACCATGTCCCCACTAGTATGATCTGCATCATAGTCCAGGTAGTCAAGTACACATCCTAAGGGCTTTACCAACATGTAACTATAAGACAGTATAAAGAGACTAGTATACATGTTAAGATAAAGAGCAACCGGATAGCATACTATCATATCGAGCAAGAAAGTCATCTCTATATATGTCCAAGCATCCAATATAATATACATCATCTGTACAATACTGGCCTCTAGGGCATACATACAACTAACATGAGTAAGACTCTCCTATCGGGATAGGTCCTCCCTCAATCATTGCAATCACGTACTTGTGATCCAATAATTGACTCTGAGGGCACTATCTCCAATAGGTACTAGCTGTACGTAACGGGCTACTAGGTATTGACCAAATGGGAGGTCGATGAGCGAACTCATCCTGACACCCTACTGAGCCTGTCAGTGACAATATCCATACAGTTCGGTCCGTTCGTCTATGAGCATCGCATGGCGGGCCTAGGAGGTTGGTAAAAGTCAGACCCCCAAAAGCGGTACAAGTCGTGTTGGAGTGTAGCCCAGGACACCCTGAGATACTACTGGAATACCTACTAGTAAATCTCCTTCCTTGGCCAAGGACTTCGTGTAATGGCTCTCCTAGACACAGCGCGATCTCACCCCCAATACCGGGAGAGACGAAACCTCTGCCGATCCGCTCACTGCCTCTATGTGGCTTGGGACTGTACCCAACTAAAACCTGTTTGCACGACTCCTTTGAGCCGTGGTAGGGTAGTAATCAAAGAACAATGGGAACCCACACGAGACAAATGATGATCTCAGGTCGATGAACTAACCTGTACACATGTCACCAGGGAACTGCTATCTGACGTCAGGTATAATACCAACTAGCATGTTCCTGGCAAGTCCTGTCCGGTGTGCTCATAACCCAATGAGCACCTGTATACATCTTAGGTCAACCAACTGACACAAATGGTTTGTGAGACCGACCACCACCTCTCGTCGGGGTCTCGACTGTATACACTAGTCTATTAATGGAGTATCGATGCCTAGTCTCGAAACTCTCACGTATATGATCGCCATAACACTGCTGGTAGTCAAGCAAGAATCCTATAGGCTCTATCAACGTGTAATAGCGACCTGTAAGGTCACTGATTGAAAAGATTTCGGATTGTGTAGTATGGAAAATTGTAAAGAAATCACAACCAAAAATTATTTGACCGCAATCAACAACGGTGTCGGGTGTAGATTGTAAGTGAGTGCGGATCGTCCACAGGGACAGTGTAATAGTTCGTCTTTTGAATTAGATGAGTCGAAACTTTAAAGAAAAGAAAAGAAAACAATTCAAGATTTGTATTTGAAGTTCAAGAATTAGAAAAACTAGATCTAATAACAAGGAAAAGATAGAATCAAGAATTGATAGTTTGATGATTTTTCCAAACCAAATATCAAGAATCGAAATGAGGCTCGTAGGAATCGATCGGATCTATAGATGTGATGTAATCTTACAATGACGTATTCTTATCCTTCGATGAATTGATACTAGATCGATGATGATCGACGAGAATTAGCGATTTCTTGTGAAACTAGGGTTTCATCTTATCCCTTGTTCTTTCATCGATATCATTCACATTCTAGCCTCTAGTAATTTCAAGAAACGATCGTAGATTCCTAATTTCAAGCGATCAAAATCAAGAAAGCATCGCTACGAAACTAGGTCATCGATTCTTGAACTTGCTAGGGTTTACAAAACTCGTAGGACTTAAAAATCGTTTTAAGATTTGTTACATCATCTTTCTATTGATCGTCTCGGCTCCTTTACGAGCGGAGTTTTACTCAAACATCATCACAAGAACTCAAATTACAAATTGAGATCGAATCATGATGCAAGAATTTAAAGAAAGCAAGATTAAAGAATTTCACCTTTTATTTATATCAACAATTTCATTACATTCGCTCAAGAACTACAAGAGGAAGAACTCGATCGTCGATTTGGCTTCGCTCGTCTCCGTGAGTCGCGGATCGGCTTGGATCACTTGCCCGATTGAAGATCGGCTCGGCTCATAAAAGGTTGAAGGCTTCTCACTTGATTTGGTACTCAAGATCTTGAATTTGGAGTGGAATTAGGGTTAGGGTTTCGCACAAGTCTTGTCACCAGACTTGTGGAAGAAGATGAAGAAAGAGGTAAAGATTAAGGAACTAATGAAGAACTAACTAAGATTGATTAGCCCTTAACCCTAGGTCTAGGCTTCTATTTATAGACTTCCCTAAACCCTAGATCTAGGATTAGAATTTGAATTTCCCTCCAAAAGTTAGTTAGAGAGATTTGAATTTCCGTCCAAAAATTTGTTGAGGAGAAGCTTCTAGATGTGATTAGTTAGGAGCTTAATCAAGATTAGCTTAATGATCTTCTTTGCTGATCTGGTAGAAGACTCTGGAGAATTCTGGAATTTGACGTGTCAAAATGAGGTGTGGGCCCTGAGAGATGAATTTTGCACTGAAAATGACTTGCTCACGTGGCCAAGACGCCGCGGAACCGCGGCGCAAGCCGGCTCCCGCCGCGGTTCCGCGGCTCTTTTGAAGCTTCATGGCTTGAGTCTTCTGTGTTGAACTTGGGCTAACATATGGGCCTTTATTGTATATGTTGAATTTAATATCTGCTTTTGGATTGCTACCAGATCTCAGGGCTTTGAGTTGGCGTAATGTTTGATCAGCAAAAATGACAATTTTAGCTTTTCTTCCGGATTTTCCTGCACAATTTCTCAAGACAAGTGTTGCGCAATATTGGGATGATGCGATGCAATAAAATATAGTCAATTTCCCTAGAAATGCCGGTTTTAAGGTCTAACACATACAATCTGATATTTAACGACTGATTTGCTAATATGTGAAATATGAATACCGAACACTTCTAAATGAGTGCAAATGATAGGGAAATTGCCGGTTAAAAGATGCAATATTTTCGACTTATCAAATTCCCCCAAACTTATTTTCGATCGTCTCGAGCGAACTGTTTTATTAAAAAGAGAAGGAGAAAATAAAGAAGGAGAAAAACTAACTAGCACACTTTCGTAAGCAACACGATTGCACTGAGCACGTGCAACAAGCCTTTAAACCTCTAGGTGTCCCTAGTAGGAGGAGTGTTGTCTCCTGAGGGTTTTCAGCGGATTGCACCCACAAAATCCAATAATAAAAGGAAGATCATGAATATTACATTTAAAGAAAAGAATTGTAAAAGAAAAGCCTTGAAAATTAGGGTTTCCAACTAAGCTAGCTTTTCGGTTGTCATGAGCCCTATCTTAATGGTCATGAAAAGATGTCAGAAATCACGTCCTCCTTCAATAAAACATCGTCTTATTCTTCATTCCTATCTTTCTTCCAAACATCGATCATATAACCCTGCGTGTGTGTAAAGACATCCCTACACCCGGAGAATTCAATTCAAGCTATCATACTCTTGCCCATCAGCCTCAGTACTTTTTAATTAATGAATATTTAGCTGAATTTGCTCACACACTTTCATGCGACCGTTAATACTTCTTGAGGTACTAACCGACCGATTATTCATGTGCTTGCTTACTTGGTGTATTTTCCTCGTCTTATACCACCTCAGGCATAGCAATGACTCCCAGACCAGTTGGCCTTAGGGCACTAGGTGAAGAAGCACCCTCGCTATATATTTTTTATTGCCCTTGGCGATAACAAAACCAGTGTTCATTTTTCTCACCATTTTATATTTTCTTCATTTTTTTTATTTCCTTCATACTTTTGGCTTTAAGACAAGAGCATTTCAAGGTATCCTCTACTATCCCGGGCTTTAAGACGTGTGTAAGTGCGAATAGCAGGGTATCAACGTTCAAAATGTTTGACTTCCAGAATAGAAACTATTTTTCAGACTTATTTTTATCCTCAGATTAGTGACGTCTTTCATCTTACTAACCCTTGGGACAACGGATCATAACTACTTATTACTAGTTCGTATAAGAAAACATCTAATTTTCTTAGTTTTCTTAAATTTTTCTAATCTCATGGATGTAATTTTTCACTATCTAATCTTTTATTATCTTATTTATGTACTTTTTTTTTATATTTTTCTAAAATTTTTAAATTTTTATAATAATTTTTTTTCAAAAATGTTTTGTGCTTATGCAAAGTATGATGCAAATGATGCGAAAATAAGCACAAATCTCCCCCAAAATTGTTTTCAACAGTGTCCTCACTGTTGTCATCTGCTAAATCTCGAAAAACCTGTAAGCTTGGGAGCAATTTATTAGTGGGGGCAAAATATTTAAGTGAAGAACCTCCCCCAAACTTATTTTTGGCTCATCATTTTGTAAAAATTTTCTTTTCAAGAGCCAGAGAAAATGCCCCCCCAAACTTGAGTTATGCAATGTTAATCTTTTGAAAATCACATGAGGGGGTAAAAAATAAGTGGTCGATGCCAAACTTTGCAAAGACCTAATGTTAACACTAACCATTTAAAATTTTTATCAATGCAGTGCTTAGGTTGGTGGAAGAAGAAGTGGGGAAAGGGTAAGTGGTGGAATAGAATATGTGTGCGTCTCATTTTGGAGAGACGATGCAGTGTATGTGATGGATTACTAGCATTCTTTTTACAGTTCAAAAGAAGGGGTGGAGGTTCAATTTCATTGATTGGGAGATGATTCATCTCAACAGCCGTGTCATTTAAAAATGCGAGTTCATCAGCGAAGATTTCCTCAAAAGTTCCATCCATACCCCGATGAATAGTGTCATCACAAAGTGCGGGGTGATCTTCAGACTCTAAAAGCAATTCATAATCAGTGTTGGTTGTTGACCCGGACATCTCGGTGGAAGAGTCCGTATGTGTATGATACATAGTTGGGTCAAACAACAACATATGAAAAGAGTCAAGATCAGTATCAGGAGGATCATCAAATTCGCTGCTGTCGACATCTATTAAGTCGACAGAACAGACCTGAGCAGTAGGTTACGAGGGTACACTTCCCAACTTGTAAATGTTTAGCTCTATTGACCTATTCCCGAAAGATAGGGTCATAGAACCATTAAGACAGTTGATAATAGCATTGGAAGTGGCCAAAAAGGGGCGACCTAAAATCACCGGAATTTGATTCCGTGGGTTCGCTACAGGCTGTGTATCAATTACAATAAATTCCACAGGGAATATAAATTCCCCGATTTTTATTAACACATCCTCCAGTTCACCCCTAGGTTTGGTGATAGATCGGTCAGCCATCTGGAGAGTTATGCTCGAAGGCTTCAACTCTCCGATCCCTAGTTGCTCATAGACTGAGTAAGGAAGCAAGTTAACACTAGCGCCAAGGTCTAGTAGAGCACGGTTAATGTGTTTTTCCCCAATAGAAATGGAAATAGTAGGATATCCAGGATCCTTACGTTTCCTTGGTAATTGTTGGGGGAAAGTCGTGTCTAGTGTTTTTGCCATGAATATTTTCTTGGGCACTTGAGTCTTCCTCTTCCTAGTGCACAAGTTATTAAGAGTTTTCGCATAGGACGGAACTTGTTGGATGGCATCTTGGAGAGGGATGTTGATGTTGACTTGCTTAAAAATGTTCATAATCTTCTCCATATGTGGACTCGGTGTGTTAGCCCTTAATCGATTAGGATAAGGTGCTTTAGCAATAAGCGCTGGGTCCATCATAGGAGAAGGAAGTGTGTGTGGACCCGATCCCAAAATAGAAGTGGGGATCGTCCGTGGAGGAGAAAAAGAGGTGGGCTGAAGTGGCGAGCCTTTTGGGAAACGAAGAATAGGCTCGGAAGAAGGTGGTGGGGTAAAAGAACTGGGGTTAGAATTAGAAGGGTGTGTGTGAGGAAAGGTCTCAGCCGGGGTATCATTGATTGATTTATCAGTATCATCAAACTCTTCCCCAACATGAGTGTCAAGCACTCTTCCAGATCTCAACGTGATTGCATCCACATGATGTGAATAGCCAGGATTGGGTACAGGTTGAGCTGGAAGTTTCCCTTTCTCTCTTGCACGCATTTCGGCTTTTAGTTGTGCAATTTGTTCTTCCATCGATTTGACGTTCTCATTTTGAGAGATAATGATCTTCATCACATTTTCGACGGAAGATTGCAAATTTGCCGTCCCTTGGATGGATTGTTTCATGAAAGTATCCAAGGTTTGTGCTAGTGCAAATGTATTATCTGTACCGGTCAATTGCAAAGAGTTTTCATGTGGTGCAAAAGTGTTGGCCGGATTTTGGAAGTTTTGTGATTGGAAGGGGTGCGGACTCAATTGAAGTGGTGGTTGCTGTTGTGGTGGAGGAACCCTTTGGAAATTGTGTTGGGTTGGAACCGTGTTTTGAGATTGTGATTGGTTCCAAACAAAATTTGGGTGATTCCTCCAACTCTGATTATATATGGAAGAAGATGGGTCGTTCTTAGGTCTTTGAAATGCGGAATTGGTATGCTCATGACCTTGAAACGGACATTCTTCCGTCAAGTGAGAAGGATCAGAACAGCATCCACATACAGTTTTGGAGAGTGACATTTGACTTAGGGCGGCAGCTAAAAATTTGTTTTCCATATTGTCGAATTTCTTGTGTAAAGCTGAAATTTCAGCTCTAATTCCTATGGAAATATTATTGCCATCCCTAGACGATTGACTCACACCCTCCCACTGTAAAGATTTTTCAGCGAAATTTTCTAAAAAATTCCAGGCTTCCCCATCATCTTTAGTCATGAAGTTGCCTTGACACATGGATTCAAGGGGCTGTCTCGTGTTAGGATTAATGCCCTCATAAATGATTCGGCACAGTTCCAATCTCGAGATGCCGTGATGTGGACATTGGACTAACAGATCCTTGAAACGTTCAAGACATTTTGAAAATGTTTCATTTGGAAGCTGGGTGAATTGATAGATTTCGCTACGGACTCGAGCTGTCCTTTGATGTGGGTAGAATTTCTTAAGGAATGCTTTAACGAATTCATCCCAATTTGAAATGGAATGTACGGTAGTGTTATATAGCCACTTCTCGGCTAAATCGCACAAGGTGAATGGGAGAAGACGAAGACGTAAAGCATCCACAGAAAGCTGTGAACTACCCATCATTGCGCATACATATTCAAATTTAGTGATAAATGCATATGCGTCTTCAGACTCGAGACCGTGAAATTTTGGTAGAAGGTTGATGTATTGGGGTTTTATTTGAAAATTTTCCCCGTTGGCTGGTGGAATGGAAAGACAGGTGGAAAGGGGCCCTCGTGTAGGATAGCACCTCTCTTGGAGAGAGATGCGAGGTGGATTCTGCGCACCAACGGACGGCGGCAGATTAGTGGAAAAGAAGTTCGATGGAGGTGGATCCATCGATGTGGGTGTGGTGGTGGGTAAAAGAAAGGGTAAATGTAGAAATACCGACTTTTGGGTCGATTAGGGAAACACGGACTTAACGGGAACTAGAATCCCGTGTCCAGCCTATCTTGCACTAAAAAGGGTTAGTACAAGTGGCAGCGTGAATTTATAATTAGGGGAATGATATGAATGTGGTGTTTGTTTTGAAAAAGATGCGGATTTTTGAAAAAAATGATGCAAATCACAAAATAAATGCAACACACAAAAGCCTAATATCTAGTGGTCACCTAGGTCAAACTCTAGACCGCTCCTAACTGCCAAAAGACAAGTCGCAGGATAGAATCCTCCACAGCCTCTTTGTCCCCCTGTGGCCAGGTAAGTGCCAGGTAAGTGGGAAGGTACTCCACTACGTAAGTAGCGTGCCTAATTAATAACCACTAGCCTTCGACACACTTGCCTTAGACACCACAAGAAAACACGGATAAGCAATAAATTACCCACGGCCTTCTTCTGTCCTAAGTGAGCGTGACGGTCCATAGAGTCATCTCTAGATATTTTTTAGTTAATGTGGGTCAATGCGGATACAAGTTTTGTGATTTTCGGGGCCTAGGAAGGGTAATGAACTCCCCACCTAATCTGGATTTGGTCTTTGCCCCTTAATTTCCGTATTAATTATGCAAACAACCAAAAATCAAAACACGCACAAATTAATTTTGCTTTTTGCGCGGCGCTACGATTATTTGCAAAGAAACCTGCACAAAATGTTAATTGGAGCAGATTTTAGGAAGGAGATAAGAAAGATTGAGATTACCTGATAATTTTTTGTACAGAGAAGCTTCAAATCCGCCGCGGAATCACGGTTTTAGCCTCCAAATGCCGCGGTTCCGCCGCACTGTAGCAAGATCACTGCACACAATTTTTACAGAGAGCCTCCTATGACTTCCTTAGCTCTCTGGAATGCTCAGAAATTTTTTTCCACGGCTCCAATGATTCCAAATTTCCTCGCAATCAAATCACAACACACGTATTAGGAATTGTGCGAGTTTAGATCTAAAAATTATAATGGAATAAATTTTTCAACTCAAATTTCAAAATACGAACAATTAGCGCACTATCCCCGGCAACGGCGCCATTTGATTGAAAAGATTTCGGATTGTGTAGTATGGAAAATTGTAAAGAAATCACAACCAAAAATTATTTGACCGCAATCAACTACGGTGTCGGATGTAGATTGTAAGTGAGTGT
The DNA here is from genome assembly GCA_030015575.1 of Agapanthus africanus. Lineage (NCBI taxonomy): Eukaryota > Viridiplantae > Streptophyta > Magnoliopsida > Asparagales > Amaryllidaceae > Agapanthus > Agapanthus africanus. The sequence goes on along the minus strand of JASDDO010000010.1, from coordinate 280,004,610 downwards.
GAATCGTCCACAGGGACAGTGTAATGGTTCGTCTTTTGAATTTGATGAGTCGAAACTTTAAAGAAAAGAAAACAAAACAATTCAAGATTTGTATTTGAAGTTCAAGAATTAGAAAAACTAGATCTAATAACAAGAAAAAGACAGAATCAAGAATTGATAGTTTGATGATTTTTCCAAACCAAATATCAAGAATCGAAATGAGGCTCGTAGGAATCGATCGGATCTATAGATGTGATGTAATCTTACAATGACATATTCTTATCCTTCGATGAATTGATACTAGATCGATGATGATCGACGAGAATTAGAGATTTCTTATGAAACTAGGGTTTCATCTTATCCCTTGTTCTTTCATCGATATCATTCACATTCTAGCCTTTAGTAATTTCAAGAAACGATCGTAGATTCCTAATTTCGAGCGATCACAATCAAGAAAGCATCGCTACGAAACTAGGTCATCGATTCTTGAACTTGCTAGGATTTACAAAACTCGTAGGACTTAAAAATCGTTTTAAGATTTGTTACTATTGATCGTCTCGGCTCCTTTACGAGCGGAGTTTTACTCAAACATCATCATAAGAACTACAATTACAAATTGAGATCGAATCATGATGCAAGAATTTAAAGAAAGCAAGATTAAAGAATTTCACCTTTTATTTATATCAACAATTTCATTACATTCGCTCAAGAACTACAAGAGGAAGAACTTGATCGTCGATTTGGCTTCGCTCGTCTCCGTGAGTCGCGGATCGGCTTGGATCACTTGCCCGATTGAAGATCGGCTCGGCTCATAAAAGGTTGATGGCTTCTCACATGATTTGGTACTCAAGATCTTGAATTTGGAGTGGAATTAGGGTTAGCGTTTCGCACAAGCCTTGTCACTAGACTTGTGGAAGAAGATGAAGAAACAGATAAAGATTAAGGAACTAATGAAGAACTAACTAAGATTGATTAGCCCTTAACCCTAGGTATAGGCTTCTATTTATAGACTTCCCTAAACCCTAGATCTAGGATTAGAATTTGAATTTCCCTCCAAAAGCTAGTTAGAGAGATTTGAATTTCCCTCCAAAAGTTTGTTGAGGAGAAGCTTCTAGATGTGATTAGTTAGGAGCTTAATCAAGATTAGCTTAATGATCTTCTTTGCTGATCTGGTAGAAGACTCTGGAGAATTCTGGAATTTGACGTGTCAAAATGAGGTGTGGGCCCTGAGAGATGAATTTTGCACTGAAAATAACTTGCTGACGTGGCCAAGCCGCCGCGGAACCGCGGCGCAAGCCGGCTCCCGCCGCGGTTCCGCGGCTCTTTTGAAGCTTCATGGCTTGAGTTTTCTGTGTTGAACTTGGGCTAACATATCACTATTAAAATAAGGGGTTGCCCCTACGGATACTGACATCCGTAGGGGCAATTTAAGTTTGGCCCTACGGATTAATCTGTAGGGCTAAAAGGTTGCCCCTACGGGCATAGACGTCCAAGAATAAAAATATTAATTCTTAATTTGGTGTTTGCCCCTACGGAGCCGCAAACAAAGGACCTACGGGTATATCCGTAGGGGCAAGTAAATATCGATTTAACAAAATCCCAGACCGATCGCCTACGCTCGCTCACTTTCTCTCTCTCTCGATCGCGCGCGAAAAAATTCCCCAATTCGCCATGCCGTCGTCGCCAACGTCGTTCTCCTCGTCGCCACCGCCGGTTTCGTCGCCACCTCAGCTCTCGTCGCCACCGCGGTTCAGGTCGTCGCCCCAGCCCCAGCGCAGCAGCGGTTCAGGTGAGTAAATCTTTGGATTACTTCGGGCTTAGGGTTCAGGTGAGGTAAATTAAAGATTTTTGGGATTATTTTGGGCTTAGGGTTAATGGCGCGCGAGTTGGGGTTGGGCGGGTCGCGGTCGGGGTCGGGGTCGGGGTCGGGGTAGGGTTAGGGTTGGTGTTCAGCTGCTGTGGGGTTGGGCTGGAGTTAGGGTTTGCCTTAGGGTTGGTGTTGGGGTTTAGCTGGCCGCACTGGGTTTAGGGTTAGGTTGGGGCTGGGCTGGGGTGGGGCTGGGGCTGGGGGCGGGGGCTGGAGTTGGGTTGGGGTTAAGTGGTGGGGAGTTGGAAAATTATTCTAGTATGTATCCTTACACTCTAGTTAGTATAGCAAGATGCCCAGATGTGTTCTTGTGTACTGCTGTGTAAACCATTCTTTCACCAACTAATTCGTAGCAAAACTGGCTTTGGTGTTGTCAATTGATGTAGCCTTGAAAACTGGCTTTGGTGCTGGCTTTGGTGTTGTCAATTGATGTAGCCTTGAAAACATTGTTATATCATCCGATCACATTTATTTCTTGTAGATGTTGTTTGGATATTGGATGCATTGTTCATATTTGATATGTAAAAATAAAAAAATAAAAAATTATAGTCAGATTCATATTGAAAATGGATGTTAAGTGTTCTGGGCTCATATCGAATATGTTGGATGATTAGTGTCCTTGGGCACATGGATTCTCAAAGTCTTAAGGTTGATTCATGAATTTATGTGTCTTTTTTGTTTGTTTTGTACCAAATGAAAATGAAAGATGATGGTTTACGAGTTTCTTATTCTTTTGTTTGGTTGTGCCCAAATTGTGGACATGGAATTTTTTGCAAATCCTTACCTTTTTCGACGGAATGGAAAGGGCTCCAAATATCCTAGTTGCATCAATCAATCCTAAAATCAAGTTTGCAAACCAAATACAAAACTGGCAAGTTTTTATGGATTTGATATTCCAAAAATCCAACTCCAATCCAAATCCACTGAGGGGTTGTTTGTTTCATGGAATTAGAGCGTAAGTATGGAGGTGACAATTACTGTAGTAACACCAATGTCATGTTTTTAGTTTGGACGAGTATTGTTGCCGAAGGCTAGTGATTTGGTACTAAATGCTGTTGAATTGCTTGAATTATTAAGCAACTTGGGGTTAGGGTTAGGTGGATTGATGACAACAAAATACCATAATTTATAACTATATTACTCATATAATGTGTATGTCATGTGAAAGCGAGATGAAGGTCGAGGCAAGCACAACAAATTTGTTTGATGGGACAATATCAATAGGAGCTCAATGCTATTTGGAAAAATAATAATTCAAAAACATAGTGGAGTTTCCGATTGGTGGCATGGACTAGTTTGATGTATGTTGTTGGTTTGATTTATGAAAAAATAGGGAGACAACATGCATGTATGCATATAGGTAACATCTGCCAATATGCCATATCCAGACCGCAATCTATTTTTGCCTATTGGCTAATATGAAAATATCGGCCCGCGTATATGACATAATCAAAGTTGTTAAATCTTGATACGGTTTGTGTTTCGTTCTTTTATTTATCAGTTCTATCAATGTTGCGTATAACGCTTTATGATATCAGTATCCTACATTTGTAGTTTTAATTGTTGATTGTTATAGATGAATACCATTGCAATAATAGTTTTTGGTTGATGAATGCTATTGCAATGTAGGATGATCAGTTCTATCAATCTTGATCTCAATGGTTTAAAATAATGTTACACATACAACACGAATGCACAACAAACGCATAATTAGAGAGCGACTCGAGATATTCAGGTTAAAACCAATATTGTAGGGCTGGCCTAGCACCTCGTCAAGAGTTCGGTAGCATCACACATGCCATAATCAAAAATTTAGAGGTGTTAAGTTAACCCGACAAGAATCGAAACTAGAAGTTTTAGGGATTATACAACTAAACATCACATGCAATTGTAAATCTATCACTAAGAGGAAAGATTACAACCTTTGTAGATCTCCCTCGGTGACTCCTTGGCACTATGAGAGTTTGGAACGGATCGATGGTAGCCTTCCTTGTCCACGATGATCCACCCGAAGTCCCTTTGCCCAAAGCTCCTTACCTTACTTGTTTCGCAAACGAAGTAGAGTAAACACCCTACACAAATCGGCTAGAGGTGTGTAGTATGATGATGTGGTTTATGTTCTTCAATTGAAATCCTTTCTTTTGTCAATCTTCACTCAAGAGAGAAATCTAGAGAGGAAGAAGAAGATAATGGTGGCTTGAGCTTTCTATCATATCACATATGATAACTTGTATTCTTCACACCCTTGCACTCAATTTTTTTTCTTGTTGTGTGCATTTTGTTTCATATCACATATGAAGCTATTTATAGTGTTAAGAAAGGAATAATCACCATTATTCCATTACCTCCATAATTATGAGTGGAAATTCTTTTCCTAAAGAATTAAGCATGGGTGGAAATTCTTTTCATTAAGTTAATTAAAGTTAACCCACTAAATAATAAAGGAGAATTAGTGGATATTCTTTATATTAACTTAAAATGATAAATACAAATTAAAAGCTTCAATATAAGTCTTATATTGCCATCATTCTTGTATCATCAACCATGATACTATGTATGCATGTATGTGTCCATGCACATCATCATGTGCATACATGCATGCATACAAAAGGATTTACATAAAGGATTAATCTAAATGTAATTAGTTAAATCAACACTTGATTTTACCAAACCGGTCATATCTCATACGATCAGACAAATAGAAAATGCCCGATTAATATACGTTATCACATAACCGTATTTAATCGGGTCCCGCGCATATCTCATATGCACACCACATCGTTTTGCCTGAGCCAGGAAACTTCATTGTGGGACTCTAAGACTCGTCAATACGCCAGCAGTAGATGATGATCATATCAAACATCCACAAGCCGCAAGAGGTCAGCTAAACATAACGGCCACCCGGGTATTGAAACGATCAGAAGAAAACCAGCGAAGCTGTAAAAACTCCCGTCGAGCCAACTGGCAACACTTACCGTACAGTCCGGTCTCTTCGTCAGATATGCTGCATATCAAGTCTAGGGATGGTATCGTCGACCCCAGTAACTCAATAAGTCATGCTGGTGTATGGCTCATAACACATCGAGAAACTACTGATAACTCTTATCAGTAAATCTCAGCAGCCCTGGCCAGGGACTTCATGTTATAGCCAATCGAGCATAGCACAACATCAACCCCCAATACCGGGAGAGACGAAACCTCTCCTATCGCTCATTGCCTCCATGCGCCTCGGGACTGTACCCAAAGACCACCTGTTTGCACGACTCAGTAGAGCCGTGGTAGGGTGGAGATCAAAGTATAGTGGGAGGACACACAAGACTCTATGACGATCTCGGGTCTACAGACTAACCTGTACCAGTGTTCCTGAGAACTGCTATCCGACGATAGATATAATACCACATAGGAGTTCTCTGTGAGTCCGTTCAGTGTACCCAGTCTCCACTGAGCACCCGCATACAATCTTTGGTATCTCCTCACCAGATGGATATGGGATCATCCATCGCCCATCATATGGGACAAGAATAGTATACGCTAGTCTACTCTGGAATATCGATGCCCTGTCTCGATACACCCTCGACTAGGAACAGTTCAAGGATATGCTTATAGACTACATGTACCCCACTAGTATGATCCGCATCATAATCACAGTAGTCAAGCATATATCCTTTGGGCTTTATCAACATGTGTAAATGATTAAATCTACATGTACAGATAAAGTAAACCAGATAGCGTACTATCATTTTGAGCAAGAAATTCATCTATCTCCATAGATAATATGTCCAAGTTTCCACTATCCATATAATGGCCTTTAGGGCATACAAATTACTAACAAATATATGATACTCGATGATAATATGAAACCTTCATATTCCCATCGATACTCATATATGAAACTAAAAGCGCCACTTTGTCCCTACGGTGCCCGGCATTTTAATTTAAAAATATTAAATCTTAATTTGTTGTTTGGCCCTACGGAGCCGCAAACCAATAACCTACGGTTATGTCCGTAGGGGCATCTAAATGGGAATTTAATAAAAAAAAAGGCACAGAAATGCCCTACGCCTCGATCTCTTTCCCTCTCGTTCCCAAAATTTTCTCTCGTTCCCGCGTCTCCAATTTTCTCTTCGTCACCACCGCGCGCCCTCCGTTCTCAGCCCGCCACCGCTTTCCGTTCTTGGCCCACCACCGCCCACGTTCTTCCTCGTCGAGTTCCTCGTCGCCGATATTTGTGCCTACATTGATGCCTCAAGCAACGAATCAAATGATGTGGATCACAAACTAATTAAATAAATTTTGAATATCAATCTGGACTGGGATTTGAATACCAATCCTAGTTTGCTATATTTTTTTATATATAGTAGATGGTGATACTTCTTTAAGTAAAAACAACCCTACACTTAAGCGAAATCATAAATCGAAACACACATATATAGAATACAACTCATACATGGGTATCCTCAAATCTAACTTTCATCGAATTTGCACGCGCACTTAAAATAACAACCTTTATACTAAAAAATTATGTATGCCATTACTTAGTAGTTTATGGGTTTTAGACGCAAAAGCCATTTGAGAAATACTTTTCCAACCCACTATTAATCGATATTCTCAATATAGTCATTGAATTTGCACGCGCACATAATAAGAAGGAGAAGACAATAAAGTGGCAGAAGAAGAAGGAGAAGACAGTAATGTGGCAGAAGAAGAAAAAAATGACATTCCTCGTTCTCCTTTTCAGCATCAATCTTCTGATATGAACTAATGATGGCTTTCACATAGGCTTTTCCCTTTAGAGACTTCTTAGTGTCCAATGGAAAGCATACATCAGATTTGTGCAGGTCAGGTTTTTCTATGACTTTCAAGAGTCTCAACTGATTCTGTAAATTACACTCTAGTTGGGTGGTACTTTTACCACTTCTCACTGCAGGTGCGCTCTCTAATATCCATTTTGAATGTAATATTATAGATATCCATTCCTGTTTATGTCAAAATTACTTATATTGTCAATGTTTGATTGTCTAGTTGTTGGTGATGCGTCCATATCAGGGACAGAGGCCACTCCCGTTCCTCCAGGTATGTTTATATATTATATAGGGCATGTATATTGATTTAGAATGCTATATCATAAATATACACACATTCCTTTTGCTCTTAGTCGTCCAACTCATTATCATGGACTGCTTGATGAGATTAGATTTGCGCCTGATGATTTACAAGAGCTTGTTCACTCCCTGTCATATGTGTAAGCAGCGCTATATGCGAGTTTACCTTGTTAGTATGTATGTACTGAAATTAATTAATATTATTCAAATTTTGATACATGCAGATACCAGAGGAGCACATCTTCTATCTCTGTAGGTAAGGCTTTGAATTTGTTGATTTTGGTATTTCTTGTCAATTTTATAGACCAGTATGTGCTAAATATAATGTTCTGACAGTTGCTAGGGGGAAGGCAACATTCGAGGCTGCTGACCCCAGTCCTGAACGCCGCACACGGACGGCACCACGGAGGTTGGGAGAGAGGCCGAGGACTGGGCTCTAGCAGGGCCCATATGAGGTTGGACTCCACCCCGGTGGTTACTTCCTCCGTCTCCAGCAGGAACTGGAGAGCTTGAAGGCCACCGTTCAGGAGTAAAATGAGATGCTGGTATGTATACTACTTAATAGTAAAATATAATGTCATATTATAGATATCAACATATCCAATATCAGTACATAGCCTGAGCTTATTTGGTTGTAGACTTATGTTTTATTAATCATACATGTACATATCTAATTAAAATAAACAACAGTTTTCCAAACTAGATATCCAAATGGGGTTTCGAAATAACTCGATAATGATAAGAATTCGAATGTGGGTGTAGGAGCGGGTGGTTGAGCAGGCCCAGGCCTCGGGGATCGATTTTACCGGACAGAACGATCCGAGCCTGCTGACCCCAGTTCTGGACGCCGCACACGGAGGGCACCAAGGAGGTTGGGAGAGGCCGGGGATTGGGCCCTAGCAGGGCCCATATGAGGTTGGACTCCACCCCGGCGGTTACTTCCTCCGTCTCCAGTGACCGGCATGTCCATCATGAACTGGATAGCTTGAGGGCCAGCGTTCAGGAGTTGAAGGAGATGCTGGTATGTATACTACTTTATAGTAAAATATCATTTCATATTATATACATATCAACATATCCATAATTAGTACGTAGCTTGAGCTTATTTGGTTTTAGACTTAAGTTTGATTAATCATACATACATATGTAATTGAAATAAACAACGCTTTTCCAAACTAGATATCCAAACAGGGTTTCAAAATAACTTAATAATGATACGAATTCGAATAATAAACAGTTCTCACACGCTTCTTACACACGTTATATCCAGACGCGACAGGGTAGATCGGCCGAGCCTCCACACGCATCTCCTTCGGCTGCGGCTCCGCAAGCCACTACATCGGCTGCGGTTCCGCAGACAGCTCCTGTAGCTCCACTGCCCACTCAGACTCCTGCAGCCGTGGCTCCGCAAGCGACTACCTAGATGGCGGCTGCGCAGACCACATCGCCGGTTCCACATGCCGCTCAGACTCCCGCTCGCGACGAATTGCAGAGTTTATCGACCGAGGAGCAGGCGCGCGTTATTCTATTGTTATTCAGAGGTGGAGCTGGGCCGAGCTAGGGTAGATTTTTGGTTCTTTTTTTTTGAAACATTTATTTATTTATATCATACACATTGTACTACATTTTGAAACGATATTGATATTGGTTTGTATTTATATCATATTCAGTTTTTGTGTTTCTTTTGTATATTATATATATGCGTGAGATGTGATTATGAATACTGCAATATATGATTTGATTGATGTATATATTATTGTGCACAGGGCGGGAAAAAATCAAGCAGCCCATTTTTAAAAAAAAATTACAGACAATATGTACCTACGGATTAATCCGTAGGCACACATGTTTCCCCTACGGATATGTCCGTATGGGCAAAATATCAGCAGTAACTGATATTTCCCCCAGATCTCAGTGCCAGGGGGTTGGGAAAGCCCCTACGGATATATCCGTAGGGGCCACTGACTCTCCCCTACGGCGTTATCCGTAGGGGCAAAATATCAGGAATCCTGAATTTGTGCCCCTACGGAAACGTACCTACGCATATATCCGTAGGGGCCTGTACAGGCCCCTACGGACATACCCGTAGGGCCAAGTAATTTATTAAAATAAACCGTAAATAATATAAAATCTTATACCCTACGGCGTAATCCGTAGGGGGAGATGGACCTACATACATATCCGTAGGGGCAAGAATTTAACCGTAGGGGCAAGTTCAGGGCCTCAGCTTGCACCTGCGGCCTTTGCACCTACGGGGTATTTTTTCGCCCCTACGTATATATCCGTAGGGGCAGTGGGTTGCCCCTACGGATAAATCCGTAGGGGCAACCCTTCTTTGTAGTAGTGTATGGGCCTTTATTGTATATGTTGAATTTAATATCTCCTTTTGGATTGCTACCAGATCTCAGGGCTTTGAGTTGGCGTAATGTTTGATCAGCAAAAATGACAATTTTGGCTTTTCTTCCGGATTTTCCTGCACAATTTCTCAAGACAAGTGTTGCGCAATATTGGGATGATGCGATGCCATAAAATACAATCAATTTCCCTAGAAATGCCGGTTTTAAGGTCTAACACATGCAATATAATATTTAACGACTGATTTGCTAATATGTGAAATATGAATACCGAACACTTCTAAATGAGTGCAAATGATAGTGAAATTGCCGGTTAAAAGATGCAATATTTTCGACTGATCAGTCACCTAAAGCAGTGTACGATGATAAAGATAAACCAGATAGTATACTATCATCTCGAGTAAGATTGTCCTACCGGCATAGGTCCTGCCTCAATCATTGAAATCACGTGCCTGTGATCCAATAATTGACTCTGAGGGCACTATATCCAACAAAAACAACAACAAAAAGGGGATGCAACAAGAGGACTTCCAAAGAGGTCACCCATCTTAGTACTACTCTCGCCCAAGCATGCTTAACTGTGGGGTTCTGATGGGATACGGTGCTTTAGTGCTGGTATGGTCGCATCCGCAAGGTTTGGCTCGCCAAACTATTTTATTCTCTTCCGGGCCGCGACGGGTTCTGCATATTCTTCATTCATTGTTTGCCGGTTTCTCTCCTTTTCTCCGTCAGATTCAGCCACAATAAACGTTACGCTGGATATACCGAAAACCAGCGCCGTTTTACTCCGTTTTCCTTGCCCGTCGTACGTAATTTCAGTTGGGGGTGGCGGATACGTTCTGTTTTTAACGCCGATCGTCCCAAAACCCGAGAGGGCGGGGGGAGGGGGAGGGGATGTTTCGCCCGGTGAACCGAAAGCCCCCAATGAATTATTTTGTTTTCACAGCCGAGCTTCCCCAGACGGAGAGAGAGAAGGAGGTCGGAAAAAAAGACAATAAAAAAGGGACGCAACACGAGGACTTCCCAGAAGGTCACCCGTCCTAGTACTACCTCTCGCCCAAGCACGCTTAACTAAGGAGTTTTGATTGGATCCGGTGCTTTAGTGCTGGTATGGTCGCATCCGCAAGGGTTGGGTCGCCAAACTCTTTTATTCTCTTCCGGGCCGCGACGGACTCTGCATATTCTTCATTCTTTGTATGCCGGTTTCTCTCCTTTTCTCCGTCAGATTCAGCCGATATAAATTTGAGGCTGGATATACCGAAAACCATCACCGTTTTACTCCGTTTTCCTTGCCCGTCGTCCGGCATTTCAGTCGGGGGCGGGGGGGGGGGGATACGTTCTGTTTTTTACCACCGATCATCCTAAAACTCGGGAGGACATGGGGGGGAGGGGACGTTTAACCCGATGAACCGAATACCCACAACGAATTATTCTGTTTTCGCAGCCGAAAATCCTCAGACGGAAAGAGAGAAGGAGGTCGAAAAAAAAACAACAAAAAGGGACGAGGACTTCTAAGGAGGTCACCCATCCTAGTACTACTCTCGCCCAAGCACGGTTAACTTCTGGGTTTTGATGGGATCCGGTGCTTTAGTGCTGGTATGGTCGCATCCGCAAGGTTTGGCTCGCCAAACTCTTTTATTCTCTTCCAGGCCACGACGGATTCTGCATATTCTTCATTCGTTGTTTTTCGGTTTCTCTCATTTTCTCCGTCAGATTCAGCCGCAATAAATGTTACACTGGATATACCGAAAACCAGCGTCGTCTTTCTCCGTTTTCCTTACCCGTCGTACTTAATTTTAGTCGGGGGTGGCGGATACGTTCTGTTTTTAACGCCGATCGTCCCAAAACCCGACAGGGCTGGGGGAGGGGAGGGGATGTTCGCTCGGTGAACCGAAAGCCCGCAACGAATTATTCTGTTTTCACAGCTGAGCTTCCCCAGACGGAAAGAGAGAAGGAGGTCGGAAAAAAAACAATAAAAAAGGGTTGCAACATGAGGACTTCCCAGGATCCCCAGACCGAATACCCGCAACGAATTATTCTGTTTTCGCAGCCGAGAATCCTCAGACGGAAAGAGAGAAGGAGGTCGAAAAAAAAACAACTAAAAGGGGATGCAACACGTGGACTTCTAAGGAGGTCACCTATCCTAGTACTACTCTCGCCCAAGCACGCTTAACATCTGGGTTTTGATGGGATCCGGTGCTTTAGTGCTGGTATGGTCGCATCCGCAAGGTTTGGCTCGCCAAACTCTTTTATTCTCTTCTGGGCCACGACGGATTCTGCAAATTCTTCATTCGTTGTTTGTCGGTTTCTCTCATTTTCTCCGTCAGATTCAGCAGCAATAAATGTTACACTGGAAATACCGAAAACCAGCACCGTCTTTCTCCGTTTTCCTTACCCGTCGTACTTAATTTTAGTCGGGGGTGGCGGATACGTTCTGTTTTTAACGCCGATCGTCCCAAAACCCGAGAGGGCTGGGGGAGGGGAGGGGATGTTCGCCCGGTGAACCGAAAGCCCGCAACGAATTATTCTGTTTTCACAGCTGAGCTTCCCCAGACGGAAAGAGAGAAGGAGGTCGGAAAAAAAACAATAAAAAAGGGTTGCAACACGAGGACTTCCCAGGATCCCCAGACCGAATACCCGCAACGAATTATTCTGTTTTCGTAGTCGAGAATCCTCAGACGGAAAGAGAGAAGGAGGTCGAAAAAAAAACAACAAAAAAGGATTCAACACGAGGACTTCTAAGGAGGTCACCCATCCTAGTACTACTCTCGCCCAAGCACGCTTAACTTCTGGGTTTTGATAGGATCCGGTGCTTTAGTGCTGGTATGGTCGCATCCGCAAGGTTTGGCTCGCCAAACTCTTTTATTCTCTTCCGGACCACGACGGATTCTGCATATTCTTCATTCGTTGTTTGTCGGTTTCTCTCATTTTCTCCGTCAGATTCAGCCGCAATAAATGTTACACTGGATATACCGAAAACCAGCGCCGTCTTTCTCCGTTTTCCTTACCCGTCGTACTTAATTTTAGTCGGGGGTGGCGGATACGTTCTGTTTTTAACGCCGATCGTCCTAAAACCCGAGAGGGCTGGGGGAGGGGAGGGGATGTTCGCTCGGTGAACCGAAAGCCCGCAACGAATTATTCTGTTTTCACAGCTGAGCTTCCCCAGACGGAAAGAGAGAAGGAGGTCCGAAAAAAAACAATAAAAAAGGGTTGCAACACAAGGACTTCCCAGGATCCCCAGACCGAATACCCGCAACGAATTATTCTGTTTTCGCAGCCGAGAATCCTCAGACGAAAAGGGAGAAGGAGGTCGAAAAAAAACAACAAAAAAGGGATGCAACACGAGGAATTCTAAGGAGGTCACCCATCCTAGTAATACTCTCGCTTAAGCACGCTTAACTTCTGGGTTTTGATGGGATCCGGTGCTTTAGTGCTGGTATGGTCGCATCCGCAAGGTTTGGCTCGCCAAACTATTTTATTCTTTTCCGGGCCACGACGGATTCTGCATATTCTTCATTCGTTGTTTGTCGGTTTCTCTCATTTTCTCCGTCAGATTCAGCCGCAATAAATGTTACACTGGATATACCGAAAACCAGCACCGTCTTTCTCCGTTTTCCTTACCCGTAGTACTTAATTTTAGTCGGGGGTGGCGGATATGTTCTGTTTTTAACGCCGATCGTCCCAAAACCCGAGAGGGCTGGGGGAGGGTAGGGGATGTTCGCTCGGTGAACCGAAAGCCCGCAACGAATTATTCTGTTTTCACAGCTGTGCTTCCCCAGACGGAAAGAGAGAAGGAGGTCGGGAAAAAAAACAATAAAAAAGGGTTGCAACACGAGGACTTCCCAGGAGGTCACCCATCCTAGTACTACCTCTCACCCAAGTACGCTTAACTGCAGAGTTTTGTTGGGATCCGGTGCTTTAGTGCTGGTATGGTCGCATCTGCAAAGGTTAGGTCGCCAAACTCTTTTATTCTCTTCCGGGCCGCGACGGATTCTGCATATTCTTCATTCGTTGTCTGCCTGTTTCTCTCCTTTTCTCCGTCAGATTCAGCCAATATAAACGTTAGGATGGATATACCGAAAACCAGCATTGTTTCACTCCGCTTTCCTTGCCCGTCGTCCTTAATTTTAGTCGGGGGGGGGGGGCAGATACGTTCTGTTTTTATCTCCAATCATCCTAAAACCCAGGAGGATGGGGGAGGGGATGTTTCGCCCGGTGAACCGAAAGCCCGCAACGAATTACTCTATTTTCACAGCCGAGCGTCCCCAGGCGGAAAGAGAGAAGGAGGTCGGAGAAAAAAACAATAAAAAGGGGATTCAACAAGAGCACTTCCCAGGAGGTCACCCATCCTAGTACTACTCTCGCCCAAGCACGTTTAACTGTAGAGTTCTGATGGGATCCGGTGCTTTAGTGCTGGTATGGTCGCATCCGTAAGGTTTAGGTCGCTAAACTCTTTTATTCTCTTCCGGGCCGCGACGAATTCTGCATATTCTTCATTCGTTGTCTGCCGGCTTCTCGCATTTTCTCCGTCTGATTCAGCCGCAATAAACGTTAGGCCGGATATACCGAAAACCAGCGTCGTTTTTCTCCGATTTCCCGCCCCGTCGTCCTTAATTTCAGTCGGGGGTAGCGGACACGTTCTGTTTTACCGCCGATCGACCCAAAACCCGGAAGGGTGGGGGGAGGGAACGTTTCGCCCAGGGAACAGAAAGCCCGCAACGAATTATTCTTTTTTCACATCCGATCGTCCCCAGACGGAAAGAGAGAAAGAGGTTGGGAAAAAAACAATAAAAAGGGGATGCAACACGAGGACTTCCCAGGAGGTCACCCATCCTATTGCTACTCTCGCCCAAGCACGCATAACTGCGGAGTTCTGATGGAATCCAGTGCTTTATTGTTGGTATGGTCGCATCTGCAAGGTTTGGGTCGCCAAACTCTTTTATTCTCTTCCGGGCTGCGACGGATTCTGCAAATTCTTCATTCGTTGTCTACCGGTTTCTCTCCTTTTCTCTATCAGATTCAGCCGCAATAAACGTTAGGCTGGATATACCGAAAACCAGCGCCGTTTTACTCCGTTTTCCTTGCCCGTCGTCCTTAATTTCAGTCGGGGGTGGTGGATACGTTCTATTTTTACCGAGGATCGTCCCAAAACAAAGGAGGGAGGGGGGAAGAGACGTTTCGCCTGGTGAATCGAAAACCCGCAACGAATTATTCTGTTTTCACAGTCGAGCGTCCCCAGACAGAAAGTAAGAAGGAGGTCGGGAAAAAACAATAAAAAGGGTGATGCAACACGAGGTCTTCCCAGGAAGTCACCCATCCCAGCTCTTCTCGCCCAAGCACGCTTAACTACGGAGATCTGATGGGATTCGGTGCTTTAGTGCTGGTATGGTCGCATCTACAAGGTTTGGGTCGCCAAACTCTTTTATTCTCTTCCGGGCCGCGACGGATTCTGCATATTCTACATTCGTTGTCTGCTGGTTTCTTTTCTTTTCTCCGTCAGATTCAGCCGCAATAAACGTTAGGCTGGATATACCGAAAACCAGCACCGTTTTACTCCGTTTTCCTTCTCGTCGTCCTTAATTTCAGTCGGGGGTGGCGGATACGTTCTGTTTTTACCGCTGATCGTTCCCATTTCCCGGAGGGCGGTTGGGGAGGGGACGTTTCGCCTGGTGAACTGAAAGCCCGCAACGAATTATTCTGTTTTCACAGCCGAGCGTCCCCGGACGGAAAGTAAGAAGGAGGTCGGGAAAAAAACAATAAAAAGGGGGATGCAACACGAGGACTTCCCAGGAAGTCACCCATCCTAGCTCTTCTCACCCAAGCACGCTTAACTACGGAGATTTGATGGGATTCGGTGCATTAGTGCTGGTATGGTCGCATCCGCAAGGTTTGGGTCGCCAAACTCTTTTATTCTCTTCCGGGCCGCGACGGATTCTGCATATTCTATATTCGTTGTCTGCTGGTTTCTTTTCTTTTCTCCGTCAGATTCAGCCGCAACAAACGTTAGGCTGGATATAACGAAAACCAGCACCGTCTTACTCTGTTTTCCTTCTCTTCGTACTTAATTTCAGTCAGGGGTGGCGGATACGTTCTGTTTTTACCGCCGATCGTTCCCATTCCTGGGAGGGCGGTTGGGGAGGGGACGTTTCGCCTGGTAAACTGAAAGCCCGCAACGAATTATTCTGGTTTCACAGCCAAGCGTCCCTAGACGAAAAGAAAGATGGAGGTCGAGAAAAAAAAACAATAAAAAAGGGGATGCAAACGAGGACTTCCCAGGAAGTCACCCATCCTAGTACTCTTCTCGCTCAAGCACGCTTAACTACGGAGATCCGATGGGATTTGGTGCTTTTGTACTGGTATGGTCGCATCCACAAGGTTTGGGTCGCCAAACGTTTTTATTCTCTTCCTGGCCGCCACGGATTCTGCATATTCTTCATTCGTTGTCTGCCGGTTTCTTTCCTTTTCTCCGTCAGATTCAGCCGCAATAAACTTTAGGATGGATATACCGAAAACCAGCGCCGTTTTACTCCATTTTCCTTGCCCGTCGTCCTTAATTTCAGTCGGGGGTCGCGGATACGTTTTGTTTTTACCGCCGATTGTCCCAAAACCAGGGAGGGCAGAGGACGTTTCGCCCGGTGAACCGAAAGCCCAAAACGAATTATTCTGTTTTCACTACCGAGCCTCCTTAGACGGTAAGAAAGAAGGAGGTCGGGAAAAAAACAATAAAAAGGGGGATGCAACATGGGGACTTCCCAAGAGGTCACCCATCCTAGTACTACTCTCGCCCAAGCACGCTTAACTGCGGAGATCTGATAGGATACAGTGCTTTAGTGTTGGTATGGTCATATCCGCATGGTTTGGGTCGCCAAACTCATTTATTCTCTTCTGGGCCGCGACGGATTCTGCAAATTCTTCATTCGTTTTCTGCCGGTTTCTCTCCTTTTCTCCGTCAGATTCAGCCGCAATAAAAGTTAGGCTGGATATACCGAAAACCAGAGCCGTTTTACTCCGTTTTCATTGCCCGTCGTCCTTAATTTCAGTCGGGGGTGGCGGATACGCTCTGTTTTTACCGCCGATCGTCCTAAAACACGGGAGGGCGGGGGGTGGGGGGTGGGGGGGAGGGGACGTTTCACCTGGAGAACAGAAAGCCCGCAACGAATTATTCTGTTTTCACAGCAGAGCGTCCCTAGACAGAAAGAAATAAGGAGGTCGGGAATAAAAACAATAAAAAGGGGATGCAACACGAGGACTTCCCAGGAGGCCACCCATCCTAGTACTTCTCTCACCCAAGCATGCTTAACTGCCGAGTTTTGATGGGATACAGTGCTTTAGTGTTGGTATGGTCGCATCCGCAAGGTTTGGGTCGCCAAACTCTTTTATTTTCTTCCGGGCCGTGACGGATTCTGCATATTCTTCATTCGTTGACTGCTGGTTTCTCTTCTTTTCTCCGTCAGATTCAGCCGCAATAAACGTTAGGCTGGATATACCGAAAACCAGCACCGTTTTTCTCCGTTTTCCTAGCTCGTTGACCTTAATTTCAATCGGGGGTTGCGGATACGTTCTGTTTTTACCGCCGATCGTCCCAAGATCCGGGAGGGTGGGGGGAGGGTACGTTTCACCCGGGGAACCGAAAGCCCGCAACGAATTATTCTGTTTTCACAGCCGGGCGTCCTCAGACGGAAAGAAAGAAGGATGTCGGGAAAAAAACAATAAAATGAGGGATACAACACGAGGACTTCCCAGGAGGCCAGCCCAAGATGCTACAACTCTCGCCCAAGCAGGCTTAACTGCGGACTTCTGATGGGATCCGATGATGTAGTGCTGGTATGGTTCCATCCGCAAGGTTTGGGTCGCCAAACTCTTTTATTCCCTTCCGGGCCGCGACGGATTCTGCATATTCTTCATTCGTTGTCTGCCGGTTTCTCTCATTTTCTCCATCAGATTCAGCCGCAATAAACGTTAGGCTGGATATACCGAAAACCAGCGCCATTTTACTCCGATTTCCTTGCCCGTCATCCTAAATTTCAGTCATGCGCGGCAGATACGTTCTGTTTTTACCGCACATCCCAAAACCCGGGAGGATGTGGGGGGGGGAAGGGGACGTTTAGCCCGATGAACCGAATACCCGCAATGAATTATTCTGTTTTCACTGCCGAGCGTCCCCAGACGGAAAGAGAGGAGGTCAGAAAAAAAAACAACAAAATTGGGATGCAACACGAGGACTTCCAAGGAGGTCACCCATCTTAGTACTACTCTCGCCCAAGCATGCTTAACTGCGGGGTTCTGATGGGATCCGGTGCTTTAGTGCTGGTATGGTCGCATCCGCAAGTTTGGCTCGCCAAACTCTTTTATTCTCTTCCGGGCCACGACGGATTCTGCATATTCTTCATTCGTTGTTTGCCGGTTTCTCTCCTTTTCTCCGTCAGATTCAGCCGCAATAAACGTTACGCTGTATATACCGAAAACCAGCGCCGTTTTACTCCGTTTTCCTTGTCCGGCGTACTTAATTTCTGTCGGGGGTGGCGGATACGTTCTGTTTTTAACTCCGATTGTCCCAAAACCCAGGAGGGCTGGGGGAGGGGGAGGGGATGTTTCGCTCAGTGAACTGAAAGCCCGCAATGAATTATTCTGTTTTCACAGCTGAGCTTCCCTAGACGGAAATAGAGAAAAAGGTCGGGAAAAATGTTGGGCCCCGGCGGCGCCCCGGCGGTCAAACCGACGCCAAATGCAGAACAAAAACTTTTTGCGAAACCGGCGACACCGCAGTCCTTATACCCGGATCGTTCCATAAACCGTAAACTAGCAAAATGTAAAAGGAGTTGAAAAGATACCGATCGATCCGTGTTCTTCGGTCTTTAATCTCCGCACCAAGCTCCCCGCTGCTGCGCCGACGAAGTCGGCTCCCCGATGATGTTGTGAGCATGGAAATTTCTTGGAGAAAAGAGAATGAGCTTTTTACCCAAGATCAAGGGCTCGGCTACCATGAGGAAATGCACGGCAAATGATGAAAATCAGCCCCACCTCCAGAATGGTGCTCGGCCAGAAGAGCTGAAAAGGTTCTCTGGGATTTCATATGAAGTTGAGAGAGAGTAAAAAAGAAATGTGAATGAATAATTTAATGCAACTAAACAATTCATCTCATATTAAAAATAATCCACTGCACACCAAAACCCATGCTGCACCCTCACACACCAAACATGAACAGCCCCTCCCAATCAAATGATGCCCATGCCTAATAAACAATGTTCACTATTAAGCCATGCCCATTAAATGCAAGAATGGCTAAGAATATATAAAGTCAAGGTCAATGCTCACAATAAATAAACATGGAAAAAGATGTTTAAGTCGGAAAGGGAAACTGGCAACTCCGAAAATAATCCCTTAACGAATTACGAGATTACACCTCAACTGTAAATACATACCCGCATTTATATTCCGACCAAATACAAATGCAATGAGACAAAAATATTCCTACAATATAATACTAGGATCCGGCTTAAACCAAAGCCCGCTAGTATTATCCGTCCGATCATGATCCATGCCCAAGTGCACGGATATGATCGAACCCCGCCATATAACCATACGGCCTCTACAACGTTTCGCCCGAACTTGGGAAACTATCTGTGAGGGACTCTAATGACTCATCAATACACCGGCACTGGGTATAACCACTAGCACGTCAGAGGTAATAGCTGTACGTAACGGTTGCCTATGTATTGAAAAAAAGGGGAAGCTGATGAGCGAACTCATCCTGAAACCCTACTGAGCCTGACAGTGACAATATCCGTACAGTTCGGTCCGTTCGTCTATGAGTATCGCATATAGGGCCTAGGGGGCTGGTAAACGCCAGACCCTCAATAGCGGTATAAGTCGTGTCGGAGAGTAGCCAAGAGCACCCAGAGAAACTACTGGAATACCTACCAGTAAATCTCGATTACCCTGGCTAGGGATTTCATGTAATGGCTCTCCTAAACACAACGCGATCTCACTCCCAATACCGGGAGAGACGAATCCCTGACGATCCGCTCGCTGCCTCCATGTGGCTCGGGACTGTACCCAACTAAAACCTGTTTGCACGACTCTTTTGAGTCGTGGTAGGATAGTAATCAAAGCACAATGGGAACTCACATGAGACAAATGACGATCTCAGGTCGACAGACTAACCTGTACACATGTCACCAGGGAACTGCTATCTGACGATATGTATAATATCAACTAGCATGTTCCCGGCGAGTCCTGTCCGGTGTACTCATAACCCAATGAGCACCTGTATACATCTTAGGTGAACCTAATGACACCAATGGCTTGTAAGACCGTCCACCGCCCCTCGTCGGGGTCTCGACTGTATACACTAGTCTACTCTAGAGTATCAATGCCCTGTCTCGAAACTCCCACGGCTATGGACACTTATATGATCGCCATCATACTGATGGCAGTTAAGCAAGAATCCTATGGGCTCTATCAACATGCAATAGTGAACTAAAGCATGCACGCGATGATAAAGACAAACCAGATAGCATACTATCATCTCGAGCAAGACTGTACTAGCAGTATAGGTCCTCCCTCAATCATTGCAATCATGTAATTGCGATCCAATAATTGACTTTGAGGGCACTATATCCAACAATCTCCCACTTGCACTTAAGGCTAATTATTGCGATGTCGCGTACTCATAGCTCGTGTGATACCGTACATCCAACTCCTCTACCTATCAGTTTCACAAAGCTCGTTTGTAAAACTATTGTGTTCGAGAAATAGCCTCAGTGAGTGGATCCGCCCTGATGTTTCTTTCCATGTCTCTCTTTTTCTCAAGTTCGCGGAGAAAGTCATCTCCCGAAATGAGCAATACCTGTCTTAGAATATGTCTGGATATCTGATGGGACCTAGCTCACAAGTGAACTCCAAATCCTGCAAACTTCTTAGACTGTATCGTCAACTGAATTTAATCAGTTTCCTGCACCATGCCTCCCTCAGTATCCGCTTGGACTACCTGTCCAAACTACTGCCCCTCGTCAGAGGGAAAACTATAACTCTGATAGTCACTCTGTCATCTAGGTCACCTTGGAAGCCTGGAATGATAACCGTCTCCCGAAGGATGCTGCCGTTATCAAATCCCTAGAACATCCACTTATGTTCTAAAACCACTTCCGAACGTTTCTCCAGGATTGGATTAATATCAACTTATTGCATCTAGTGCAAAAACAACATATGATATTATATCCATATTGTTAGTGTATATGCCCTAGAGGCCATTACTGTATCATACTAGTTTGTATATTATTTAATGGAAGCTTGGGATATTCACAGTTGTATAGACAATCTTACTCGAAATAGTAGTATGCTACTTGGTTTGTTTCTACTTTAATGTGTGCATGTGTTTCTTTTAGCATATCGCCTATACACATTAGTGGAGCCGTTAGGATCTTTGCTTGATTACCAGCGTTGTGATGGCAGTCACACTAGTGGGGGCTGGGTAATCTACAAGCACATCCTTATACAGGTCCCTAGCCATAGGATTATCGAGACGGGGCATCGATACTCCGGAGTAGACTAGCGTATGCACTTCTCATCCCAGCATGGCAGATGGTCTGTCCCACAGCCGTCAGTACGTCGTACTTGAGATGGTATGCGGGTGCTCGTTAGGTTACGAGTACACTGGACATGACTCGTCGGGAACTGTTGGTTGGTACTATACCTATCGTCAGTTATCAGTTCCCAGGTGACATGAGTACAGCTTAGTCCGCTGACTTGACACTGTCACTTCGCCTCGAGTGTGTTCCCACTGTTCTTAGATTGCTACCCTACCACGGCTCAAATGAGTCGTGCAAACAGGTAGCAGTTGGGTGCAGTCCCGAAGCACTTGGAGAAGTGACGGTTAGACAAGATTCGTCTCTCCCGGTATTGGGGGTTGATATTGCGTTGTGTCTAGGAAAGCCATTACACATAGTCGTCCCTGGCCAGGGCAAGCGAGATATACTGGTAGCGTTTCCAGTGTTATCTCAGAGTGTTCTGCGCTACACTACGACACGACTTGTACCGATATTAGGGGAATGACGTTTACCACCCCCCTATGCCCGCCATGCGATACTCTGAGACGAACAGACCGGACTGTACAGAGATTTTCACATTCAGGCTCAGTAGGAGTTCGGATGGGTTCACCTCATCAGTCTTCTTATCAGCATCTACCTGGGGACCGTTACGTACAGCTAGTACCGCTTGCGGCTGTTGGATATATGTATGCCCTAGAGGCCATTATATGATAGTGAATGTATTTATACATGTATATATATATATATATATTCAATGTACATTCTTGCTCGACATGATAGTATGCTATCTAGTTCTTTTTTATCTGACATGTTGACTTGATCATATTTTTATTCATTCATACATGTTGATAAAGCCCTGAGGATATAGGCTTGACTACTGTGATTATGATGGAGATCATACTAGTGGGACATCTGTAGTTTATAAGCATATCCTGAAAAGTCCCTAGTCGTAGGTGTATCGAGACGGGGTATCATATACCAGAGTAGACTAGCGTATATGATACTAGACCCATATGACGGGCGATGGATGTTCTCACATTCATCGATGTTTGACATCGAGATCGTATACGGGTGCTCAGTGGTGACTGGGTACACTAGACGGACTCACCGAGAACTCTTATATGGAATTATATCTATCGTCGGATAGCAGTTCTCAGGTGACACCGGTACAGGTTAGTCTGTAGACCCGAGATCGTCATAGAGTCTTGTGTGTTCTCCCACTGTACTTTGATTACCACCCTACCACGGCTCTACTGAGTCGTGCAAACAGGTGGCCGTTGGGTATAGTCCCGAGACACCCGAAGGCGATGAGCGATAGGAGGGGTTTCGTTTCTCCCGGTATTGGGAGTTGATGCTGTGCTGTGCTCGACTGGCTATATCAGTAAGTCCCTGGTCAGGGCTGTTGAGATTTACTGATAAGTGTTATCAGTAGTTTCTCGATCTGTTATAGACCGTTCATCGGCATGACTTATTTAGTTATTAGGGTCGACGTTACCATCCCTAGACTAGATATGCAGCATATCTGATAAAAAGACCGGACTGTATGGTAGTGTTACCGGTTGGCTCGACGGGAGTTGTGACAGGTTCGCTTGTTTTCTTCTGATCGCTCAATACCCGGGTGGCCGTTACGTTTATGTAACACCTTAGGATTTGTTTAGTGAATATATATATTTAAATAATGGGTTTTAATAAAAAGTTTACCAAATTTTGTTTCAAATATTTTTCCTAA
The DNA here is from genome assembly GCA_030015575.1 of Agapanthus africanus. Taxonomy (NCBI): domain Eukaryota; kingdom Viridiplantae; phylum Streptophyta; class Magnoliopsida; order Asparagales; family Amaryllidaceae; genus Agapanthus; species Agapanthus africanus. Next base: position 279,982,030 of record JASDDO010000010.1, on the reverse strand, counting down.
TTTAATGAATATTTTTCCAAAATTTTCTTAGGCTTGCACACACATGTGCATATAAACTAGGGTTTTTAAATGAGTTGTTACCATAATTATTAACCATGGTGGGTTAATCATAGGATTAAGTCTTTTGGGTAATAAGTGAGTTTAATTAGTTAGATAAAAGTTACTTTAATTTGAATTGTGGGTGTTGACTTGTGAGAGAGAGAGAGAGGGCATCATGGCTCAAGCCATGCTTGCCATTAATGAAGAGAGAGAGAGGAGGGTTGACTATTGGACCTTGAGTGTTTCCTCTCATTTCTTGGTATTCCTCTCAAACTCTCACACTCACACACACCCACACACTTACCTTCAGCTCCAGAACCCCAGCACCAAGCAGCAGCAACAGCAGCAGGCATTCAGCAGCAGCAACAGCAAGCAATTCAGCAGCAGCAACAGCACCAGTAGCAGCAGCTAGCAGCAGCAACAGCCTCTTCCCTTCACTTCTTCTTCTTCCTGCAGTTCCCTAGGGTTAAGTATGAGGTATACTTCCTAACTTGCTTCCCTAGTTTGCTTGGTTAGTGTAGATTTGCATCAGTTAGTGGTTTTTAATGCGTTTTAGTGCGATATGGGGTGTTTAGTGGGAACTTTGTGCTAATGTGGTGAGAATTGGTTTCAGTAGGTCATTAGTGAGTTTTTGAGGCCATATTAACCTGGTTCAACCCCAATTACACTAAAATACCACCAGTTTCCCTATTTGATGCAAATTGTCGTATTTGTGCAAAATTTGAGTTTTCTGGAACTGCTATTGACCCGTTGAGTTCAGAATGAAATTGAGAAGACTGCAGTATAGTGGAGATGTGCTGATACCCCAGGTGAAACCCGACCCCCTGACTCTTCCCTTTGGCCGCCAATTTCCTCTTTCTGGCCGCAAATTGCGGCCAGATGTGTAGTGTTTTGGTTGGTGTTGGGTCCTGTAGGTGTCTGCTAGTGTGTAGGGTGTTATGGTATATATATTTTTGTAAGTTTAATTCTGTAGAAAAATCTGGGACCAAATACCTATTTTGCCGTTTTTCTAAACCTTCGCGACACGCGTGATACGTGAGTAGGTTTGGGTTTCTGCGTATCGCGGCGCGTCGGGGTAGTTTCAGGCGCGTGATCACACGTTTTAGCGTATCGCGCACACGCGCGATTGGTTTGCGACACGGGTTTCTAGTTGGACTAATGTCGCGTTTTTGTGAATTGAGCTTATGTGTGATATGTGTTATGTGATTCTAGGTTCGCAGGCCAGTGAGACGGACGCTGCGAAGAAGGGCAAGCAAGTGGTTGGATACACTTAGCGCGAGACACGGTGAGTATATTTCACATCTACGGGGATATCGTCCGCATGGCGTTATGCGTCAGGGGTGATAGGACCTTATTGTTATATACTGCATATACCATACCATGGATTGCCATCGCATATTGCATTCCCTGCCATATATATATATTGTTTAGAACTGATAGAACACCGCACTATTACTAACGGTTTATGTTGCACGGGCACTATTTTGCATGCTACACACACACCGTTAGTAATTGCCATGCCACACTCACTGAAGAACTGCCATGATTATACTGTTGTATATTGCCGTAGTTCATCTTACATGTGATTGATTATGATTTCCTAGAAATTGGGAGCCGCATGACATCTTTAAAAACGGAAACTATCTTAAAAAGCGGTTTTCCCCTTATACCCACATCATGGATTGATTACATTGTACCTCGCATTGGATTTATTTATTAGTGATGGATTTTCATGTGATTTCTGGTTTTGAGGACCGTGGAATTATTTAAGGAAAGATGTGCTATTTTGAAAAACCCGGTACCTCGTGATATGATATTTTGGTGCGTCCACCACGCGTTTTCTCGGTGCTGAGACGTGTGCTTGAAACCCGATTCGAGGAGTGATGATCCGTTTGCGGGTTCGTGGTGGGCCCGGTATGGTTCCCCTCGGCGAGATGATCGATGGGTTTTGCCGATTGAGCCTGGAGGCGGGAGAGTACCTACCGGTGACTGGTTGGACCTGGCAGTTGTCCGGAGGATACTGACCAGAGTCGAGAAATGGATGCGGGATGATCCGTACTGCCGGGGCCGAGGGCCGATACCGCAGACGGACCCCGTGGGGCCGATCCGGACGGACGGAGCCCGATATACGAGGATTTGCGTGTCGATGCTTGACAAGAGTATTTTATGATATTTTGGGTGCCGATGTTGGGCACTCGTGATTTCTCAGAGATATACAGGATTTGAGGGCCGATGGGTGTGCTGGCGCCTGAGTGTATTGGGATTTGGTGCAGCCAGAGGCACCGTCTAGTGTTTTCCATGATGACATATTCCAAGTAGATATTATTTATCCCATGCTCAGTATTGATCACTATGTATCTCATCCTGTAGCATTTACCTGATTGAGCTCTTGCATTACTATTGCATCCACTGTTTGGCATGCATTGATATCATCTGCTGACATTAGTAGAGCCACGCTATATGTGCATGCTCGCGATCACCCTTATATGTTATCTCTATTCATGAGTTGGCAACTCACCCCCGTTGTGCCACAGTATTTGCATGTTGCCCTTGGGAGTAGTTACGGCTGGCTGTTACCGCATCCTTTGGCACAGATACCATTGCTGAGGCGAGTTTGCCTTTTGCTGTTAGGTGGGTTTTGTGCGGTATCTGTTATCTTTCAGTTGTATATTGATGTATCTAGTACTCTCCATCTACCTTTCTGTATTGACTTAGAGACAGTTGTGAGGACGATATGTATGATACTATATTCTGGTGTTGAGCTCGCATGTGAGCCGACTTTATTTTATGCAGTCTTACCTTTTGTGATATTGTCTTTACTTTACTGTGTATTCTTCGCTACGGCGTCGTATATCATATTTGTGATGCTTTATTCATTTCACTTGTCATTTCTGTTACACCTTGCTTTTACCCGATTTGCGGGGCAAATGTTTAAAAAGGAAATGTTACCAAAATTATAAAAGTTATAACTCCTGAACTTAAAAGGATTTCTACTAAATTAATAAGATGTTTTTCGGACACGCATGACTGTTTTTACGAAATGTTTTAAATCACTCTATATTTATTGGTTTGATTTCTGGGTTCGGCTTACTTAGCCGCGTTACGCCTGTAGACGTTGCGTGGTTAAGTGCCGGTCACGAGTCGAAACTCTCGGGTCGTGACAAAGTTGGTATTAGAGCGTAGGTTTTACCTTCGGAGTGTAGGATGACCCTGGTATGATGGAGTAGGTAGCTGCAGCAGGGTAGCGTAGCGTGTGTATGTTCCGCGGCATACTCACGACACGATACTCCGCCTACGCGACCTTAGGACTTGTTGATTTGATCCCTCCATATATTCTTGCGATTCGATTTCCGTGTTCTTATCGAATCCTAATTTTCTTTCAGCCATTATGCCGCCTAAGACTACGAGGGCACAGAGAGCGGCCGCGAGGGCCGAGATTCGAGTTGACTCGTCCGAGATGAGGACTGATCCGGGCAGTACGCCGGTTGTACTCGAGCAGGCTGTTCCTGCCATGACAGAGCAGATCGCCACACTAGGGGCTGGTCTGCAGGAGATGCGCCAGACGGTTGGATCTAGCATGCAGGAGATGCGCCAGATGATAGGATCGCTAGTTGAGACGCTTCGAACCCAGCGACCAGAGGTAGCTCCACCTGTTCCAGCGACCGCGATGGTACCTACCGCACAGCCAGTTGTCCCTGCAGCCACGGAGGTGATCACAGTGTCGCTATCAGAGTTCATGAGGCTGAAGCCTCCGGTCTTCACAGGCACCGATACAGCCGAGGACCCACAGTCTTTCATTGACAGGATGGCCAGGATATGCCGTTCCCTCAGATGCGCAGATGCGAGATGGGTCGAGTTCGCGAGCTTTCGCCTGGAAGGTCTTGCGCAGAAGTGGTGTGATTCCGTTGAGAAGGGCAGAGCAGCAGGTCTTCCTCCTATGACCTGGACGGAGTTCGTGACCATATTTCTAGCCCGTTTCCTTCCCCAGAGTGTTAGGGATGCCCGAGCACGCAGGTTTGAGTCCTTGCGCCAGACGCCAGGGATGACAGTGGCAGAGTATGACGTGCTGTTTACAGAGCTAGCAGTCTATGCCCCATATTTAGTGGCTACCGAGGAGTTGCGAGTCACGAGATTTGTTCGAGGCTTGCTTACACCATTGTTCCTTGCGATCAGCGCGCAGCACTACGAGACCTATGCAGCAGCTGTAGACGCTACCCTAGTCGTCGAGGAGCACCTTGCTGAGACTGCGGCAGTTCCAGAGCCGAAGAGAGTTCGTACAGGCATATCCGCATGGAGACAGACATTCAGACGCCGTGACAGGTATCGTCCAAGTACGGGGAGTGGAAGAGATTCGGGACGGAGCCAGATGTTTAGTTCATATCCACGAGAGGGTCAGCAGTCGCCGCGGGGTTGCTTTAGATGCGGAAGCCTACTTCACCTCGTTCGAGATTGTCCAGAGACACACCGGAGGGAGGCAGCGGCACCGCATGTTACCTTACCACCTTCACCACCCCAGAGGGCGTTGCCCGTTGTACCTACCGTTGCTCCGCACCAGACTCATGCACAGCGAGGTCGTGGGCGTGGGGGAGTTGCTCAGAGGGGGCGAGATGACCGAGGCAGAGGGCAGTCAGTCGCAGGTGGTGGACAGGAGAGGGTTTTTGCTTTGACACATCAGGACGCGCAGGCGTCCAATGCAGTGGTTTCAGGTATCCCTCCTGTATGTTCAGTTGATGCACATGTACTGTTCGATCCCGGATCCACACACTCGTACGTATCCACACACTTTGTGCTGAGTCTGGGTAGAGAGTCCGGCTTGCTTGATCAGCCGCTTGTGGTGACTACTCTTGTGGGAGAGTCGTTTGTTGCTAGGCACGTGTTCCGATCCTGTACCGTCTGTATTGGCGAGAGAGAGTTGCCTGTCGACTTGATCCTTCTGGAGATGTTGGACTTCGACATTCTTTTGGGCATGGATTGGTTAGCCACGTGCTATGCTTCTGTGGACTGCCGTGAGAAGACAGTTAGATTCTGCTTTCCCGGTGAGTCGGTTTTTGTTGTGTTGGGGGACCGTGGTGCCGCCCCTCACAGTGTGATTTCTTCTTTTCGCGCTGGACAGCTTTTGAGGAAGGGATGTCAGGGATTTCTCACCTATGTTTGCGATGCTCGCGCTACATAGGTTCCATTGGATCAGGTTCCGGTTGTTAGCGAGTTTCCTGATGTGTTCCCAGACGAGCTTCCAGGGTTGCCGCCCGAGCGCGACATTTCTTTCTGTATTGATTTGGTTCCTGGCTCGGGGCCTATTTCCATACCGCCTTATCGGATGGCCCCGGCGGAACTTCGAGAGTTGAAGGGTCAGTTGCAAGATTTGCTGGACAAGGGACTTATTCGACCCAGTGTTTCTCCTTGGGGTGCTCCAGTCCTGTTCGTCAAGAAGAAGGATGGCAGTTTGCGTCTGTGTATCGACTACCGCCAGCTGAACAGGGTGACAGTGCGGAACAGGTATCCTTTGCCGCGCATCGACGATTTGTTCGACCAGCTTCAGGGGGCAGGGTACTTTTCGAGGATCGATTTTCGATCGAGTTATCATCAGCTGCGGGTCGACAGGAGGACATTCCCCGGACAGCTTTTCGTACGCGCTACGGCCATTACGAGTTTTTGGTGATGTCGTTCGGACTCACCAATGCGCCAGCAGCCTTCATGGACTTGATGAACCGTATTTTCCGGCCTTACATGGATCTGTTCATTATAGTCTTCATCGACGATATCTTGGTGTATTCCCGGAGTAGTGAGGAGCACGAGCAGCACCTGCGGATTACATTGCAGACCTTGAGGGAGCACCAGCATTATGCGAAATTTTCCAAGTGTGCTTTTTGGCTGGACAGCGTAGACTTCTTGGGGCACGTGATTGCACGAGACGGTATATGTGTAGACCCGAGGAAGATCGAGGCCGTTCAGCGTTGGCGCAGACCCATATCGGTGACAGAGATTCGCAGCTTTTTGGGGTTGGCTGGTTACTACAGGCGTTTTGTGCAGGACTTCTCCCGTATTGCTACACCGCTGACCGGGTTGACCCGGAAGGGAGTTCCCTTCGATTGGACGGAGGAGTGCGAGCACAGTTTTCAGCAGTTACGGACTCGGCTGACGACGGCACCGGTGTTATCTTTACCTTCCGGATCGGGCGGATTTGTGGTCTTTTGTGATGCCTCTCGAGTGGGGCTAGGGTGCGTTTTGATGCAGCACGACAGGGTGATCGCATATGCTTCGCGACAATTGAAGAGACATGAACAAAACTACCCCACTCACGATTTGGAGATGGCAGCAGTGGTCTTTGCACTCAAGATCTGGTGACATTACCTATACGGCGAGTCGTGCCAGATATTTACGGATCACAAGAGTCTGAAATACATATTTCAGCAACGGGACCTGAACCTTCGACAGCGTCGATGGATGGAGTTAGTGAAGGATTACGACTGCGAGATCTTATATCACCCGGGCAAGGCAAATGTGGTGGCGGATGCTTTGAGCAGGTGGCCCGGGGGTAGTCTATCTTGTTTGAGCGCAGCACAGGGACAGTCATCGGCAGATTGGCAGATATTATGCGACAGCCGAGTACAGTTCGAGTTCACGCCGATTGGAGGACAGATAGCGCATGTCCGTGCACGGCCACAGTTGATCGATCGTATACGTGAGACACAGCTCAGTGATGACCGATGTTCAGAGATCATGGCACAGATTGGACAGGGCAGATTTTCCGAGTTCGTGATCGATGATCAGGGGATACTACGATTTGGAGTCAGACTGTGCGTACCAGATGCTGAGGGACTGAGGCACGAGATTCTTGAGGAGGCACATCGATCGGTATATAGCGTCCATCCCGGTTCCCCCAAGATGTATCATGATATGAGAGATGTTTATTGGTGGGACGGACTGAAGAGGGACATTGCAGATTTCGTGTCGAGATGCCTGACTTGTCAGCAAGTCAAGGCTGAGCACCAGAGGCCCGCGGGAGAGCTACAGCCGCTACCCATTCCGGAGTGGAAGTGAGAGCAGATTTCGATGAATTTCATGGTGGGTCTACCCAGGACTAGTCGGGGGTATGACTCTATCTGGGTGATCGTGGATCGTTTGACGAAAGCGGCTCACTTCCTACCGGTGAAGACGACTTTCGGATTTACACAGTATGCCCAGATCTACATTGACGAGATAGTGCGACTACACGGAGTCCCGACATGTATTGTGTCCGATAGAGGCACCCAGTTTACTAGTAGACTATGGCAGAGGCTTCAGGAGGCTTTGGGCACTCGCTTGAGTTTCAGCACGGCGTTTCATCCGCAGACCGACGGCCAGTCAGAGCGGACCATCCAGACTCTCAAGGACATGCTCAGAGCTTGTGTATTAGATTTCGGAGGTAGCTGGGATCATCATTTGCCCTTAGTAGAGTTCTCCTACAATAACAGCTACCAGGAGACCATTCAGATGGCACCATTTGAGGCTCTTTATGGGAGGAGATGCAGGTCGCCCACTTGTTGGACAGAGCTCAGTGAGAGCAGTATCTTAGGGCCACAGATTGTTGAGGAGACGACAGCGAAGATCCGGTTGATTCGCGATAGGATGAGAGCAGCGCAGAGTAGGCAGAGATCTTATGCAGACCGTCGACGACGCAGACTTGAGTTTTCTGTTGGTGATCATGTTTTCGTGAGGGTCTCCCCAATGAAAGGTGTGATGAGGTTTGGGAAGAAGGGGAAGCTCAATCCCAGATATGTGGGCCCCTTCGAGATCCTCGAGCGTGTTGGTGCAGTAGCCTACCGTTTAGCCCTTCCGCCCAGCTTTCCAGATGTGCATCCCGTATTTCATGTCTCGATGCTCCGCAGATATCTTCATGATCCTTCGCATGTGATTCAGCATCCGACGATCCAGCTTGAGCGCGACCTTTCCTATGCAGAACAGCCGGTGATGATCTTAGATCGACAAGTGTAGAAGCTGAGATCGAAGGAAATTCCATCAGTTAAGGTACTTTGGCGTGGCCAGAACCGTGAGGAGGTCACTTGGGAAACCGAAAGCGAGATGATGAAGGCGTATCCCCATCTTTTTGAAGGTATGTGTAGTTAGATTTTTGAAATTCGGGGACGAATTTCTTTAAGGGGGAGAGATTGTAACACCTTAGGATTTGTTTAGTGACTATATATATTTAAATAATGGGTTTTAATAAAAAGTTTACCAAATTGTGTTTCAAATATTTTTCCTAATTTAATGAATATTTTTCCAAAATTTTCCTAGGCTTGCACACACATGTGCATGTAAACTAGGGTTTTTAAATGAGTTGTTACCATAATTATTAACCATGGTGGGTTAATCATAGGATTAAGTCTTTTGGGTAATAAGTGAGTTTAATTAGTTAGATAAAAGTTACTTTAATTTGAATTGTGGGTGTTGACTTGTGAGAGAGAGAGAGAGAGGGCATCATGGCTCAAGCCATGCTTGCCATTAATGAAGAGAGAGAGAGGAGGGTTGACTATTGGACCTTGAGTGTTTCCTCTCATTTCTTGGTATTCCTCTCAAACTCTCACACTCACACACACCCACACACTTACCTTCAGCTCCAGAACCCCAGCACCAAGCAGCAGCAGCAGCAGGCATTCAGCAGCAGCAACAGCAAGCAATTCAGCAGCAGCAACAGCACCAGTAGCAGCAGCTAGCAGCAGCAACAGCCTCTTCCCTTCACTTCTTCTTCTTCCTGCAGTTCCCTAGGGTTAAGTATGAGGTATACTTCCTAACTTGCTTCTCTAGTTTGCTTGGTTAGTGTAGATTTGCATCGGTTAGTGGTTTTTAGTGCGTTTTAGTGCGATATGGGGTGTTTAGTGGGAACTTTGTGCTAATGTGGTGAGAATTGGTTTCAGTAGGTCATTAGTGAGTTTTTGAGGCCATATTAACCTGGTTCAACCCCAATTACACTAAAATACCACCAGTTTTCCTATTTGATGCAAATTGTCGTATTTGTGCAAAATTTGAGTTTTCTGGAACTGCTATTGACCCGGTGAGTTCAGAATGAAATTGAGAAGACTGCAGTATAGTGGAGATGTGCTGATACCCCATGTGAAACCCGACCCCCTGACTCTTCCCTTTGGCCGTCAAATTCCTCTTTCTGGCCGCAAATTGCGGCCAGATGGGTAGTGTTTTGGTTGGTGTTGGGTCCTGTAGGTGTCTGCTAGTGTGTAGGGTGTTATGGTATATATATTTTTGTAAGTTTAGTTCTGTAGAAAAATCTGGGACCAAATACCTATTTTGCCGTTTTTCTAAACCTTCGCGACACGCGTGATACGTGAGTAGGTTTGGGTTTCTGCGTATCGCGGCGCGTCGGGGTAGTTTCAGGCGTGTGATCACACGTTTTAGCGTATCGCGCACACGCGCGATTGGTTTGCGACACGGGTTTCTAGTTGGACTAATGTCGCGTTTTTGTGAATTGAGCTTATGTGTGATATGTGTTATGTGATTCTAGGTTCGTAGGCCAGTGAGACGGACGGTGCGAAGAAGGGCAAGCAAGTGGTTGGATACACTTAGCGCGAGACACGGTGAGTAGATTTCACATCTACGGGGATATCGCCCGCATGGCGTTATGCGTCAGGGCTGATAGGACCTTATTGTTATATACTGCATATACCATACCATGGATTGCCATCGCATATTGCATTCCCTGCCATATATATATTGTTTAGAACTGATAGAACACCGCACTATTACTAACGGTTTATGTTGCACGGGCACTATTTTGCATGGTACACACACACCGTTAGTAATTGCCATGCCACACTCACTGTAGAACTGCCATGATTATACTATTGTATATTGCCGTAGTTCATCTTACATGTGATTGATTATCATTTCCTAGAAATTGGGAGCCGCATGACATCTTTAAAAACGGAAACTATCTTAAAAAGCGGTTTTCCCCTTATACCCATATCATGGATTGATTACATTGTACCTCGCATTGGATTTATTTATTAGTGATGGATTTTCATGTGATTTCTGGTTTTGAGGACCGTGGAATTATTTAAGGAAAGATGTGCTATTTTGAAAAACCCGGTACCTCGTGATATGATATTTTGGTGCGTCCACCACGCGTTTTCTCGGTGCTGAGACGTGTGCTTGAAACCCGATTCGAGGAGAGATGATCCGTTTGCGGGTTCGTGGTGGGCCCGGTATGGTTCCCCTCGGCGAGATGATCGATGGGTTTTGCCGATTGAGCCTGGAGGCGGGCGAGTACCTACCGGTGACTGGTTGGACCTGGCAGTTGTCCGGAGGATACTGACCAGAGTCGAGAGATGGATGCGGGATGATCCGTACTGCCGGGGCCGAGGGCCGATACCGCAGACGGACCCCGTGGGGCCGATCCGGACTGATGGAGCCCGATATACGAGGATTTGCGTGTCGATGCTGGACACGAGTATTTTATGATATTTTGGGTGCCGATGTTGGGCACTCGTGATTTCTCAGAGATATACAGGATTTGAGGGCCGATGGGTGTGCCGGCGCCTGAGTGTATTGGGATTTGGTGCAGCCAGAGGCACCGTCTAGTGTTTTCCATGATGACATATTCCATGTAGATATTATTTATCCCATGCTCAGTATTGATCACTATGTATCTCATCCTGTAGCATTTACCTGATTGAGCACTTGCATTACTATTGCATCCACTGTTTGGCATGCATTGATATCATCTGCTGGCATTAGTAGAGCCACGCTATATGTGCATGCTCGCGATCACCCTTATATGTTATCTCTATTCACGAGTTGGCAACTCACCTACGTTGTGCCACAGTATTTGCAGGTTGCCCTTGGGAGTAGTTACGGCTGGCTGTTACCGCATCCTTTGGCACAGATACCATTGCTGAGGCGAGTTAGCCTTTTGCTGTTAGGTGGGTTTTGTGCGGTATCTGTTATCTTTCAGTTGTATATTGATGTATCTAGTACTCTCCATCTACCTTTCTGTATTGACTTAGAGACAGTTGTGAGGACGATATGTATGATACTATATTCTGGTGTTGAGCTCGCATGTGAGCCGACTTTATTTTATGCAGTCTTACCTTTTGTGATATTGTCTTTACTTTACTGTGTATTCTTCGCTACGGCGTCGTATATCATATTTGTGATGCTTTATTCATTTCATTTGTCATTTCTGTTACACCTTGCTTTTACCCGATTTGCGGGGCAAATGTTTAAAAAGGAAATGTTACCAAAATTATAAAAGTTATAACTCCTGAACTTAAAAGGATTTCTACTAAATTAATAAGATGTTTTTCGGACACGCATGACTGTTTTTACGAAATGTTTTAAATCACTCTATATTTATTGGTTTGATTTCTGGGTTCGGCTTACTTAGCCGCGTTACGCCTGTAGACGTTGCGTGGTTAAGTGCCGGTCACGAGTCGAAACTCTCGGGTCGTGACAGTTTAGCTGACCGCTTGCGGCTTGCGGGTGTTTGATATGATCATCACCCACTGCCGGCGTATTGACAAGTCTTAGAGTCCCACAATGGAGTTGCCTAGTCCAGGCGAAACGATGTGGTGCGCATATGAGATATGCGCCTGGTGAAGGGTTTCCTACAACACCACTTCTAGGGTTTGGAGGCAACACACATGCCATATTAAATTTTTGATGGTGCTAAAGAAACATTCTAAAGGATCATGCTAGAAAATTTAGGGCAACTAAACTTTAACACAAACATAAGTAGAAAAAGCTAGGGTTTTGAGAGTACAATCTTTGTAGCTCCCTACGCTAGAATCCTTGGGTACTTGAGGGTTGGAAAAAGGTCCGCTTGAGATCCTCTAGGTCCACGACGATCCACCCGGAGTCCTCTTTGTCTAAGCTTGAAGCTTCACAAGATCAAGAGAAGAAATGGAAGCTAACACTCTACACTAATGGGCAAGACTAGTGTAGAATGGTGTTGTGGTTGGTTTTCTCACTTCAAAATCCTAACTTGGTAACTCTTTTGCTCACTTGAGAGAACTAGAGAGCAAGAGAGAAAGGAGGAAGAAGATGATGGCTTTCTAAAACTCAAGATAATGATAATGTAGTGAATAAAATGAGAAAATGAAAATATATATATTTTCACTCTCTCATTCTCAATCATGGTTATAAAATATCTAGATATTTTAGTTTGGAACAAAAATGGCCATGGAAAATGAATCATGGTTAAAACCAAGGGTTAGTGCAAGAATATAAAATTAAACCATGATAATCAATTTCCATTTCCATTTTTCTTTTTCCAAAATTTAATATTCATATATTTTACAAAAGGTGTGAGTCTTATATTGCCACCATCCACTATATCAATAACCATGATAACATTATGTATGCATGTATGTGTGCATGCACATCCTATATGCATGAATGAGAATAATGTATACATGCATGCATACAAAAAGACAAGAAAGGATTTCAAGTGAGAAACTAATGGTCAAATGATAAATCAACACTTGATTTAGCAACCCGGTCATATCACATACGACCCGACCAAAAGAAAACCGCTCGATTAATATACGGTATCTCATACACACATTTTAACCGGGTCCACACGCATATCTGATATGCGCACCACATCGTTTCGCCTGGACTAGGCAACTCCATTGTGGGACTCTAAGACTCGTCAATACGCCGGCAGTGGGTGATGATCATATCAAGCACCCCCAAGCCACAAGCGGTCAGCTAAACGTAACGGCCACCCGGGTATTGAGCGATCAGAAGAAAACAAGCGAACCTGTTACAACTCCCGTCGAGCCAACCGGCAACACTACCGTACAGTCCGGTCTCTTCGTCAGATATGCTGCATATCAAGTCTAGGGATGGTAACGTCGACCCCAATAACTCAATAAGTCGTGCCGATGAATGGTCTATAACAGATCGAGAAACTAATGATAACACTTATCAGTAAATCTCAACAGCCCTGGCCAGGGTCTCACTATTATAGCCAGTCGAGCACAGCACATCATCAACTCCCAATACCGGGAGAGACGAAACCCCTCCTATCGCTCATCGCCTTCTTGTGTCTCGGGACTGTACCCAACGGCCACTTGTTTGCACGACTCAGTAGAGCCGTGGTAGGGTGGTAATCAAAGTACAGTGGGAGAACACACAAGACTCTATGACGATCTCGGGTCTACAGACTAACCTGTACCAGTGTCACCTGAGAACTGCTATCCGACGATAGATATAATTCCATATAAGAGTTCTCGGTGAGTCCGTCTAGTGTACCCAGTCACCACTGATCACCCGTATACGATCTCGATGTCAAACATCGATGAATGTGGGAACATCCATCGCCCGTCATATGGGTCTAGTATCATATACGCTAGTCTACTCTGGTATATCGATACCCCGTCTCGATACACTTACGACTAGGGACTTTTCAGGATATGCTTATAAACTATAGATGTCCCACTAGTATGATCTCCATCATAATCACAGTAGTCAAGCCTATATCCTTAGGGCTTTATCAACATATGTGAATGAATAAAAACATGATCAAATCAACATGTCAGATAAAGAAGAACCAGATAGCATACTATCATGTCGAGCAAGAATGTACACTGAATATATATATATATATATACACACACACACACACACATGTATAAATACATCCACTATCATATAATGGCCTTTAGGGCATACATATATCCAACAATCTCCCACTTGCACTAAGGCCAGTTATTGGCGTATTTCATACCCAACATCTCAAAAAGTCACTCATGCTGCGGCTGAGGGAGAGCCTTGGTGAGTGGATCCGCGGCGTTATTCTTTGTGTCTATTCTTCTAATCTCGATCTCACGGCGATCTACATTCTCCTGGATCAAATGAAAACGCCTCAGGATATGTCTGGATCGCTGATGGGACCTGGGCTCCTTGGCTAACACCATAACCCTATTATTATCACAATACAATGGTATTAGATCAATAATGGTTGGAACTACTCCTAGCTCCGAGACAAACTTCCTCATCCAGACGGCTTCCTTGGCGGCATCATTCGCAGCAATGTACTCAGCCTCCATCGTAGAGTCTGCAACGGTATCCTGTTTGGAACTCTTCCAACTTACCGCCCCTCCATTGAGGGTAAATACAAACCCAGAGATAGATTTGCTGTCGTCCTTATCGCTCTGGAAGCTCGAATCGGTAAAGGCCTCAATTTGGAGATCTCCATTACCACACACCAAGAACAATTCTTTAGTCCTTCGCAAGTACTTAAGAATGTTCTTCACAGCTATCCAGTGATTCTCCCCTGGGTTGGATTGATACCTGCTTACAACACTAAGTGCATAAGCTACATCTGGGCGTGTACATAACATCGCATACATTATAGATCCTACTGCCGAAGCATAGGGTATAATTCTCATGCGAGCTCTCTCTTCATCGGTCTTTGGGCAAGAGTCCTTAGAGAGAGTTGTTGGAGATAGTGCCCTCAGAGTCAATTATTGGATCACAGGCACGTGATTGCAATGATTGAGGGAGGACCTGTCCCAGTAGGACAGTCTTACTCAGGATGATAGTATGCTATCTGGTTTACCTTTATCATTGTGTACTGCTTCAGGTGACCTTACAGGTCGCTATTACATGCTGATAGAGCCCCTAGGATTCTTGCTTGACTGCCAGCAGTATGAGGGCTATCATATACGTGAGAGCTGGTGGTCTATAAGCACATCCTTAAAAGGTCCCTAGTCGTGGGAGTTTTGAGACAGGGCATCGATTCTCCAGAGTAGACTAGTGTATACAGTCGAGACCCCGACGAGGGGCGGTGGCCGGTCTCACAAGCTACTGGTGTCAGTTGGTTCACCTAAGATGTATACAGGTGCTCATTGGGTTATGAGTACACCGGACAGGACTCGCCGGGAACATGCTAGTTGGTCTTATACTTAACGTCAGATAGCAGTTCCCTGGTGACATGTGTACAGGTTAGTTCATCGACCTGAGATCGTCATTTGTCTCGTGTGAGTTCCCACAGTACTTTGATTACTACCCTACCACGGTTCAAAGGAGTCGTACAAACAGGTTTTAGTTGGGTACAGTCCCGAGCCACATGGAGGCAGTGAGCGGATCTGCAGGGGTTCGTCTCTCCCGGTATTGGGGGTGAGGTCGCGCTGTCTCTAGGAGAGCCATTACACAAAGCCCTCGGCCAAGGCAGGAGATTTACTGGTAGGTATTCCAGTAGTATCTCAGGGTGTTCTGGGATACACTCCGACACGACTTGTATCGCTTTTGGGGGTCTGACTTTTACCAACCCCCTAGGCCCGCCATGCGATACTCATAGACGAACGGACCGGACTGTACGGATATTGTCACTGACAGGCTCAGTAGGGTGTCAGGATGAGTTCGCTCATCAACGTCCCTATTGGTCAATAGCCGGTGGCCCGTCACGTATGGCTAATACCTCTGACGTGCTAGTGGTTAAATCCACAGCCATAGTATTGACGAGTCTTTAGAGTCCACCACACACTCAGTTACTCAAGTTTCGGGCGAAACGCTGTAGAGGTCGTATGGAGATATGGCAGGGTCCGATCAGATACGTGCGGTATTGCACGGATCAGGATCAGACGGTTTGTACTAGAGGCCGTATAGATATATGGAAAGATTCGATCAGATACGTGCGGTATTGCACGGATCAGGATCGAACGGATATTACTAGCCGGCTTTGTTTTAAGCCGGATCCTAGTTAAGTACAGTGTAGATTTTGTCTCATTGCATTTGTATCCTGTAGGAATACAGATGCGGGTGTGTATACACAGTATCAGGGTTTTCCTGTAATTTATTACGGGACCAGTTTTCTGGAGTTGCCAGTTTGCATTCCGTTCCGGCCGATTTTCCTTTGTTCTTTCCCGGCCGGACTTTTCAGGTGGAGGGGGTTATTTGCAAGTTTGCAAATAACTTTTTGTGGAGGGGTTTTCTTTCTTTTGTGAGGCTTCATGATGGTTCCTAATCATGAGATCCTTTTTCTTTCTTATCCTTTGCATTAATGAGATAAGAATGGATTAGATTTGATTTGGTCTTTGATGTGAGATTTGCTTTTGGGGTGTGGTCACCCATTCTCTTTTCCTACACTCACCTTCCTTCTTGTTTTGTGATTTCCTCCACCATATTTTCCTAGAGGGGGGGCCGGCCACAAAAGATGAGAGGAGAGAAAATGAGAGGTTTCATTTTGATGAGGAAATTTTATCATCTCATTTATGCATGCTTCAAAAATTGATCAACCTCCCTCAAAAGTTATTTCATTCTCCTCCTCATTCCTCCATGGCAACTTCACTACCCCAAATGAGACAACCATTCTATACTAGCCTACAGCACTTCTTGGACGCGTCGGCTAGCCAACTTCACGCCGGAGTTGCCTCGGTCCAGAGGTGGGAGCCCGTGAAAG
Source organism: Agapanthus africanus (assembly GCA_030015575.1). Taxonomy (NCBI): domain Eukaryota; kingdom Viridiplantae; phylum Streptophyta; class Magnoliopsida; order Asparagales; family Amaryllidaceae; genus Agapanthus; species Agapanthus africanus. The sequence goes on along the minus strand of JASDDO010000010.1, from coordinate 279,965,595 downwards.
AACTCAGCTACGTGGTGCCCTTTCCGACGAGGACGTGACGAACGGAGATTCCGCGGGAGATCGGAGTGGAGACGAAGACCGAAGGACACGGATCGTTTGGTATAGCTCTCTTCCCCTCTCTTGTTAGCTAGCATTAGGTTAATGGTTACGATCCGGGTTTATTGTCCGCAGTAGCGCCAGTTTAAAAGTTAAGAAAATTTTGATTCCGCATTTTGGCCTCGGATAGACGGCCGGGGCGCTGCCGTGGCGCAACATGGTATCAGAGCCACGCCATTAACTTAGTCTAGCTTTGTTTAATGTGTTTTACATTTCCGATCGACCAAAATTCCGAAAACTCGCGTTTTCTTTACATCAGTTTTCTGTCGAATTTTTTCTTACTCGAAAATTTTTTCAGGTTGTAGAAAAGTGATGTACTGGAAATTGTAAGAACACTGTAGAAATTCGATACAGTGACTCCATAGTGGGAGCGCGGAACCGCGGCCAAATACCCCTTTGGGCCGCGGTTCCGCCGCACTATGTTGAGATCACTGCATGAAATTTCTGCAATTGCTCTCTGGGTTGATTTTAGGGTTTCTGGAATATTAATTTTGGGCCCAGAATTTCTTGATGTGCTACAGTAGTACTTGAGGGCCCACTTGTTAAAATTTGATCGATCGGATATTTTAAACACATTATTTCATAGTATTTACATTATATTTGCGACCGTGAATGTCACTTGATCGGTAAATCCTATCTAACTGCTATAGCCCGGTTAGATGGATTTGTGAACGTGACTTTCACGTTGATGTTCTGTGTATTGCTGTGATGTTGCGGATCGGTCGTGGGGGATAGCCTGGATGCAATTCTAGTACAGTTTTGTTTTATATGTACATTTGATATTGCGGGGCGAGCGTCCGACATGTGGACTGCCGCCACTGCCTGTTTGTATTATTCTTTTAGGGCACGACCTGGTTGCGGTCGATGTACCCGTTGTATGTATATTTTATTTTCTATACTAGGATTACCCCGCGGAGGGGTGCACGGATAGCCGGGTTCTAGAGGGCAACGGGCCCGCATCTCATGGCATTGAGACGAAGGGGGCTTTACTCTAGAATTGGCGGGCTATTCGTCGCACTCGTAAGGGGTACAGGTTGACCCAGGAGGGGTTCCCAAGTTACCGGATTCCGTGAAGTGCTGGGTGGTCCATTCATGGTGCTGAAGGGGCTGCCTCGCTTCAGGTTTTGGCGGGTGACTTTCCGCGCCCGTAGGGGTCTAGGATTTCATTGCACAGGCTATCCATGCGACCAGGGGAACGTCGGGTTTCAGCAGCGGCTCTGTGAAACCCGGGGCTCCCAGATATATGTATTGTTCTGTGATGCTGTATATTTCTGTGATGTTGCATTTTATCACGCCTTGAGCAAAATATAATATATTGGTATATATATTAGTAGATGTTGTATATGTTTTGCATCCACGCTAGTCCAGTCCCCGCTCTGTCGTTAGTTAGCTAACCTAACGGGTAATGACGGAACCCAGTGGCGAATGCGGATGGCATATACGTACATCAGTATATTTTCGTTCTTTATTGGTGTGATCAATTGATGGGACTGCGTTGATTCGGATCAATGTAAGATAAACAAACCTACTCTGATGTTGTTGGATCATTTTTCAAAAAAAAGCTGTTATTGCTAGGGCGTTCTCTTTTGTTTTGCATCGTGGTATTCAGTTGGAATATCCTGATCCTCAGTCGACGAGGCAAGGGCCGAGATCCCTTCACCGGGAGTGACCCCTTGGACAAAAGTTTGCGTCAGGGCAATAACTTCACTATAGTCGATTACTTTTGCTTTGCATCGTGGTATTCAGTTGGAATATCCTGCACCTCATTCTACGGGGAAAGAGCCGAGATCCCTTCACCGGGAGTGACCTCTTTAGCAAAGGCTTTCGTCACTATATTTTTATAAAAACTGTGCAGTTCCTTCAACGATATCAAGTTCATTACGTTAAAGGTTTTTCGCCAAAAACCAGCCGTAGCCCTCCGTCATTTCCTATAGGTATTATTTAGTATTCGTGCTACGTTTGTTGACTCCGTCAAGGCGTAGTGTACGGTAGCTAAGTGGTGCTTGTTTGTTGCATAAATGGGATTGGTTAGGACAGTCGTGCGGCCTTGTTAACTCCGTCAAGGGCTCGTACGGGTGGGTTTAATGCAATCCAGATAATGACGGGTTGAATTTGACTAGGACTCTTTGATTTGTTGACTCCGTCAAGGTCACTTGAGTCCTAGGGGTAAAAACACACATCGGGAGTTTCTAAAGAAACTGAAACTTGCCAGGCATGCGCATACCTTCTGGAGTGTTGTGACGTGAGTGGATTCCGTCACGTTATCATGCGATGATAGTTGGATCACGATTCCCACTGATGAGTTGGTTTACTCCTCGGGTCATCCCGACTAATTCTTCTTTTAGGTTTGGAGAAGAATTTGAGGTTACAGTAGGAGGTTTCCAGATTAGATAAAGTGATAACCATTCTGATCTAGGTTATAGTGCACGCTGAGTGTTTCTTTTCTCTCTCTCTTTGGCAGCGACCATTGACCCGACCCTAGACTATGACTCAGTGACCAAGTTGACCGAACCTTCTTAACAATGGATTTTTTATTGTCAGAGTTGCAGACCTCATTGCCACTCCTACTTTTACCCTTTTCTCCAGGACACCCCGTATTACTACGAACGTCCACTTCCATTGGACAAAACCATCGTATGGTTAGATACGAACTCGAAGGAATTTATTCGAGGATGGTTTCCGGTTCTGGAGAAAACGAATAGGACTATTCAGTTGTCTTTTCCTTTTACCTTCTCTCAGGTTGCGAGTACTCCTTGGTTTAGGAGATAGTACACCTATTATGCAAATTGGATAGTCTTCTTCTAAACCTTAGGCTGGTGCCGAACGGCGGGGAATGAAGAAAACCAATTAGCATAACGATGGTGTACAGAAGGTATTAAGTTAAGACAAAGCAAGGGATTAGTAAGAGGGCAAAGTAAATTGCGACTGCTAATCACGACCAAACCAAGTATTTCTTCGCCAATCCTAAATCACCTTTGTATTTCTCCAGGACACTTCGTATCACTACGAAGATCCACAGTTTATTTGGATAATCCATCGTATGGTTATATACGAACTCGAAAGGAACTTGTTCCAGTTCGGGGATGGATTCTGGTTCAGGAGAAATAGGAATAAGGTTTATTCGGTTGTCTTTTATCTTCACCTTCTCTCGCTTTGCGAGTGCTCCTAGGATTATGACAGTACACCTTTTATTCTTATTGGATAGTCTTCTTCCAAACCATAGGCTGGTGCCGAACGGTAGGGAAGGAAGAAAACCATTTGGCCTAAAGGGGTGTGCAGACGGTAATGACTAAAGACATATTAAGGGATTTGGACAGATGGCAAAGAGATATACGGTTACAGTTGTGAATCTGGATAATGGTAGAGGCATTACTAGGAATACCAGGATACCCCATCGAAACATTTAAATGTTTCAGTTCAACTGTGTACTGTTAAAAGAAAACTGATTTCCCGATTAGACACTTGCTCCAGGGTATGTATTTACCAGGTTGGATTCTCACATCTGTATGGTTTTACAGATGATGAGTGGGAGTAAGTTATTGGGAATTAGGTGACCATCCTCATTATATCGGGATTCGTTGTAATTGGTGATATTTGAGGAAGCCACCTGGGTTGTTTGCCGGTCGGCAAATATTTAGTTTTGTATATCCGTTGCTATACACCAATTTCAAATTGATATATCTGTACGTCTATTTTCATAGAGTGAGATATACCTTTTTGAAATTATGTCTATGACATTTACCTATATCAGTGGATGGTTAGGTAAGGAGTATTGAACAGCGGTGTAATTCTTCTTAACCATAAGTACAGTTTTCAACCTACGACACACAGTGAATGAGTTATCAGACTCAAGGGACTTGTACAGAGTATTGTATGTTGTCCAGCGTCCATTAGGACAGAGGGGTTGGTCCTCGTACTATATTCTGTTTACTTATGACTTCTCTGGTTCTTAGATAAGTGTTTCGTAGAAACACAAGGTCGAAGTTTTGAGAAGTTATAGGTATAAGAGTAAAGTAGAGAACCAGGTATTGCAAGTATCGGGATTCTTCAAGGTAATCGAAGATGTAGATACTTGTGTATGGTATTCAATTGATAGTAATGGTTAAGAGAACTTGCTTCTCTTTCAGGGTACTCATAATTGGAAGTACTCCTAAGTTGAGTAACGCTGATCGGCCTCCTTCCATTTAGGTGACATGCACTGGAGACAGCTGCATGATTTGAATCTGGTTCCAATTAAATCAGTGTCTCTGTTTCTGTATTGGATATAGAACAGTTCATATCTTGACATTGTTAAGGTACGGGGAGTTGTCCGGCTTATGCTTAAAACCAGACTCTGGATAACTCAAGGCACGTTTCTGTAATGGCTGTTTGTGTGTTGACCCGGGCTATGACGAGGGTTGACTTTCTACCATCTGGAAGATCAATAGTGATATTGTTCTTGACTCGCCACATTTTTAAAAGAAATGGATTTTTCAGAAAACAGTAGTGGGAGTATGTTAGAACTGGAAGCGATTCCAGAACCGCAAACGATTACTGAAGATTTGATAAGAACCTGAAGATTCAATCTGGTTTGACATTCCATTAGCCACTCCGCAGATATGGTGGGTAACCTCACGTACCCGAGAGGTACTTCAGTATTCTCAAGGACGGTGGCAGGGAGGTTCTTGTTCACCCAGACTTGCCATTGCTGTTGATTCCAGACTGTGAGACCCGGCAGGAGGATGAGTATAGCGTCGTTCTAAACTTGCTTTAGAAGTGTACGTGTATATGACTCTGCCAGAGGGTTGTCATGGTCAGTGGGAGCAGCGGAAGCATTGGTGGACAGGTGGCTTATGTCTATTTATAGACTAAAGCAGATATAGCGGAGATAGATCATCTATTTCTGATGTGACAGTCATAGGTTTGACTTCATCAGAATAGGGGATGGATCTGTTAAGAAGGTAGTAGAGTGTAATGTCCTGGTATTTGGATGACATACACAGAGTAGGAAGTGATATTTCTATACTACGATCGGTTATACTTTGGTTGTCACACAGTGGTTTCTCCACACAGGACTTGGATATTATATCAGACATTCTGGTTACTAGATCTATGGTTTTATATCTAGATTTGGGTGGTTTCCTAATCTGGGTACCTTGACCGCATTCTATGAGTATTTAGAATGGACGACTCCTGGCACGGTAGTATACCTGCAGGTAATGGAGTCACCCTCTCCAAAGGTGACTTACAGACTAAAGGGGAGAGGGATACGCATGATTGACAGATCACATGCTTAGGCAATTGAGTCAATCATGAGATGTCAAGTACCATACCAGATGTTATTCTTGCAGCAGGTGCAATAAGTTGATATTAATCCAATCCTGGAGAAACAATCGGAAGCAGTTTTAGGACATAAGTGCGTGTTCTAGGGATATGATAGCGGCTTTCTCCTTCGGGAGACAGTTATCATTCCAGGCTTCCAAGGTGACATGGATGGCAGAGTGGCTGTCAGAGTTATAGTTTCTCCTTCTGACGAGGGGCAGTATTTTGGACAGGTGGTCCAAGGCAATACTGAGGGAGGCATGGCGCTGGGTACTGATTAAGTTCAGTTATTGATACAGTCTAAGAAGTTTGGATTTGGAGTTCATTTATGAGCTAGGTCCCATCAGATATCCAGACATACTCTAAGACAGGTATTGCTCATTTCGGGAGATGACTTTCTCTGCGAACTTGAGATATAGAGAGACATAGAAAGAAACATCACAGCGGATCCACTCACTGAGGCTATTCCTCGAACGCAATAGTTTTGTAAACGAGCTTTGTGAGACTGACTAGTAGAGGAGTTGGGTGTTCGGTATCACACGGGCTGTGAGTATGCGACATCGCAATAATTAGCCTTGTGTGTAAGTGGGAGGTTGTTGGAGATAGTGCCCTCAGAGTCAATTATTGGATCACAGGCACGTGATTGCAATGATTGAGGGAGGACCTGTCCCAGTAGGACAGTCTTACTCAGGATGATAGTATACTATCTGGTTTACCTTTATCATTGTGTACTGCTTCAGGTGACCTTACAGGTCGCTATTACACGCTGATAGAGCCCCTAGGATTCTTGCTTGACTGCAAGCAGTATGACGGCGATCATATACGTGAGAGCTGGTGGTCTATAAGCACATCCTTAAAAGGTCCCTAGTCGTGGGAGTTTCGAGACAGGGCATCGATTCTCCAAAGTAGACTAGTGTATACAGTCGAGACCCCGACGAGGGGCGGTGGCCGGTCTCACAAGCCACTGGTGTCAGTTGGTTCACCTAAGATGTTTACAGGTGCTCATTGGGTTATGAGTACACCGGACAGGACTCGCCGGGAACATGCTAGTTGGTCTTATACTTGACGTCAGATAGCAGTTCCCTGGTGACATGTGTACAGGTTAGTTCATCGACCTGAGATCGTCATTTGTCTCATGTGAGTTCCCACTGTACTTTGATTACTACCCTACCACGGCTCAAAGGAGTCGTGCAAACAGGTTTTAGTTGGGTACAGTCCCGAGCCATATGGAGGCAGTGAGCGGATCTGCAGGGGTTCGTCTCTCCCGGTATTGGGGGTGAGGTCACGCTGTGTCTAGGAGAGCCATTACATAAAGCCCTCGGCCGAGGCAGGAGATTTACTGGTAGGTATTCCAGTAGTATCTCAGGGTGTTCTGGGCTACACTCCGACACGACTTGTACCGCTTTTGGGGGTCTGACTTTTACCAACCCCCTAGGCCCGCCATGCGATACTCATAGACGAACGGACCGGACTGTACAGATATTGTCACTGACATGCTCAGTAGGGTGTCAGGATGAGTTCGCTCATCGACGTCCCTTTTGGTCAATAGCTGGTGGCCCGTCACGTATGGCTAATACCTCTGACGTGCTAGTGGTTAAATCCACAGCCATAGTATTGACGAGTCTTTAGAGTCCACCACACACTCAGTTACTCAAGTTTCGGGCGAAATACTGTAGAGGCCGTATGGAGATATGGCAGGGTCCGATCAGATACGTGCGGTATTGCATGGATCAGGATCGGACGGTTTGTACTAGAGGCCGTATAGATATATGGCAAGATTCGATCAGATACGTGCGGTATTGCACGGATCAGGATCGAACGGATATTACTAGCCGGCTTTGTTTTATGCCGGATCCTAGTTTAGTACAGTGTAGATTTTGTCTCATTGCATTTGTATCCGGTAGGAATACAGATGCAGGTGTGTATGCACAGTATCGGGGTTTTCCTGTAATTTATTACGGGACCAGTTTTCTGGAGTTGCCAGTTTGCATTCCGTTCCGGCCGGTTTTCCTTTGTTCTTTCCCGGCCGGACTTTTCCGATAGAGGGGGTTATTTGCAAGTTTCCAAATAACTTTTTGTGGAGGGGTTTTCTTTCTTTTGTGAGGCTTCATGATGGTTCCTAATCATGAGATCCTTTTTCTTTCTTATCCTTTGCATTAATGAGATAAGAATGGATTAGAGTTGATTTGGTCTTTGATGTGAGATTTGCTTTTGGGGTGTGGTCACCCATTCTTTTTTCCTACACTCACCTTCCTTCTTGTTTTGTGATTTCCTCCACCATATTTTCCTAGAGGGGGGGGGGGCGGCCACAAAAGATGAGAGGAGAGAAAATGAGAGGTTTCATTTTGATGAGGAAATTTTATCATCTCATTTATGCATGCTTCACAAATTGATCAACCTCCCTCAAAAGTTATTTCATTCTCCTCCTCATTCCTCCATGGCAACTTCATTACCCCAAATGAGACAACCATTCTACACTAGCCTACAGCACTTCTTGGACGCGTCGGCTAGCCAACTTCGCGCCCGAGTTGCCTAGGTCCAGAGGTGGGAGCCCGTAAAAGAACTCGGCTACGTGGTGCCCTTTCCGACGAGGACGTGACGAACGGAGATTCCGCGGGAGATCGGAGTGGAGACGAAGACCGAAGGACACGGATCGTTTGGTATAGCTCTCTTCCCCCCTCTTGTTAGCTTGCAGTAGGTTAATGGTTACGATCCGGGTTTATTGTCCGCGGTAGCGCCAGTTTAAAAGTTAAGAAAATTTTGATTCCGCATTTTGGCCTCGGATAGACGGCCGGGGCGCTGCCGTGGCGCAACAAGAGTGACCCCATGGCAAGCGGGTAAGGCACCCCGCTTGGAGTCTTCCATACTAAACCTTTTTAGGATGGTGTTGATGTACCTGGTTTGGGACAATCCCAATAACCTCTTGGATCTATCCCTATAGATCCTAATGCCCAGAATGTATGTGGCATCACCCAGGTCCTTCATGGAGAACCTTAGTGATAAGAAAGATTTGACCGACTGTAGCATAGGAATATCATTTCCTATCAGAAGAATGTCATCCACATACAATACGAGGAATGTGACAGCTCTCCCCACAGCCTTCTTATAATCATAAGGTTCATCTGGATTTTTGATGAAATCAAACACTTTGATAACATCATCGAAACAGATGTTCCAACTCCGTGATGCATGCTTTAACCTATATATGGATTTAAGCAATCTACATGCTTTCCCGCTGCTCTCACTGTCAATGAAGCCCTCCGGCTAATCCATATAAACGCATTCTTCTAAATCCCCATTTAGAAATGCCGTTTTAACGTCCATCTGCCAGATTTCATAGTCGTAGAGAACAGCAATAGCAAGTAGGATCTGAATGGATTTAAGCATGACTACGGGCGAAAAAGTCTTGTCATAGTCCAAACCTGGTCTTTCACGAAAACCCTTCGCCACAAGTCTTGCCTTATAGGTCTCTACCTGCCCATCTACACCAATCTTTCTTTTAAAGATCCATTTGCACCCCACAGGTTTTACCCCAGGGGGTACAACGTCCAAATTCCATACTTTTTTGGTGTACATAGACTCTATTTCGGATCTCATGATATCCAGGCACTTCACAGAGTCTCCACTCGTGATAGCTTGCTGAAAATTGGTAGGATCATCATCCTCCATGATGCAGTCTTCTTTGTCACCATCAATGAGGAAACTGTAGTACCTCTCCCATGGGCGAGAAGTCCTACCAGACCTACGGAGTGGCCGAGGTTCCTCAGTTTCTATTGCAACAGCCGGTTCAACCAAGTCGTCATTTGTAGTTTGTGTCTCTAGAACCTCTTCTAGATCTACCATATAGCCATCAGTGTCATTTGTGAAAAACTCTTTTTCCAAGAATGTGGCATGCTGAGAAACAAACACTTTTTGTTCCTCCTTGTGGTAGAAAAGATATCCATAAGAGTTCTTTGGATATCCGACAAAATTACACATGACTGACCGTGTCTCGAGTTTGTCTGGATTCTGTTTTTTAACATAGGCCGGGTAACCCCAAATCTTCCCATGCCATATCTCATATGGCGTGGTAGACACGGTTTTGGTTGGAACCCTGTTCAGTAGAAACGCTGCAGTCTCTAATGCATGCCCCCAAAATCAGACGGGTAACTCAGTATCACTCATCATGGATCGGACCATATCTAATAGGGTCCGATTCCGTCATTCACACCGTTGTGCTGTGGTGTGTAAAGAGGAGTGAGCTGAGAGAGAATCCCATTCTCTTTTAGGAAGTTTGCAAATTTTGTACTGAGATACTCTCCACCTCGTTCTGATCGAAGCATTTTGATACTCAAGCCGGTTTGTTTTTCTACTCCGAGTTTATATTCAGTGAATTTCTCGAAATCTTCAGATTTGTGTTTTAAAAAAAAAACATGACCGAATCTTGAGAAATCGTCAGTGAAAGTAATGAAGTATGAAAAACCGCCTCTAGCCTGTGTAGACATTGGCCCACATACATCACTATGTATGAGGCCTAGGAGCTCAGTAGCTCTTTCTCCGTGTCCGGTAAACGGAGTTTTGGTCATTTTACCCTTGATACAAGACTGGCAAGTCGCATAAGATTTATATTCAAAAGAGTTTAAATATCCATCTTTGTGTAACTTGTTTAGTCTTGTTTCGTTAATATGACCAAGTCTACAATGCCAAAGAAAAGCTTCATTTATTTCTGAAAGTTTTCTTTTATTAATGTGTTGTATGCTGAAAACTGTGTGTTGATTTAGGACGTATATCCCGTTATTAAGCGTACCATACCCAACCAACATTTGATTCAGGTGAATGTTCATAACATTGTTCTGCAATACAAAATTATATCCTTCATTGTCTAACAAAGAAACAGATATTATATTACAAAGCATACTTGGTACAAAATAACATGGGTTCAAAACCAATATACACCCAGAAAGCAACCCCAAATGATACTCTCCCACTGCGACTGTATGTACATTGGAACCATTTCCAACGCGGAGAGTATGGTCATCTGTCTTCAAAACCTTGCTATTTCTCAACCCCTGCATAGAATTGCAAATGTGAGAACCTGAACCGGTATCTAATACCTAGGAAGCAGAGTTTATTGAAAAACAGTTTTCTGTCACAAACACACCTGAAGCGGAAGCATCCCCATGCTTCTTCTTGAGATTTAAGTACTCCGTGTGGTTGCGCTTCCAATGTCCTGTTTTATGGCAGTGATAACATTCCCCTTTCCCCGATTCTCCAGCTTTGGACTTGTCCTTCCCCTTAACCTTTTTAACTCCTCCCCTAGGCTTGGTGGGCTTCTTCTTCATCTTTCCCTTGGCCTTAGCCTTTGGGGGAGAAGAAGAAGATTGCCCAACACTCAAAACGGGAGTTTTCACTGATTTCAGTGTGCTCTCTGCACTCCTTAACAAATTAAAGAGTTCAGGTAGTTCCTTCTCCTTGTTGTGCATGTTGAAGTTAACTATAAATTGAGCAAAGGTGGAGGGGAGGGACTGCAGAATAGTATCCGTATATTGTTCATTTTCCATCGTCCATCCAAGGTCCTCAAGCTCTTCTATGAGAGCTATCATCTTCAGAACATGGTCACCTACTGGTGTGCCAGGGGCTATTCGCATCTGAAACAATTTCTTTGATTCTTCGTATCGTAATACGCGGGATTGCTCTCCACACAACTCCTTTGTATGGAGGAATATGGGGTGAATGTCCATATTCTCGTGCTGCTTTTGATGTATGTTATCCATCGATGCAAGCGCGAGTCATTTGGCCATGGCACAGTCAGCGTCCCATGTCTTGCGGACTTCAATATCCGCAACTGAGGATTTTGGACCTGGGACGGGCGGGGCTGAAGCCGTGAGTGTTAGTTATGTATATGCCCTAGAGGCCATTGTTGTACATTTGATGTATATTATAATGGATTCTTGGTTATATATAGAGAAGACTTTCTTGCTCGTCATGATAGTATGCTATTTGGTTTCACTTTATCTTAACATTTTGACTTGTATTGGTTTACTGTTTTACTCTCACATGTTGATAAAGCCCTTAGGATCTGTACTCGACTACTGGGACTATGATGAGATCATACTAGTGGGGCCGCGGTAGTCGATGAGTACATCCTATAACTGTTCCTAGTCGAGGGTATATCGAGACAGGGCATCGATACACCAGAGTAGACTAGCGTATACGCATCTTGACCCATATGATGGGCGATGGATGATCCCATATCCATCGGTGTTTGACATCAGAGATGGTGTACGGGTGCTCAGTGGAGACTGGGTACACTGGACGGACTCGCCGAGAACTCCCAGATGGTGATATACCATACGTCAGATGGCAGTTCTCCGGTGACACAGGTACAGGGTAGTCTGAAGACCCGAGATCGTCATAGAGTCTTGTGTGATTCCCACTGTGCTTTGATTTCCACCTTACCACGTCCAAGAGGGCGTGCAAAACGGTGGCTTTTGGGTACAGTCCCGAATCACATGGAGGCAATGAGCGATAGGAGGGGATTCGTCTCTCCCGGTATAGGGAGTTGATGTTGTGCTGTGTTCGATTGGCTATAACTGGAAGTCCCTGGCCAGGGCTGATATAGAGATATACTGGTAAGTGTTACCAGTAGTTTCTCGACCCGTTATGAGCCACACATCGACACGACTTATCGGTTACTGGGGTCTGACGTATACCACCCCTAGACTTGATATGCGACATATCAGACGAACAGACCGGACTGTACGGGAGTGTTACTGATCGGATTCACAGGAGAACGGACAGGCTAGCTTGTTGATCTTCTGATCGCTCAATACCTGGGTGGCTGTTACGTTTAGCTGACCGCTTGCAGCTTGTGGGTGTTTGATATGATCATCACCTGCTACCGGCGTATTGACGATTCTTTAAAGTCCTACACAGAGGTTTCTTGGCTCAGGCGAAACGGAGTAGAGGCACATATGTGATATGTGGAGGACCGAGAATAATACGATATGGGATACCGTATTATATTCTCGCGATATTTAGATATGAACCAGGACATCGGATCAAGTGTTGATTCGATGAATCGGTACATGATATATTAGTCGGTTATATTCGATATAGCCGGATCGTCGGATCAAGTGTTGATTCGATGATTTAATATATAATAATATATATGATATATTATTATATTAACTAATATTGGCTTGCTTTATTATTTCATTTTCTCAGTGGATGATACATTGATATATATGCGATATATGTTAATTGTATTATTTTCTTTTGTTGCAAATATATAATATATATGTGACATATATTATTGTGACATGATATGATTAATTGTTAAACATGTTTAAGGATGATTAATTGAGGTTAAGGTTTGATTAGGGTTGGATGCTTCAAGTTCCTTCTAGAAGCTTTCTTTCTTTTGTCATTACAAAGATCTTTTGTGATGACACATTCTAAACCAAACCAAACCCTAACCCTAGTTGTTTCTCTACTCATTCTCATCCACTCATCCTTGACCATGGTTTTCAATTCAATCATATATTCTTTCTGTTCATCACAAAAGGTTTTTAATCTCATTATTGATTTTCCATTATCTTCTTCTTCTTCTTCTTGAAGAAGCTCTCTTGAAAATCCTTAAGTGATGAAATAAAATGAGAAAATGATATTAAAAGAAAGCAAAATCACTACTCTCTCATCCTCATCTCATCTAGCCCATGTGATTAGGGTGTTCTTCTCTTTTGAGTGAGAAAGCTTGAGTCGAAGCAACTTCAAGGTAGATCATCGGAGATTTGGATTACGACAAGCTAGAATGGATCATTCGAGTCGTGGAGCCTCTCATGAGTCCGGGAGATCGTGGATCGCGGCAAAGGGACTTCTACTCGGAGCTTGTGAAGTGAAGGAGCGGACTACAAAGGTTGTAATCCCTCACACTTAGATTAAAGTTATCTTATTGCATATTAAACCCTAATAATCTAGCAAAGATCCCGGCTTTGGGTTGTTCGGCACGTCTAAAATTTAATCCGGGCATGTTTGATGCCTTATGAACCTTCACAAGAGTGCCTAGGAACCCTACAGTGGTATCAGAGCCTGGCTAGAGCATTAGGCGATGTGTTTACGAAGTTAAAACTCCGATCGAACCCGAAACGAACAAAATGGACCCCTCTCTGGAAATTTTTTAAATTTTGGGATTTTTCTGAATTAAAAATATGTAAAAAAATCAGCAGGGAATTCTAAGAATTACCATGAAACACGTGCCCACAATTCGACCAACAGAGCGCGGATCCGCGGCAGAAAGAGGGTTCTCGCGGCGGTTCCGCGGCGGCACTGTAGGATTGGGACACGTGGCTTCATGGTTTTAACCGTAGCTACTTGCTGACTATTCTGGGTATTTTTAATCTGTTCCAGGTGTTTAAAATTCTGGGGTTTGTTTTGTAATAGTAGACTCGATCGGAAATTTTAAATTCGTATTTCTTTCCGGATATTTAGAAATTGTTAAACTAGTTGAACGGATATCATTAACCGACTTTTTCCCGGCACGGCAAACTTTCAAGCGTTGAATTTTTATTGGGTTTAAATCTTTCGGAAAATTGTACAAGTTAAGCGGTGGACCCTCTAGAAGACAACAAACCTTAACTCGATTATGTGACCGTCTTGAACTGCCTTTTGAACCTTCGGGTTTGGGGCAGTACGGCGTGCCACATGTGAGGCGTTGGCTTGACCCTTCTACGGCTGGATCACCGGTACTGTGACATATTCTGGGATTATTTGAACTCCGCTCAAGAATTGAGCACTTTGGGAAATTTTGGGTGTTTGATTATCTGTTCGGAAAGTTTAATACTGTATATTTATCTGGAATGTGATACAATATGTGGAATTCATAGAGTTAGGCATGAAATGCGGAGTATGTGATATTTCGGATTTACGATGTCTAAAGTGATTGTGGATTCCAAATATTGTAGTTTTACACTTTCTTTTCTGTGACCGTAAGTGTAATATGTGATATCGCCGGTTTCGTTGCTATATGTCAACGACAATTGGGATACGCATATTTACTTACGTTGATGATATGAGATATTATGTGTTGCTGTGATATGTTATATTGGATCGTCGCGATCAGAATAGCCGGGGGTTTTATGTGAGATGAGGGTTTTTATTTTCATTCATGTAAAATTCATTTGTAATGTAATATTCTTTTATTTGGGGCACTTCCAGGATGCGGTTGCTGTCACCAGTGTATATTATTTACTTTTCCGCATTAGGTAGACCCAAGGAGGGGAGCACAAGTAACCGGGTTCTAGGGTCCAGTGGGAGGCCATCTCGAGGAGTCGAGACCGGATCTCCTAACCCTAGAATTGGCAGTGTTACATGCCGCTCTCGTATGGGTCCTGGGATGTGGGTTTGGCTATTCGTCGCGACCGTGGAATCCGTGTTTTATACAGGCTCGTATTGAAAACACAGACGTCCTAGTATATCCAATATTTCATATATGTTCTTCTGCTGCAATGTTCTGTGATGAGATCATATTACTGCCTGAGACGATTGCTTATACTATATATATATGTTGATATATAAATATTACTGCTTTCGTTTCTTCTGTGATGCTTAGGAAGCATAAGCTGATGGGATTTTTATTAATGAGATTAATAAAAGAAAAGAAACCTAAAGATGTTGTAGAATCAAAAACTTTATAAAAAAGGGTAGCTACAGTTTTGCTTTGCACAGTGATATATACGATATATCCTGCACCTTATTCGATGAGGAAAGGACCGAGATCCCTTCACCGGGAGTGACTCCTTTAGCAAAACTGGCAGATGCTACAAAACGCGGTTTTTCTTTTGATTGCTTTTAGTGTTTTGCTTTGCACAGCGGTATATATGATATATCCTGCACCTTATTCGATGAGGAAAGAGCCGACGATCCCTTCACCGGGAGTGACCCCTTTAGCGAAACTAAGAAAAGCCTCAAAAACACTCCTTTTCAAAAATACATGATTCTACGACGATATCAAGTTCATTACGCAATAGGTTTTTAGAAAAACCTGTCGTAGCCCTCCGTCTTTTCAGATAAGTCCTGTTTAGTATTCGTGCTGCGTTTGTTGACCTTGTCAAGGCGCAGTGTGCGGTAGCTAACCAGTATTTATCTGCTTATGCATATGATGCAGATTGGGTTAGGGTAGTCATGCGGCCTTGTTGACCTTGTCAAGGGTCGTGCGTGTGGGTTTGATTCAATCAAGAAATGACTGGTTGAACTTGACTTGCGGTCTATGGTTTGTTGACCTTGTCAAGGTCATAGATCGTTCGGGGCAAAATATTATCGGGAATTTCAAGTGTTGAAATTTGCAATGAGATTGCATACCTCCTATGAGATAGTTGGATCCTGATACCCACTGCGAGTAAGAGTTACTCCTGGGAGAGTTTTACACACGACAATTAGTCATTCAAGTAGGTGTCTAGAAAAGTGTTAACGAGGTTACGCCTCTGGGAAAACGAGGTTTACTTTAATTAGGTCCGTGCGAAAGCACGGGGAACCTCCCTCAAAGTACCGACACTGATCTGGCTGAAAGATTGACGAAATTGTAGGGTGTAATTAATCCCGGCTAATCTTACCTTTTAGGGTTTTAAGGTAGATTTGATAAAAACAGTGGGAGACATCCTGATTAGATAAGAGAATAACCAATCTAATCTTGCAAGAGCATACGCTAAAGTGTTTTCTTCTTTCTCTCTCCAGGTAGCGACCATTTCAGGCCATAATCAAGATAATAATATGGATGTATTGACTGAACCTGATTATTGTACTGAGCAAGGGAACGTTAGACCCATTCTTTCTTATAAGAGTTATAAGACTGAACAGGAAACAGGAGAATATCTAGATTCTCACGCCGCCCAAAAGAACTTGTATGTTGATGCATCTTCTTCAGGTGTGTTAGTTATTGAGAACTGTTTCTCAGTTCACCCTACGTCCTGGGTATTAGATACCGGATCAGGATCCCACATATGTAAACAGTTACATGGGCTACGTAAAGGTAGAGAACTGGGAAAATGTGATCATTCCGTTCAAGTAGGGAACGGTGCAAGTATTGTAGCCAAAGCAGTTGGCGAATATCACCTTGTATTACCAAGTTGTAATACACTGATTCTGAATGAGTGTTATTATATACCGAACATGATGTGCAACATTATATCAGTTTCTTTATTGAGTAAAGAGGGATATAATTTTGTAGTACATGATAATGTTATGAACATATTCCTAGATCAAAAGTTGATTGCATCAGGCTCGTTACATAATGGCATATTCATTCTAAATCAGAATACAGTCCTAAATATACAAAACACACACAAGAGGAAAAGTTCAGATATGAACGAATCCTACTTGTGGCATTGTAGACTTGGTCATATCAATGCGACACGACTAGCTAAGTTACATAAAGATGGTTATTTGAATCCGTTCGAATTATCATCTTATGATACTTGCCATTCATGTCTCAAAGGAAAAATGACCAAAGCTCCGTTTAGTGGACACGGAGAAAGAGTTACCGAACTCTTAGGACTGATACATAGTGATGTATGCGGTCCCATGTCTACGCATGCTAGGAACGGTTCTTCCTACTTCATTACATTCACTGACGATCTCTCTAGATACGGACATGTGTTTCTGATGAAACACAAGTCTGAAGCTTTTGAGAAATTCAGAGAATATAAGCATGAAGTAGAGAATCAAACGGGCAAAAGTATTAAGATTCTTCGATCTGATCGAGGAAGTGAATACTTAAGCGGTGAGTTCCTAGATTATCTAAAAGAGAATGGGATTCTCTCTCAGCGTACTCCTCCTTATACACCACAGCACAACGGTGTATCGGAGCGGAGGAATCGCACCCTATTAGATATGGTGCGTTCTATGATGAGTACAGCTGAGTTACCTATTTCCTTCTGGGGGCATGCGCTTGAGACAGCAGCATACCTATTGAATCAAGTTCCAACTAAATCTGTACCTGCCACACCATATGAGATATGAGTGGGAAGAGACCGTATCTTAAACGAGTTAAGATATGGGGTTGTCCGGCCTATGTCAAAAGGCAATATCCGGAAAAACTCGAGGCACGATCAGTTCTTTGCAAGTTTGTAGGATATCCGAAGAATTCTTATGGATATTTTTTCTATCACAGTGAGGAGCAAAAAGTGTTTGTTGCTCAACATGCCACCTTTTTAGAAAAGGAATTTCTTGCAAAAGAGATTAGTGGCTCTGAGGTAGAACTGGAAGAAGTTCCAGCAGAACAAACTACAACAGATGATTTAGTGGAACCAGAGGATTCAGTAGTACTCGACGAACCCCAGCCTCTCCGCCGATCTATTAGAGTTTCTCGTCCACCTGAGAGATACTACGGTTTTCTCATTGATGGTGGAAGCGAGGATTGCATCATGGATGATGATGAACCGACTAGTTTCGAGCAGGCCATCACGAGTGGTGACTCTGTGAAATAGCTGGATGCAATGCGATCTGAGATGGAATCCATGTACACCAACAAAGTATGGACTTTGGAAAATGCTCCTGAAGGGGTAAAACCCATAGGGAGCAAGTGGATCTTTAAAAAGAAATTTGGTGTAGATGGAAAAGTTGAGACTTTCAAAGCTAGACTGGTAGCAAAGGGATTTCGTCAACGACCAGGTGTGGACTATGACGAAACCTTTTCTCCAGTAGCTATGCTTAAGTCCATCCGGATCTTACTTGCCATTGCTGCATACCATGACTACGAAATCTGGCAAATGGATGTTAAGACCGTCTTTCTAAACGGTGATTTAGAAGAGAGCGTGTACATGACTCGGCCAAAGGGCTTCGTAGATAGTGGGAGCAGCGGAAAGGTGTGCAAGCTGCTTAAATCCATTTATGGGTTGAAGCAAGCATCGCGGAGTTGGAACATCTGTTTTGATGTTGTAGTCAAAGAGTTTGACTTCATCAAAAATATAGATGAACCTTGTATCTATAAGAAGGTAGCAGAGGGTAAGGTTGTCTTCCTCGTATTGTACGTGGATGACATACTCTTGATAGGAAATGATATTCCTATGCTGCAATCAGTCAAGCTCTTCTTATAGCAGAGATTCTCAATGAAAGATCAGACGAGAAACTCTACTAATCCGGGCATGCATAGGGAGGCATCACCTAGATCTTTCATTGAGAATCTCTGCGATAAGAAGAGCTTGACTGATTGCAGCATAGGAATATCATTTCCTATCAAGAGTATGTCATCCACGTACAATACGAGGAAGACAACCTTACCCTCTGCTACCTTCTTATAGATACAAGGTTCATCTATATTTTTGATGAAGTCAAACTCTTTGACTACAACATCAAAACAGATGTTCCAACTCCGCGATGCTTGCTTTAACCCATAAATGGATTTAAGCAGCTTGCACACCTTTCCGCTGCTCCCACTATCTACGAAACCCTCTGGCCGAGTCATGTACACGCTCTCTTCTAAATCACCGTTTAGAAAGACGGTCTTAACATCCATTTGCCCGATTTCGTAGTCATGGTATGCAGCAATGGCAAGTAAGATCCGGATGGACTTAAGCATAGCCACTGGAGAAAAGGTTTCGTCATACTCCACACCTGGTCGCTGACGAAAACCCTTTACTACAAGTCTAGCTTTGAAAGTCTCAACTTTTCCATCTACGCCAAATTTCTTTTTAAAAATCCACTTGCTCCCAATGGGTTTTACCCCTTCAGGAGCATTTTCTAAAATCCATACTTTATTGGTGTACATGGATTCCATCTCAGATCGCATTGCATCCAGCCAATTCACAGAGTCACCACTCGTGATGGCCTGCTCGAAACTAGTGGGGTCATCATCATCCATGATGCAATCCTCGCTTCCACCATCAATGAGAAAACCGTAGTATCTCTCAGGTGGACGAGAAACCCTACTAGATCGGCGGAGAGGCTGGGGTTCGTTGGGTACTACTGAATCCTCTGGTTCCACTAAATCATCTGTTGTAGTTTGTTCTGCTGGAACTTCTTCCAGTTCTACCTCAAAGCCACTAATCTCTTTTGCAAGAAATTCCTTTCCTAAAAAGGTGGCGTGTTGAGCAACAAACACCCTTTGTTCCTCACTGTGGTAGAAAATATACCCTCGCGAATGCTTGGGATATCCAATAAACTTACATAAAACAGATCTTGCCTCGAGTTTGTCCGGGTTTCGTCTATTGACATAAGCCAGGCAACCCCATATCTTAACAAAATTAAGATATGGTCTCTTCCCTTCCCATATCTCATATGGGGTGGTAGGCACAGATTTCGTAGGAACTTTATTCAGTATGTATGCCGCTGTCTCAAGCGCATACCCCCAGAAGGAAATAGGTAACTCAGCTGTACTCATCATAGAGCGCACCATATCTAATAGGGTGCGATTCCTCCGCTCCGATACACCGTTGTGCTGTGGTGTATAAGGAGGAGTAAGCTGAGAGAGAATCCCATTCTCTTTTAGATAATCTAGGAACTCACTGCTTAAGTATTCACCTCCTCGATCAGATCGAAGAATCTTGATACTTTTGCCCGTTTGGTTCTCTACTTCGTGCTTATATTCTCTGAATTTCTCAAAAGCTTCAGACTTGTGTTTCATCAGAAACACATGTCCGTATCTAGAGAGATCGTCAGTGAATGTAATGAAGTAGGAAAAACCGTTCCTGGCATGCGTAGACATGGGACCACGAACATCACTATGTATTAGTCCTAAGAGTTCAGTAACTCTTTCTCCGTGTCCACTAAACGGAGCTTTGGTCATTTTTCCTTTGAGACATGAATGGCAAGTATCATAAGATGATAATTCGAATGGATTCAAATAACCATCCTTATGTAACTTAGCCAGTCGTGTCGCATTGATATGACCAAGTCTACAATGCCACAAGAAGGATTCGTTCATGTCTGAACTCTTCCTCTTGTGTGTGTTTTGTATATTGAGGACTGTATTCTGATTCAGAATGAATATGCCATTATGTAACGAGCCTGATGCAATCAACTTTTGATCTAGGAACATGTTCATAACATTATCCTTTACTACAAAATTATATCCTTCTTTACTTAATAAAGAAACTGATATAATATTGCACATCATGTTCGGTATATAAAAGCACTCATTTAGAATCAGTGTATTACAACTCGGCAATACAAGGTGATATTCGCCAACTGCTTTGGCTACAATACTTGCACCGTTCCCTACTTGAACGGAATGATCATCTTTTCCCAGTTCTCTATCTTTACGTAGCCCATGTAACTGTTTACATATGTGGGATCCTGATCCGGTATCTAATACCCAGGACGTAGGGTGAACTGAGAAACAGTTCTCAATAACTAACACACCCGAAGAAGATGCATCAATATGCATGTTCTTTTGGGCGGCGTGAGAATCTAGATATTCTCCTGTTTCCTGTTCAGTCTTATAACTCTTATAAGAAAGAACGGGTCCAACATTCCCTAGCTCAGTACAATAATTGGGTTCAGTCAATACATCCATATTATTATCTTGATTATGGCCTGACATGGTCGCTACCTGGAGAGAGAGAGAGGAAAAAACACTTTAGCGTATGCTCTTGCAAGATTAGATTGGTTATTATCTTATTTAATCAGGATGTCTCCCACTGGTTTTATCAAATCTACCTTAAAACCCTAAAAGGTAAGATTAGCCGGGATTAATTACACCCTACAATTTCGTCAATCTTTCAGCCAGATCAGTATCGGTACTTTGAGGGAGGTTCCCCGTGCTTTCGCACGGACCTAATTAAAGTAAAGCTCATTTTCCCAGAGGCGTAACCCCGTTAACACTTTTCTAGACACCTACTTGAATGACTAATTGTCCTGTGTAAAACTCTCCCAGGAGTAACTCTTACTCGCAGTGGGTATCGGGATCCAACTATCTCATAGAAGGTATGCAATCTCATTGCAAATTTCAACACTTGAAATTCTCGATAATATTTTTGCCCCTGGTGTCCTATGACCTTGACGGAGGTCAACAAACCATAGGCTACTAGTCAAGTTCAACCTGTCATTTCTTGATTGAATTAAACCCACCCACATGACCCTTGACGGAGGTCAACAAGGCCGTACGACTGCCCTAATCCAATCCGCATCAAATGCATAAGCAGATAAAAAACTAGTCAGCTACCATACACTACGCCTTGACGGAGGTCAACAAACGTAGCACGAATACTAAATAGGACTTATCTGAAATAACGGAGGGCTACGTCAGGTTTTTCAGAAAACCCCGAGCGTAATGAACTTGATATCGTTGTAGAATCATGTGTTTTTGAAAAAAGAGTGTTTTTTAGGCTTTTTCTTAGTTTCGCTAAAGGGGTCACTCCCGGTGAAGGGATCGTCGGCCCTTTCCTCATCGAATAAGGTGCAGGATATATCATATATACCGCTGTGCAAAGCAAATCACTAAAAGCAATCAAAAGACAAACCGAGTTTTGTAGCATTTTCCAGTTTCGCTAAAGAGGTCACTCCCGGTGAAGGGATCGTCGGCTCTTTCCCCATCGAATAAGGTGCAGGATATATCATATATATCACTGTGCAAAGAAAAACTGTAGCTACCCTTTTTATAAAGTTTTGATTCTACAACATCTTTAAGTTTCTTTTCTTTTTATTAATCTTATTAATAAAAATCCCATCAGCTTATGCTTCCTAAGCATCACAGAAGAAACGAAAGCAGTAATATTTATATATCAGCATATATATATATAGTATAAGCATTCGTCTCAGGCAGTAATATGATCTCATCACAGAACATTGCAGCAGAAGAACATATATGAAATATTGGATATACTAGGACGTCTGTGTTTTCAATACGAGCCTGTATAAAACACGGATTCCACGGTCGCGACGAATAGCCAAACCCACATCCCAAGACCCCTACGAGAGCGGCAAGTAACACTGCCAATTCTAGGGTTACGAGACCCGGTCTCGACTCCTCGAGATGGCCTCCCACTGGACCCTAGAACCCGGTTACTTGTGCTCCCCTCCTTGGGTCTACCTAATGCGGAAAAGTAAATAATATACACTGGTGACATCAACCTCAACCTGGAAGTGCCCCAAATAAAAGAATATTACATTACAAATGAATTTTACATGAATGAAAATAAAAACCCTCATCCTGTTAGTCCACGTTGCCCACCCCGGTGCTTACGGGGAGGCGGAAAACATAATAAAAATTGGATTTTTATCAACTATAGGCAACATGGACCAAGCTTTAAGGATCTTTGCTAAACAAAAACAAGCTAACCCTAACTTGTAACTAGCTAAGTGATGGAAAGGTTATACCTTGAGCTCAAAGTCCTTCTCTCCTTGCTCCTTGGAATGGTAGAAAGAGGTCACCTTGCTTGTCTTCTCCCGTCAAAGAAGGATCCACCCGAAAGCCTCGACCTTTAGCTTCAACTCCAAGCTAGGAGTAACTAGAGTGCAAGAAATGATAAGACTTGAACCCTAGAAGAGAGTAGAGAAGATCAAGTGAAGGTTTTTCTCAAGCTTTTTGTTTCACAACACATGAGAGGGAGAGAGCTTGAGGGAGAGGATGAGCAAGAGAGAGAAATGATATGAGAGAATGAATTATTAGTGAGCCATTCTCACTAATATGTGTGTAATATTTTAATTCAATAATTAGCTAGAAAATTGTCATGGTTTAATCAAGATATGACCATTATCATTTCAATATTAATGCAAATTGCAAGGATCAAAGAGCATCTTCCAAATGAAATGATTATGGTCAAGTTGTCAACAAGTCAATGAAGTCAAATGGTCAACAACAACAACCATGCACAATTATTAAGCTAATTATCAATTAACTATAATACACACAAAAACAATAGGGTTAATAAAATGACAATATTCATTAACCCTAAACAAGGTCCTCTCCCTCAATCTCAAGCAACTGTGCATACGCACCCGCATCCGTGATCCGAGGAACACGAATACACTGAGAAAAACCAATCTCAAATCATATACTAGGATCCGGCTTAAACCAAAGCCCGCTAGTATAAACTGTCCGGACAGCAAACGTGCACAAGTGCGCGGATGCGAACGAACCCTGTCGCAAAACCATGCGACCTCTACTCATTTTGCCTAAAGGCGAATAGCTCTCTGTGTGGGACTCTAAAAACTCGACACTACGCTGGCAGTGGGTTTAACCATAGACCGCAAGCGGCACTAGCTGTACGTAACGGTCCCCAGGTAGATGTCGATAAGAAGACTGACGAGGTGAACCCTATCTGCACTCCTACTGAGCCTGTATGTGACAGTCTCCGTACAGTCCGGTCTGTTCGTCTGATACATCGCATGGCGGGCCTAGGGGGGCGGTGAACGTCAGTCCCCTAATAGCGGTACAAGTCGTGTCGGAGTGTAGCCCAGAACACCGTGAGATAACATTGGAAACCTACCAGTATATCTCGCTTGCCCTGGCCAGGGACTACTCGTGTAATGGCTCTCCTGGACACAGCCCGATGTCAACCCCCAATACCGGGAGAGACGAATCCTGTCTAACCATCACTGCCTCCAAGTGCTTCGGGACTGCACCCAAAAACTACCTGTTTGCACGACTCCTTTGAGCCGTGGTAGGGTAGTAATCAAAGTGCAGTGGGAACACACTCGAGGCGAAGTGACAGTGTCAAGTCAGCAGACTAAGCTGTACTCATGTCACCTGGGAACTGATAACTGACGATAGGTATATTACCAACCAACAGTTCCCGACGAGTCCTGTCCAGTGTACTCGTAACCTAATGAGCACCCGCATACTATCCCAAGTACGACGTACTAACGGCTGTGGGACAGACCGTCTCCCACACTGGGATGAGAAGCGCATACGCTAGTCTACTCCGGAGTATCGATGCCCTGTCTCGATAGTACAACGACCAGGGACCTGTATAAGGATGTGCTTATAGATTACCCAGCTCCCACGAGTGCGAGCGCCATCACAACGCTGGTAATCAAGCAAAGATCCTAAGGGCTCTACTAATATGTATACCAGCAATATGCTAAAAGAAACATATGCACATATTAAAGCAGAGACAAACCAAATAGCATACTACCATTTCGAGCAAGATTGTATATACAACTGTGAATATCCCAAGCTTCCATAAAGCAATATACAAACTAGTATGATATAGTAATGGCCTCTAGGGCATATACACTAACAATCTCCCACTTGCACTAAGGCCATGTACTGGCGTATCGAAGACCTATCATCTCGATCAGCCGCTCGAACTGAGTCTGTGGCAAGGCCTTGGTGAATGGATCTGCTGTGTTATCCTCTGATGCAACTCTCCGGACCTCGATCTCCTGGCGATCCACAATCTCCCTGATCAGGTGATACCGCCTTAAGATGTGTCTGGATTTCTGATGGGACCTGGGTTCCTTCGCTAAAGCTATAGCCCCGTTGTTGTCGCAATACAGAGGTATTGGGTCAACAATGGACGGAACCACCTGAAGTTCTTTCAAGAACTTCCTCATCCAGACAGCTTCTTTTGCGGCATCAGATGCAGCGATGTATTCCGCTTCCATAGTCGAGTCAGCAACGGTTTCCTGTTTGGAGCTCTTCCAACACACCGCCCCTCCATTGAGGGTAAAGACAAAACCCGACATGGACTTGGAATCATCCTTGTCACTCTGGAAGCTGGAGTCAGCAAAGGCCTCAATCTGCAGGTCTTTTCCGCCATACACCAAGAACATCTCCTTAGTCCTTCTCAGGTACTTGAGAATGTTCTTTACTGCTATCCAATGTTTCTCCCCAGGGTTTGACTGATACCTGCTTACCACACTCAGTACATAAGCCACATCCGGTCTGGTACACAACATCGCATACATTATAGAGCCTACCGCAGAAGCGTAGGGTATAATAGACATGCGATCCCTCTCCAAATCAGTCTTGGGAGACATCTCTTTGGAGAGGGTGATCCCGTGACAAGCCGGTAGATTACCGCGCTTGGAATCTTCCATACTGAATCTCTTCAGTATGGTGTCGATGTACCTGGACTGTGAGAGTCCTAATATCCTCTTGGATCTGTCACGGTAGATCCGGATACCCAGAATGTATGAGGCATCACCCAGGTCTTTCATGGAGAACCTGTGTGACAAGAACCCCTTGACAGATTGTAGCATAGGAATGTCATTTCCTATTAAGAGAATGTCATCCACGTATAAAACGAGGAATACTACAGTTCTTGCTACAAATCTACAATAGATGCATGGTTCATCTGGATTTTTGATAAAGCCAAATTCATTGACCGTCTCATCAAAACAGATGTTCCAACTCCGCGATACCTGCTTGAGTCCATAAATGGACTTGAGCAACTTGCACACCTTTCCGCTGCTCCCACCCTGAATGAAACCCTCTGGCTGGTCCATATAGACACACTCCTCTAAATGACCATTTAGAAAAGCTGTCTTTACGTCCATCTGCCAAATCTCATAATCGTGGAAAGCAGCGATGGCAAGAAGGATCCGAATGGATTTCAGCATAGCTACTGGAGAAAAAGGTTTCGTCATAGTCCAAACCAGGTCGCTGACGAAAACCCTTTGCTACCAGTCTAGCTTTATAGGTCTCAACCTGTCCATCTACACCAATCTTCCTTTTGAAGATCCACTTGCATCGTACGGGTTTTACCCCGTCTGGAGCAATGTCCAACGTCCATACTTTGTTGGTGTACATGGACTCCATCTCGGTCCGCATTGCATCCAGCCATTTTACCGAGTCGACGCTCTGAATGGCTTGCTGGATGCTAGTAGGCTCATCACAATCTATGATGCAGTCCTCTCTATCCCCGTCAATGAGAAAACCGTAGTACCTCTCGGGCAGATGAGACTGCCTACTACTCCTGCGGAGTGGCGTAGGAATGTCCTGATCTTTCAAACCATCTGGTTCTACTAAGCTTTCAGTAATAGCTTGCGGTTCTGGAGTTTCTTCCAGTTCTATCGCGCTCCCACTTGATTCTTTTTCTATGAACTGATGTTTTAGAAAGTGGGCATGGCGAGAAACAAGGACTTTTTGTTCCTCTTCGCAATAGAAGTAATATCCCTTGGAGTTCTTCGGATATCCCACAAACTTGCACTGTACTGAGCGTGCCTCGAGCTTGTCCGCATGCTGCTTTTTTACAAAAGCTGGACATCCCCATGTCTTAATGTGATTAAGATAGGGTCTCTTCCCACACCACATTTCATATGGTGTAGTAGGCACAGTCTTAGTTGGAACTCGGTTCAAAAGGTATGCTGCTGATTCTAGCGCATATCCCCAGAACGATCGCGGTAACTCAGCGTTACTCATCATGGACCGTACCATATCCAATAGGGTCCGGTTCCGTCTCTCCGATACACCGTTATGTTGCGGAGTGTATGGAGGAGTAAGCTGAGAGAGAATTCCATTCTCTTTTAAGTAGTTCAGGAATTCGGCACTTAAGTATTCTCCACCTCGATCCGATCTTAGAATCTTGATACTTTTGCCGGTTTGTTTTCCTACTTCATTCTTATATTCCTGGAATTTTTCAAAAGCCTCGGATTTATGTTTCATTAAGAAGACATAACCGTACCTTGAAAAATCATCCGTAAAAGTAATGAAGTAAGAATAACCGCTCCGCGCATGTGTAGACATTGGACCGCACACGTTGCTATGTACGAGTCCCAAGAGCTCGCTCGCTCTTTCTCCGTGTCCAGAAAACGGAGCCTTTGTCATCTTTCCTTTGAGACAGGATTGACAAGTTGCATATGTAAGTCGATGTACTTCACCCCAGTACTTGTGGGGAGGCGGAATTTTCAAAAACAATCAAGTTTAAACAACGAACATCGACTAACCGCTTGAATCGAAGCTAAACTATAAATAACCGTATCCTATGAGTTTCTTTTCACAAGAGATTAGGGATTATACCTAATGAAACCGGTCCTTCTTCTTTACGTCCTCCATTGTTCTCCTCGACCTTCTCTAGGTAGTAGACGATCCACCCGAGAGCAAAACTCCAAGCTAAACCTCTAACTTGAGGTAACTAATCAACTTTGATTGCTAATCAAAGATGAGAGGATGATATAGAGTGAAGGTTATGGATTGTTTAGTCTAACTAATCCTTTGATCTCAATACATGAGGATTAAGGATTAGGGTTAGAAGATGAGAGCTTGAGGAGAGAGAATGTGTGATAAGATAATGAGAGAAGAGAGAGAGTGTATCATAATATTATGAAGCATTCTTTTTAAAGAATAATCAATAAAGGAAATGAATAAGCATGCTTCATAAAATATCTAGTGGTGATTCATTAGCATGAGTCATTGAGCAATAAATGTGCATTAATGAAGTGAATGAATCACCACCATGACTCACTCTCTTATCCAAAAGAAACCTCCTTAGTCACATCTTCTAGAAGCTTCTCGAGTAATTACGAGAACGCCCCTCCGATCCGTAAAAATACGGAAAAACTTTAGACTGTAAAAATCCAATAACCGGATACCAGTAACTGGCTTAAACCAAAGCCGACTGGTAAAAACTGTCCGAAAGTCGTACGCGCGTAAACGCACGTATGCGTCCGAACCCTTTGTCGCAAAACCATGCAACCTCTATATCGTTTCGCCTGGAGTAGGAAATTCTCTGTGTGGGACTCTAGAGACTCGACTACTACGCTGGCAGTGGGTTTAACCACAGACCGCAAGCGGCACTAGCTGTACGTAACGGTCCCCAGGTAGTTGTCGATAAGAAGGCCGATGAGTAAACCTATCCGAACTCCTACTGAGTCAGATGTGACAATCTCCATACAGTCCGGTCCGTTCGTCCAAGACTATCGCATATCGGGCCTAGGGGGGCGGCAAGCGTCAGTCCCCTAATAGCGGTATAAGTCGTGTCGGAGTAAAGCCCATTACACCCTAAGAAACTGCTGGAACCTACCAGCAAATCTCGCTTGCCCTGGCCAGGGACTTTGCGTAATGGCTCTCTGACACAGCACGATATCTACTCCCAATACCGGGAGGGACGAATCCTGTCTAACCGCCACTGCCTCCAAGTGCTCGGGACTGCACCCAACTGCTACCTGTTTGCACGACTCTTATGAGCCGTGGTAGGGTAGCAATCTAAGAACAGTGGGACACACTCGAGGCGAAGTAGCAGTGTCAAGTCTGCGGACTACGCTGTACTCATGTCACCTGGGAACTGTTCACTGACGACTGGTATCAAACCAACCAACAGTTCCCTGTGAGTCCTGTCCGGTGTACCCGTAACCTAACGAGCACCTGTATACTATCTCCAGTACGACGTACTGATGGCTGTGGGACAGACCATCTCCCCAACTGGGATAAGAAGCGTACACACTAGTCTACTCCGGAGTATCGATGCTCTGTCTCGATAATCCAACGACCAGGGACCTGAATAAGGATGTGCTTGTAGACTACCCAGCCCCCACTAGTGTGACTGCCATCACAACGCTGGTAGACAAGCAAGATCCTAAGAGCTCTATCAATACGTATACTCACATATTAAGATAGAAAAACCAAGTAGCATACTACTATGTTTAGCAAGACTGTTATATACATGTGAATATCCCAAGCTTCCATTAAGTAATATACAAGCTAGTATGATACAGTAATGGCCTTCTAGGGCATAAACACTAACAATCTCCCACTTGCACTAGGGCCATGTACTGGCATATCGCAGACCAATGATCTCGAGCAGCCTCTCGAACTGAATCTGAGGAAGGGCCTTCGTGAAAGGATCAGCAATGTTCTCTTCTGAAGCAACTCTCCGAACCTCGATCTCTTGACGATCAATGATCTCCCTGATCAGGTGATACCGCCTTAAGATGTGTCTGGACTTCTGATGGGACCTTGGTTCCTTCGCTAAAGCTATAGCTCCGTTGTTGTCGCAATACAGAGGTATTGGATCAACTATGGTAGGAACCACCTGAAGTTCTGTTAGGAACTTCTTCATCCAGACTGCTTCTTTTGCGGCATCGCAAGCAGCTATATACTCCGCTTCCATCGTCGAGTCAGCAACGGTGTCCTGCTTGGAGCTCTTCCAGCACACCGCCTCTCCATTGAGGGTAAAGACATAACCCGACATGGACTTGGAATCGTCCTTATCACTCTGGAAGCCGGAATCAGCAAAGGCCTCCAACCTGAGGTCTTTTCCGCCGTAAACCAAGAACATCTCCTTAGTCCTCCTCAGGTACTTGAGAATGTTCTTTACTGCTATCCAGTGTTTCTCCCCTGGGTCTGACTGATACCGGCTTACCACGCTCAGTGCGTAAGCTACATCTGGTCTGGTACACAACATCGCATACATTATAGAGCCTACCGCAGAAGCGTAGGGTATAATAGACATGCGTTCCCTTTCCAAATCAGTCTTGGGAGACATCTCTTTGGAGAGGGTGATTCCGTGACAAGCCGGTAGATTACCGCGCTTTGAATCTTCCATACTGAATCTTTTCAGTACAGTGTCGATATACCTGGACTGCGAAAGTCCCAACATCCTCTTGGATCTATCACGATAGATCCGGATCCCCAGAATGTAAGAGGCATCACCCAGGTCTTTCATGGAGAACCTGTGTGACAAGAATCCTTTGACAGATTGTAGCATAGGAATGTCATTTCCTATCAATAGAATGTCATCCACGTACAAGACGAGGAATACGACACTTCTGGCCACAACTTTACTATATATGCACGGTTCATCTGGATTTTTGATAAAGTCATATTCTTTGACTGTCTCATCAAAACAGATGTTCCAACTCCGCGATGCCTGCTTTAGTCCATAAATGGACTTAAGCAGCTTGCATACTTTCCCGCTGCTCCCACTCTGATTGAAACCCTCTGGCTGATCCATATAGACGCTCTCTTCTAAATTTCCATTCAGAAAAGCCGTCTTTACGTCCATCTGCCAGATTTCATAATCATGGAAGGCAGCAATAGCAAGAAGGACCCGAATGGATTTGAGCATAGCCACTGGAGAAAAAGTTTCGTCATAGTCCAAACCAGGTCTTTGACGAAAACCCTTTGCAACAAGTCTAGCCTTATAGGTTTCCACCTGTCCATCTACACCAATCTTTTTCTTGAAGATCCATTTGCATCCTATGGGTTTTACCCCATCTGGAGAAAAGTCCAAAGTCCATACTTTGTTGGTGTACATGGACTCCATTTCGGTCCGCATTGCATCTAGCCATCGTACCGAGTCGCCGCTCTGGATGGCCTGCTGGAAGTCAGTAGGTTCATCATCATCTATGATGCAATCCTCTCTATCCCCATCTATGAGAAAACCGTAGTATCTCTCAGGCGGACGAGACGGCCTACTACTCCTGCGGAGGGGTGCGGGAATGTTCTGTTCTTCTTGAACCTCTGGTTCTACCAAACTTTCAGTAGCAGTTTGTGGTTCTGGAATTTCTTCCAGTTCTATTTCGCTCCCACTCTTCTGATTTTCCAAAAATTCAGTTTCTAAGAAGCGGGCATGACGAGAAACAAAAACCTTTTGTTCCTCTGCGTAATAGAAGCAATATCCATTAGAGTTCTTTGGATATCCTACAAACTTACACTCTACTGAGCGTGCCTCGAGCTTGTCCGGATGCTGCTTTTTTACAAAAGCTGGACATCCCCACGTCTTCAGGTACTGAAGATAGGGTTTCTTCCCACTCCACATCTGATATGGTGTGGTAGGCACAGTTTTGGTTGGAACTCTGTTCAAAAGATGTATCGCTGATTCTAGCGCATACCCCCAGAAAGATCGCGGTAACTCAGCATTACTCATCATGGATCGTACCATATCCAATAGGGTTCGATTCCGTCTCTCCGATACACCGTTGTGCTGTGGAGTGTATGGAGGAGTAAGCTGAGAGAGAATTCCTTTCTCTTTTAGGTAACCTAGGAACTCGGCACTTAAGTATTCTCCACCTCGATCAGATCTCAGTGTCTTAATACTTTTGCCTGTTTGGTTTTCCGCTTCACTCTTGAATTCCAGGAATTTCTCAAAGGCCTCTGATTTATGCTTCATTAAGAAAACATATCCATACCTAGAGAAATCATCTGTAAAAGTAATGAAGTAGGAATAACCACCTCTTGCATGTGTAGACATTGGACCGCATACGTCGCTGTGTATGAGTCCTAAGAGCTCGCTCGCTCTTACTCCTTGTCCAGTGAATGGAGTCTTTGTCATCTTTCCTTTGAGACAGGATTGACAAGTGTCATAAGATTGATATTCGAACGAGTCCAAATATCCTTCACTATGCAACTTAGTCAACCTTCTCTCATTGATGTGACCCAGTCTACAATGCCATAAGAAAGCTTTATTTAAATCTGGAGACTTTCTTTTTAGTGTGTTCTGGACATTGAAAATTTGGAGTTGGTTTAACACATATATGCCGTTATTTAGAGTACCGGACCCAATCAAACCATGATTAAGGTGGATGTTGACAACATCTCTTACAAACGTGAAATCATAACCTTTATTTGATAACAAGGAAACTGATATGATATTACACGTTAAGCTGGGTACAAAATAACAGTTATGTAAAACCAAAATGTGTCCACTCGTCAATCCTAGGTGATAATCCCCGACGGACGCAGCTCCCACGCTAGCTCCGTTAGCAACCCTGAGGATCATATCACCTTCCTTCAGCACTCTACGGTTTCTCAGTGCCTGCAATGAATTGCAAATATGAGATCCTGATCCGGTATCCAATACCCAGGAAGCAGAGTTGATTGACAGACAATTCTCAATTACAAACACACCTGAAGTCGAAGCCACAGCTTGCTTCGGTTCCTGGTTCTTGGCGTTCCACGCCTTGCAATCCTTCTTCCAGTACCCTTTCCTGTGACAATGGAAGCACTCATCCAGGCCAACTACCGGTGCTGTAAACTTTTTCTTTCCCTTCTTTCCCACCTTACTAACACCTCCTCTAGGTCTGGGTGCGGCCTTCTTCTTCCTTCCTTTGGCCCTAGCCTTGGACTCGGAAGAAGATGAACCGCCAACAAACATAGCGGGTGTTTCCCTTGCCTTCTGCAAGGTGCCCTCTGCACTCCTTAACATGTTTAGGAGTTCCGCAAGTTCAACTTCTTTTCCTTGAAGATTGAAGTTGAGGATAAACTGGGCGTAGGTGGGAGGAAGGGACTGGAGAACAAGGTCTGTATAGAGCTCATTATCCAAAGTCGTCCCAAGGTCCGCGAGCTCTTCAATATAGCCGATCATCTGTAGGACATGTTCACCTACCGATGACCCGACAGCCAACCTCGCTCGAAACAGTTTCTTAGAGGTCTCGTATCTTGCTATACGAGATTGCTCTCCATAAAGTTCCTTTGTATGGAGAAATATGCCATCTAGGGACATATCCTCGTGCCTCCTCTGATGTTCATTGTTCATCGAGGCAAGCACGATGCACTTGGCTCTCGCGCAATCTAAATCCCAGGTTTTGCGGATTTCCTTATCCGCATTGCTGGATTTGGGACCAAGGACAGCAGGTGCTGTAGCGGTGAGGACGTACCCCAGTTTGTCATAGGTCAAAGCCATCTTGACATTCCGCAGCCAATCTTTATAGTTTGGCCCCGTCAGTATATTTTTCTCTAAAAGTAACTTAAGTCCAGTCATTTTCAGGGTCGCTGCAATTAGGAGAGAGAGAAGAAAACTCTTTAGCATGATGCTCTTGCAAGTTTAGAGTGGTTTTTAGTTTATCTAAACTGGATGGCTCCCACTGTTTCTCGAATCCTTCCTCAAACCATAAAAGAAGAATTAGCCAAGACTATTCTCACCGTACAATACTTGCTTAACCGTTCAGCCAGGCCGGTGTCGATACTTCGAGGGAGGTTTTCCAACGCTTTCGCGAAGTTCCTTAATTAAATAACCTCTTTTCTCTGGGGGCGTAACCCCGCTGACACTTTTCTGGACACCTACTAGGTTTATAGCATTGATCGTTAAGCGACGAATATCCTGATAAGTAGCATATACTCACAGCAGGATCGGGATCCAAATATCATCGTATGATAATGTTGAAGGAATCCTACCAACATTCATCAAACTCCAAATGGTATGCATCTCTTTGCAAATTTCAGTTTCTTTAGAAATTCCCGATATAAGTTTTTGCCCCATGCTCTTATGACCTTGACGTATGCCAACAAATCATAAGTTACATGTCAAGTTCTGCCCATCATTATCTTGTTAATTTGAACCCACCCGTATATACCCTTGACGTATGCCAACAAGGTAATGCGACTGTCCCAAACCAACACATCTATCTATGCAACAAATGAATACCCCAGCAGCTACCAAACACTATGCCTTGACGTATGCCAACAAGCATAGCTTGAATACTACTGACCATCCATAAGAAATGACGGAGGGCTACGACTGGTTTTGGCGAAACCGTGAACGTAGTGAACTTGATATAACCGAAGGAACCTGATAGCTTTTAAAAGGAGTGGTTAAATCTCCGCATTTAAAAATATCTGTTTTAAAAATAACCGAGTGGTTTCTTTTAAATTGTTCCAACGATTTAAACTTTGGTTTGTTTTACTTTGCATTATAGATAATGCGTCCCATCATTAACCTATCATTGCAGAAAACAACGAAAATATAACGTCCTCTTATGCCATCCGCATTCGCCACGGGGTCCCGTCATCACCCGTTAGGTTACTTAACTAACGACAGAGCGGGGGCTGGGCTAGCGCGGGTGTAAAACATAAGTGACGTCTAAATAGCTATAATAAATATAGATATTTTACATTCGTCTGACGCAATGATATTCATTCCAGAACACAGATAAACAATATTGGATTTTCAAGCAATCTGTATTTCTTTTGAGCCTGCAAGAAAAGACAGATTACACAGTTGTGATGAATAGCCGTTTACCCCACCCTCGACCCCTACGGGTACGGCAAACTACCCACCCGGCAGTTTGTGTACCCCACCTTGGGTCAGTCCTAGGAGCAAAAACAGTAAAATGAAATAATACAACGGTGGCTACAACCGCAACCTGGAAGTGCCCCGCGAAAATAATATTACAACAAATTACATTTACAACAAATGAATTAATCAATAACCCATTGCTAACCCCGGCTATACACCACAACAGTCCAATACAGTTTATATGCACAAACAGATATAACCATTTCAGAAATGTGCAACCCCCTGCCAACCGACATACTAGCAGTTGGGGGAGGTTTACGAACACATTAAACAATCACAGATATAATCCAATACGCAAATACTGTACAATTCGATCGAATAAACAACATCAATATTGCTCCAAAATCTGCTCTGTTAAACAGTAACCTGAGCAATAATTAAATATTCCAGAAAACCCCAAATATCAGAGGGGACCCACCCATGAAAAATGAGCTCATGACTCGGCAACTCGGCCGCGGAAGCGCGGCGGATCGGTGGGATCCGCCGCCCTTCCGCGGCGCTTTAGTCGAATCATGGGCTCGAATTTCTTGGGTGTTCTCCTGTGGTCATGTCAAGCTCTCTGAACACACCTGAAAAATTTTAGGACTTCATTTTAAGTTCGACAGAAACTAAACAGAATTAGGGTTTTCCGGCTTCGTTTTTTCGTTCGAAATTCGTACAAATTTGCGATTAAGTTATTTATTGTTTAGCGAGGCTCTGATACCACTGTAAGTCGATGTACTTCACCCCAGTACTTGTGGGGAGGCGGAATTTTCAAAAACAATCAAGTTTAAACAACGAACATCGACTAACCGCTTGAATCGAAGCTAAACTATAAATAACCGTATCCTATGAGTTTCTTTTCACAAGAGATTAGGGATTATACCTAATGAAACCGGTCCTTCTTCTTTACGTCCTCCTTTGTTCTCCTCGACCTTCTCTAGGTAGTAGACGATCCACCCGAGAGCAAAACTCCAAGCTAAACCTCTAACTTGAGGTAACTAATCAACTTTGATTGCTAATCAAAGATGAGAGGATGATATAGAGTGAAGGTTATGGATTGTTTAGTCTAACTAATCCTTTGATCTCAACACATGAGGATTAAGGATTAGGGTTAGAAGATGAGAGCTTGAGGAGAGAGAATGTGTGATAAGATAATGAGAGAAGAGAGAGAGTGTATCATAATATTATGAAGCATTCTTTTTAAAGAATAATCAATAAAGGAAATGAATAAGCATGCTTCATAAAATATCTAGTGGTGATTCATTAGCATGAGTCATTAAGCAATAAATGTGCATTAATGAAGTGAATGAATCACCACCATGACTCACTCTCATATCCAAAAGAAACCTCCTTAGTCACATCTTCTAGAAGCTTCTCGAGTAATTACGAGAACGCCCCTCCGATCCGTAAAAATACGGAAAAACTTTAGACTGTAAAAATCCAATAACCGGATACCAGTAACTGGCTTAAACCAAAGCCGACTGGTAAAAACTGTCCGAAAGTCGTACGCGCGTAAACGCACGTATGCGTCCGAACCCTTTGTCGCAAAACCATGCAACCTCTATATCGTTTCGCCTGGAGTAGGAAACTCTCTGTGTGGGACTCTAGAGACTCGACTACTACGCTGGCAGTGGGTTTAACCACAGACCGCAAGCGGCACTAGCTGTACGTAACGGTCCCCAGGTAGTTGTCGATAAGAAGGCCGATGAGTAAACCCATCCGAACTCCTACTGAGTCAGATGTGACAATCTCCATACAGTCCGGTCCGTTCGTCCAAGACTATCGCATATCGGGCCTAGGGGGGCGGCAAGCGTCAGTCCCCTAATAGCGGTATAAGTCGTGTCGGAGTAAAGCCCATTACACCCTGAGAAACTGCTGGAACCTACCAGCAAATCTCGCTTGCCCTGGCCAGGGACTTTGCGTAATGGCTCTCTGACACAGCACGATATCTACTCCTAATACCGGGAGGGACGAATCCTGTCTAACCGCCACTGCCTCCAAGTGCTCGGGACTGCACCCAACTGCTACCTGTTTGCACGACTCTTATGAGCCGTGGTAGGGTAGCAATCTAAGAACAGTGGGACACACTCGAGGCGAAGTAGCAGTGTCAAGTCTGCGGACTACGCTGTACTCATGTCACCTGGGAACTGTTCACTGACGACTGGTATCAAACCAACCAACAGTTCCCTGTGAGTCCTGTCCGGTGTACCCGTAACCTAACGAGCACCTGTATACTATCTCCAGTACGACGTACTGATGGCTGTGGGACAGACCATCTCCCCAACTGGGATAAGAAGCGTACACACTAGTCTACTCCGGAGTATCGATGCTCTGTCTCGATAATCCAACGACCAGGGACCTGAATAAGGATGTGCTTGTAGACTACCCAGCCCCCACTAGTGTGACTGCCATCACAACGCTGGTAGACAAGCAAGATCCTAAGAGCTCTATCAATACGTATACTCACATATTAAGATAGAAAAACCAAGTTGCATACTACTATGTTTAGCAAGACTGTTATATACATGTGAATATCCCAAGCTTCCATTAAGTAATATACAAGCTAGTATGATACAGTAATGGCCTTCTAGGGCATAAACACTAACAGCATATGATTGATATTCGAACGGATCCAAATATCCTTCAGTATGTAACTTAGTCAATCTTCTCTCATTGATGTGACCCAGTCTACAATGCCATAAGAAAGTTTTATTAATTTCTGAAGACTTTCTTTTGTGTGTATTCTGTGTTGGAGATAGTGCCCTCAGAGTCGATTATTGGATCACAGGCACGTGATTGCAATGATTGAGGGAGGACCTATCCCGGTAGGACAGTCTTACTCGAGATGATAGTATGCTATCTGGTTTACCTTTATCATTGTGTACTGCTTTAGGTGACCTGACAGGTCGCTATTACACGTTGATAGAGCCCCTAGGATTCTTGCTTGACTGCCAGCAGTACGAGGGCGATCATATAAGTGAGAGCTGGAGTTTATAAGCACATCCTTAAAAGGTCCCTAGTCGTGGGAGTTTCGAGACAGGGCATCGATTCTCCAGAGTAGACTAGTGTATACAGTCGAGACCCCGACGAGGGGCGGTGGCCGGTCTCACGAGCCACTGGTGTCAGTTGGTTCACCTAAGATGTATACAGGTGCTCATTGGGTTATGAGTACACCGGACAGGACTCGCCGGGAACATGCTAGTTGGTCTTATACCTGACGTCAGATAGCAGTTCCCAGGTGACATGTGTACAGGTTAGTTCATCGACCTGGGGATCGTCATTTGTCTCGTGTGAGTTCCCACTGTGCTTTGATTACTACCCTACCACGGCTCAAAGGAGTCGTGCAAACAGGTTTTAGTTGGGTACAGTCCCGAGCCACATGGAGGCAGTGAGCGGATCTTCGGGGGTTCGTCTCTCCCGGTATTGGGGGTGAGGTCACGTTGTGTCTAGGAGAGACATTACACGAAGACCTTGGCCAAGGCAGGAGATTTACTGGTAGGTATTCCAGTAGTATCTCAGGGTGTTCTGGGCTACACTCCGACACGACTTGTACCGCTTTTGGGGGTCTGACTTTTACCAACCCCCTAGGCCCGACATGCGATGCTCATAGACGAACGGACCGGACTGTACGGATATTGTCACTGACAGGCTCAGTAGGGTGTCAGGATGAGTTCGCTCATCGACATCCCTTTTAGTCAATAGCTGGTGGCCCGTCACGTATTGGCTTATACCTCTGACGTGCTAGTGGTTAAATCCACAGCCATAGTATTGACGAGTCTTTAGAGTCCACCACACTTTCAGTTACTCAAGCTTTCGGGCGAAACGCTGTAGAGGCCGTATGGAGATATGGCAGGGTTCGATCAGATACGTGCGGTATTGCACAGATCGTGATCGGATAGTTTTTACTAGCCGGCTTTGGCTTAAGCCGGATTTTAGTATTTGATAGTGTAGTTTTGTCTCTTTGTATTTGTATTTCGGTCGGAATACAAATGCGGGTGTGTATGCACAGTATCGGGGTTTTTCCTGTAATTCATTACGGGACCAGTTTTCTGGAGTTGCCAGTTTACATTCCGTTCCGGCCGGTTTTTTCATTGTTCCTTCACGGCCGGACTTTTCGTTGGAGGGGGTTATTTGCAAGTTTGCAAATAACACATTGTGGAGGGGTTTATTGCAAAAGGATTGATTATGAAATCTTCTTTGCTATTCATGCATTAATTGAGTTATGAGAGGGTATGGGTTTTGATGTGATTCGGAAATGGGCCGGCCACTGTTTTGGGAATGGAGTGAGGTTTTAAATTTTGTGTGTGGATAATTCCTTCATGATTTAATTAGTGGACCCCCCCTTCTTTGTTTTTGCAGTGAAAGAATTTCTTTTGCTCTTTGTATTAATTCTTACACACATTAATTTAGAGAGAGTGCTTGCTTCCATTTTTTCCAGTGAGCACACATAGCATCTGGCCGAGCTCCTTTTTGATGGCATGCTCATTTTCTCTTAGCATCCACCAATGAAAATCATTGTGCATAAATTCCTCCATCTTGGCAACCTCATTAACCCCAAAGAGACAACGATTCTACATTATTCTACCACAAATCTTGGGCGCGTCGGCTAGCCAACTTCGCGCCCGAGTTGCCTCGGTATAGTGGTGGGAGCCCGTAAAAGAATCCGGCTACGTGGTGCCCTTCCGGCGAGGAGGCGACCACCGGAGTTTCCGCAGGAGATCGGGACGGCGACGAGAAGACCGGAGGACTCGGATCACTCGGTATATCTCTTCCCTATCTTGTTGTTTGCTAGGACTAGTTTAATGGCCCGATCCGAGGTTTAGTGCGCGGTGGTGCCGGTTTGCTAAGTCCGCAAAATTAAAGTTTTTCACCGCTTCCGCATTTGGCCGTCGGGTTGTCGGCCGGGGCGCCGCCGTGCACTTACAGTGGTATCAGAGCCTCGCCATTAACTTAGTCTAGCTTTGTTTAATGTGTTTTGCATTTCCGATCGACCAAAATTCCAAAAACTACATTTTTGCTAGCGACAGTTTTCTGTTGAAATTTTTTGGTCTCCAAAAATTTTTCAGGTTGTATAAAAGTACTGTGCTGGAAGACCTAAGACTACTGTAGAAATTCGAGACACTGATCTCTTCAGGGGAGCGCGGAACCGCGGCAAAACCCTACTTGTTGCCGCGGTTCCGCCGCAGTATTGATGGATCGGTGTGTACAATTTTTCCAGTAGGCTTTAGGGGTTAAAATTGGGGTTTTAGAATATTAATATTGGGCCCAGAATTTCTTGATCTGCTACAGTATTGTTTGGGGGCCCACTTGTTAATCTTTGATCAATCGGATATTTTAAACACATTATTTCACAGTATTTACACTATATCTGCGACCGTGAATGTCACTCGATCGGTAAATCCGGTCTAACTGCTATAGCCCGGTTAGACGGATTTGCGAACGTGACTTTCACGTTGATGTTCTATGTTTATGCTGTGATGTTGCGGATCGGTCATGGGGGATAGCCTGTTTGCAATATTAGTACAGTTGTGGTTGTATTATGTACATTTGATATTGTGGGGCGAGCGTCCGACATGTGGACTGCCGTCACTGCCTGTTTGTATTATTATTTTGGGGCACGACCTGGTTGCGGTCGATGTACCCGGTGTATGTATATTTTACTTTCTGTACTAGGATTACCCCGCGGAGGGGTGCACGGGTAGCCGGGTTCTAGAGGGCAACAAGCCCGCATCTCATGGCATTGAGACGGAGGGGGCTTCACTCTAGGATTGGTGGGCTATTCGCCGCACTCGTAGGGGGTACAGGTTGACCCAGGAGGGGTGCCCAAGTTACCGGATTCTGTGAAGTGCTGGGTGGTCCATTCACGGCGCTGAAGGGGGCTGCCTCGGTTCAGGTTTTGGCGGGTAACTTGCCGCGCCCGTAGGGGTCTAGGATTTCATTGCACAGGCTATCTACGCGACCAGGGGAACGTCGGGTTTCAGTAGTGGCTCTGTGAAACCCGGGGATCCCAGATATCTGTATTGTTCTGTGATGCTGTACATTTCTGTGATGTTGCATTTTATCACGCCTTGAGCGAAATATAATATATTGGTATATATATTAGTAGATGTTGTATATGTTTTACATCCGCGCTTGTCCAGTCCCCGCTCTGTCATTAGTAAGCTAACCTAACGGGTGATGACGGGACCCAGTGGCGAATGCGGATGGCATATACGTACATTAGTATATTTTCGTTCTTTGTGGTGTGATCACTTGATGGGACTGCATTGATTCGGATCAATGCAAGTTAAAAAAAACCTATTCTGATGTTGTTGGAACACTTTTCAAAAAGCTGTTATTGCAAGGACGTTCTCTTTTGTTTTGCATCGTGGTATTCATTTGGAATATCCTGCTCCTCAGTCGACGAGGCAAGGGCCGAGATCCCTTCACCGGGAGTGACCCCTTGGACAGAAGTTTGCGTCAGGGCATTAACTTCACTATAGCCGATTACTTTTGTTTTGCACCGTGGTATTCAGTTGGAATATCCTGCACCCATTCTACGGGGAAAGAGCCGAGATCCCTTCACCGGGAGTGACCTCTTTAGTAAAGGTTTTCATCACTATATTTTCTAAAAAGCTATCCGTTCCTTCAACGATATCAAGTTCATTACGTTAAAGGTTTTCGCCAGAAACCATTCGTAGCCCTCCGTCGTTTCATATGGGTAGTCAGTAGTATTCAAGCTGTGTATGTTGGCCAAAGTCAAGGCACAGTGATTGGTAGCTATTGGGGTATTCATATGCAGCATAGATAGATGCGTTGGTTTGGGACAGTCGTACTGCCATTTTGGCCAAAGTCAAGGGTATGTACGGGTGGGTTCAAATTAACCTGGAGAATGACGGGTAGAACTTGACATGTGACTTATGATATGTTGGCCAAAGTCAAGGTCATAAGAGCATGGGGTAAAAAAATCACATCGGGAGTTTCAAAAGTACTGAAACTTGCCAGATATGGGCATACCTTCTGGAGTGTGACACCGTGAGCGGATTCCGTCACGTTATCATGCAATGATAGTTGGATCCCGATTCCCACTGATGAGTTGGTTTACTCCTCGGGTGACCCCGACTAATTCTTCTTTCAGGTTTGGAGGAGAATTTGAGGTACAGTGGGAGGTTTCCAGATTAGATAAATTGGTAACCATTCTGATCTAGGGTAGAGTGCACGCTGAGTGTTTCTTTTCTCTCTCTCTGGCAGCGACCATTGACCCGACCCTAGACTATGACTCAGTGACCAAGTTGACCGAACCTTCTTAACACTGGCTTTTGGATTGTCAGAGTCGCTAAAC
The DNA here is from genome assembly GCA_030015575.1 of Agapanthus africanus. Taxonomy (NCBI): domain Eukaryota; kingdom Viridiplantae; phylum Streptophyta; class Magnoliopsida; order Asparagales; family Amaryllidaceae; genus Agapanthus; species Agapanthus africanus. The sequence goes on along the minus strand of JASDDO010000010.1, from coordinate 279,924,024 downwards.
TCATTGCCACTCCTACTTTTACCCTCTTCTCCAGGACACCCCGTATTACTACGAACGTCCACTTCCATTGGACAAAACCATCGTATGGTTATATACGAACTCGAAGGACTTCGAGGATGGTTTCTGGTTCTGGAGAAAACGAATAGGATTATTCAGTTGTCTTTTCTTTTCACCCTCTCTCAGGTTGCGAGTACTCCTTGGTTTAGAAGTAGTACACCTATTACGCAAATTGGATAGTCCTCTTCCAAACCATAGGCTGGTGCCGACCGGTAGGGAATGACGAAAGCCAATTAGCCTAAACGGTGTACAGAAGGTATTAAGATTAAGACAAAGCAAGGGATTAGTAAGAGGGCAAAGTAAATTGCGACTGATATTCATGACCAAACCAAGTATTTCTTCGCCTATCCTAAATCACCTTTGTATTTCTCCAGGACACTCCGTATCACTACGAAGATCCACAGTTTATTGGATAATCCATCGTATGGTTATATACGAACTCGAAAGGAACTTGTTCCAGTTCGGGGATGGATTCTGGTCCGGGAGAAATAGGAATAAGGTTTATTCGGTTGTCTTTTATCCTCACCTTCTCTCGCATTGCGAGTGCTCCTAGGATTAGGACAGTACACCCATTATTCTTATTGGATAGTCTTCTTCCAAACCATAGGCTGGTGCCGAACGGTAGGGAAGGAAGAAAACCAATTGGCCTAAAGGGGTGTGCAGAAGGTAATGACTAAAGACATATAAAGGGATTTGGAGAAGTGGCAAAGAATTATACGGTTATAGTCGTGAATCTGGATAATGGTAAGAGGCATTACTAGGAATACCAGGATACCCCATCGAAACATTTCAATGTTTCAGTTCAACTGTGTAATGTTAAAAGAAAACTGATTTCCCGATTAGATACTTACTCCAGGGTATGTATTTACCAGGTATGATTCTCACATCTGTATGGTTTTACAGATGATGAGTGGGAGTAAGTCATTGGGAATTGGGTGATCATCCTCATTATATCGGGATTCGTTGTAATCGGTGATATTTGAGGAGATCACCTGGGCTGTTTGCCGGTCGGCGAATATATGGTTTTGAATATCCACTGTTGTGCACCAATTTCAAATTGATATATCTGTACGTCTATTTGAATAGAGTGAGATATACCTTTTGATATTATGTCGATGACATTTACCTATATCAGTGGATGGTTAGGTAAGGAGCATTAAACAACGGTGTAATTCTTCTTAACCATAAGTACAGTTTTCAACCTACGACACACAGTGAAAGAGTTGTTAGACTCGGCGGACTTATACAGAGTATTGTATGTTGTCCAGTGTCCATTAGGACAGAGGGGTTGGTCCTCATACTATATTCTGTTTACTTTTAACTTCTCTAGTTCTTAGACATGTGTTTCGTAGAAACACAGGGTCTGAGTTTTGAGGAGTTATAGGTATTTGAATAGAGTAGAGAACCAGGTGTAGCAAGTATCGGGATTCTTCAAAGTGATCGAAGATGTAGATACTTGTGTATGGTATTCAGTTTATAGTAATTACTTCTCTTTCAGGTTACTCATAATTGGAAGCATTCCTAAGTTGAGTAACGCTGATCGGCCTCCTTCCATTTAGTTGACATGCACTGGAGATAGCTGCATGATTTGAATCAGGTTCAATTAAATCAGTGCCTCTGGTTCTATATTGGATATAGAACAGTTCATATCTTAACGTTGTTAAGGTACGGGGAGTTGTCCGGCTTATGATTAAAACCAGACTCTGGATAACTCAAGGCACGTTTCTGTAATGGCTGTTTGTGGGTTGACCCAGGCTATGACGAGGGTTGATTTTCTACCATCTGGCAGATCAATAGAAATATTGCTCTAGACTCGCCACAGTTTTATTAAAAATGGATTTTTTCAAAAACAGTAGTGGGAGTATGGTAGAACTGGAAGTGATTCCAGAACCGCAAACGATTACTGAAGATTTGATAAGGAACCTAAAGATTCAATCTGTTTTGACATTCCATTGGCCACTCCGTAGATAAGGTGGGAAACTTCAGGCGCCCGAGAGGTACTCCGGTAGCCTCAAGGACGGTGATAGGGAAGTTCTTGTTTACCTACACTTGCCATTGTTGTTGTTCCAGGCTGCGAGACCCGGCATGAGGATGAGTATAGCATCGTTCTAAACTAGCTTTAGAAGTGCACGTCTGTATGACTCTGCCAGAGGGTTGTCGTAGTCAGTGGGAGCAGCGGAAGCATTGGTGGACATCAGGCTTATGTCTATTTATAGACTAAAGCAGATGTAGCGGAGATAGATCATCCATTTCTGATGTGACAGTCATAGGTTTGACGTCATCAGAATAGGGGATGGATCTGTTGAGAAGGTAGTAGGAAGTGATATTCCTATACTATGATCGGTTATACTTTGGTCGTCACACAGTGGTTTCTCCACAAAGGACTTGGACATTATATCAGACATACTGGTTACTGGATCTATGGTTTTAGATCTAGATTTGGGCGGTTTCCCAATCAGGGTACTTTGACAGCCTTCTAAGAGTATTTAGAATGGACGACTCTTGGCACGGTAGTGTACCTGCAGGTGATGGAGTCACCCTCTCTGAAGGTGTCTTACAGACTAAAGGGGAGAGGGATGTGCATGATTGGCAGATCACTTGCTCAGGCAATTGAGTCAATCATGAGATGTCAAGTACCACACCAGATGTTGTTCTTGCAGTGGGTGCAATAAGTTGATATTGATCCAATCCTAGAGAAACAGTCGGAAGCAGTTTTAGAACATAAGTGAATGTTCTAGGGATATGATAACGGCTGCCTCCTTTAGGAGACGGTTATCATTCCAGGCTTCCAAGGTGACCTGGACGACAAGGAGATTGTCAGAGTTATAGTTTTTCCCTCTGACGAGGGGCAGTATTTTGGACAGGTGGTCCAAGGCAATACTGAGGGTGGCATGGCGCAGGATACTAATTAAGTTCAGTTGACGATACAGTCTAAGAAGTTTGGATTTAGAGTTCATTTATGAGCTCGGTCCCATCAGACATCCAGACATTCTAAGACAGGTATTGCTCATTTCGGGAGATGGCTTTCTCCGCGGACTTGAGATATAGAGAGACATAGAAAGAAACATCTAGGCGGGTCCACTCACTGAGGCTATTCCTCGAACGCAATAGTTTCGCAAACGGATTTTGTGAGACTGACTAGTAGGGGAGTTGGGTGTTCGGTATCACACAGGCTGTGAGTATGCGACATCGCAATAATTAGCCTTGAGTGCAAGTGGGAGATTGTTGGAGATAGTGCCCTCAGAGTCGATTATTGGATCACAGGCACGTGATTGCAATGATTGAGGGAGGACCTATCCTGGTAGGACAGTCTTACTCGAGATGATAGTATGCTATCTGGTTTACCTTTATCATCGTGTACTGCTTTAGGTGACCTGACAGGTCGCTATTACACGTTGATAGAGCCCCTAGGATTCTTGCTTGACTGCCAGCAGTATGAGGGCGATCATATAAGTGAGAGCTGGAGTTTATAAGCACATCCTTAAAAGGTCCCTAGTCGTGGGAGTTTCGAGACAGGGCATCGATTCTCCAGAGTAGACTAGTGTATACAGTCGAGACCCCGACGAGTGGCGGTGGCCGGTCTCACGAGCCACTGGTGTCAGTTGGTTCACCTAAGATGTATACAGGTGCTCATTGGGTTATGAGTACACCGGACAGGACTCGCCGGGAACATACTAGTTGGTCTTATACCTGACGTCAGATAGCAGTTCCCAGGTGACATGTGTACAGGTTAGTTCATCGACCTGGGGATCGTCATTTGTCTCGTGTGAGTTCCCACTGTGCTTTGATTACTATCCTACCACGGCTCAAAGGAGTCGTGCAAACAGGTTTTAGTTGGGTACAGTCCCGAGCCACATGGAGGCAGTGAGCGGATCTTCGGGGGTTCGTCTCTCCCGGTATTGGGGGTGAGGTCGTGCTGTGTCTAGGAGAGCCAATACACGAAGATCTTGGCCAAGGCAGGAGATTTACTGGTAGGTATTCCAGTAGTATCTCAGGGTGTTCTGGGCTACACTCCGACACGACTTGTACCGCTTTTGGGGGTCTGACTTTTACCAACCCCCTAGGCCCGACATGCGATGCTCATAGACGAACGGACCGGACTGTACGGATATTGTCACTGACAGGCTCAGTAGGGTGTCAAGATGAGTTCGCTCATCGACATCCCTTTTAGTCAATAGCTGGTGGCCCGTCACGTATTGGCTTATACCTCTGACGTGCTAGTGGTTAAATCCACAGCCATAGTATTGACGAGTCTTTAGAGTCCACCACACTTTCAGTTACTCAAGCTTTCGGGCGAAACGCTGTAGAGGCCGTATGGAGATATGGCAGGGTTCGATCAGATACGTGCGGTATTGCACAGATCGTGATCGGACAGTTTTTACTAGCCGGCTTTGGCTTAAGCCGGATTTTAGTATTTGATAGTGTAGTTTTGTCTCTTTGTATTTGTATTTCGGTCGGAATACAAATGCGGGTGTGTATGCACAGTATCGGGGTTTTTCCTGTAATTCATTACGGGACCAGTTTTCTGGAGTTGCCAGTTTACATTCCGTTCCGGCCGGTTTTTTCATTGTTCCTTCACGGCCGGACTTTTCGTTGGAGGGGGTTATTTGCAAGTTTGCAAATAACACATTGTGGAGGGGTTTATTGCAAAAGGATTGATTATGAAATCTTCTTTGCTATTCATGCATTAATTGAGTTATGAGTGGGTATGGGTTTTGATGTGATTTGGAAATGGGCCGGCCACTGTTTTGGGAATGGAGTGAGGTTTTAAATTTTGTGTGTGGATAATTCCTTCATGATTTAATTAGTGGACCCCCCTTCTTTGTTTTAGCAGTGAAAGAATTTCTTTTGCTCTTTGTATTAATTCTTACACACATTAATTTAGAGAGAGTGCTTGCTTCCATTTTTTCCAGTGAGCACACATAGCATCTGGCCGAGCTCCTTTTTGATGGCATGCTCATTTTCTCTTAGCATCCACCAATGAAAATCATTGTGCATAAATTCCTCCATCTTGGCAACCTCATTAACCCCAAAGAGACAACGATTCTACATTATTCTACCGCAAATCTTGGGCGCGTCGGCTAGCCAACTTCGCGCCCGAGTTGCCTCGGTATAGAGATGGGAGCCCGTAAAAGAATCCGGCTACGTGGTGCCCTTCCGGCGAGGAGGCGACCACCGGAGTTTCCGCAGGAGATCGGGACGGCGACGAGAAGACCGGAGGACTCGGATCACTCGGTATATCTCTTCCCTATCTTGTTGTTTGCTAGGACTAGTTTAATGGCCCGATCCGTGGTTTAGTGCGCGGTGGTGCCGGTTTGCTAAGTCCGCAAAATTAAAGTTTTTCACCGCTTCCGCATTTGGCCGTCGGGTTGTCGGCCGGGGCGCCGCCGTGCACTTACATTCTGGATATTGAAAATCTGTGGTTGGTTTAAAATGTATATACCGTTGTTCAATGTACCTGACCAAATCAAAACTTGATTAAGGTAAATGTTCACTACATTACTTATAAATGCAAATTCATAACCTTCTTTAGATAATAAAGATACAGAAATGATATTACAGGTTGCATTTGGTACATAATAACAACTATGCAAAACCAAAAAGTGTCCATCTGATAATCCCAGGTGATAGTCCCCCACGGCCTCAGCATCCATGCTAGCACCGTTCGCAACTCTGAGGGTCATGTCACCTGCCTTCAAAACTCTACGCTTTCTCAACGCCTGCAAAGAATTACAGATATGAGATCCTGATCCGGTATCCAATACCCAGGATGTAGAGTTTATTGATAGACAGTTTTCAATAACATACACACCTGAAGCTGAAGCTGCAACTCGCTTCAAATCCTGTGTTCTGGCTTTCCAAGCCTTGCAATCCTGTTTCCAGTGACCACTTTTGTGACAATAGAAGCATTTTTCCTTCCCCACCAGCTTCCCTGCTACTTTTGTTGCTTTACCCTTTCCCTTCGTATCCACTTTACCGACAACGCCTCTTGGTTTGGCGGGGGCTTTCTTCTTCTTGCCCTTGGCTTTCGCCCTGGACCTAGAAGAGGAAGATCCTCCTACAAACAAAGTGGATGTCTCCCTACCCTTCTGTAGGGTGCCCTCAGCAGTCCTCAACATGTTTAGAAGTTCAGCAAGTTCAACCTCCTTTCCTTGCATGTTGAAGTTAAGAATGAACTGGGCGTAAGTGGAAGGAAGGGACTGGAGAATCAAATCGGTATAGAGTTCATTCTCCAACGTGGTCCCAAGGTCCGCGAGCTCCTCTATGTAGCCGATCATCTTAAGCACGTGGTCTGCTACCGATGATCCGACGGCCAACCTTGCCGAAAAAAGCTTCTTCGACACTTCGTATCTAGCGATACGAGATTGCTCTCCACACAGTTCTTTTGTATGGAGAAATATGGACTCTAGGTCCATATTCTCGTGCCTCCTCTGATGTTCGTTGTCCATCGAGGCTAGTACGAGGCATCTGGCCCTCGCGCAATCTATCTCCCATGTCTTACGGATTTCTACATCCGCGATGCTGGAGGTGGGACCTGGGACAGGGGTAGCTTTGGTGGTAAGTATATACCCCAGCTTGTCATAAGTGATAGCCATCTTGACATTCCTGAGCCAATCTTTGTAGTTTGGCCCTGTCAATATATTTTTATCTAACAGTAACTTAAGTCCGGTCATGTTGAATGGTCGCTGCAATTAGGAGAGAGAAAAGAAACACTTTAGCATGATGCTCTTGCAAGTTTAGAGTGGTTTTTAGTTTGTCTAAACTGGATGGCTCCCACTGTTTCTCGAATCCCTTCTCAAACCATAAAGAAAAGGATTAGCCGGGATCATTCTCACCGTACAATACTTGCTTAACCGTTCAGTCAGGCCAGTGTCGGTACTTCGAGGGAGGTTTTCCAACGCTTTCGCGAAGTTCCTTAATTAATTAACCTCTTTTCCCTGTGGGCGTAGCCCCGCTAACACCTTTCTAGGCACCTACTAGGTTTATAGCATTGATCGTTAAGTGAGAGTTTTCCCGAGGAGTAGCATATACTCACTGTAGGATCGGGATCCAAATATCATCGCGTGATATAACAGAAGGAATCCTACCAGAATCATCACACTCCAAATGGTATGCAACGCTAGCAAGTTTCAGTACTTATGAAACTCCCGATGTGGATTTTTGCCCCATGCTCTTATGACCTTGACTTTGGCCAAAATATCATAAGTCACATGTCAAGTTCTACCCGTCATTCTCCTGGTTAATTTGGACCCACCCGTACCTACCCTTGACTTTGGCCAAAATGGCAGCACGACTGTCCCAAATCAACGCATCTATCTATGCTGCACATGAATGCCCAAACGCTACCAATCACTATGCCTTGACTTTGGCCAAAATACACAGCTTGAATACTTTTGACCATTCATGTGGAATGACGGAGGGCTACGAATGGTTTTGGCGAAACCGTGAACGTAGCGAACTTGATATAATCGATGGAACGAGATAGCTTTTAAAAGGAGTGGTTCAAGCTCCGCGTTTAAAAGTTTAGTTTTGAAAAGAACCGAGTGGTTTTCAAAGTGTTCCAATCGACTTTTACTTGGTTTATTTCATGCATTAGTTCTTTTAATGCGTCCCATCATTTAATCCTACCATTGCAGAAAACAACCAAAATATGACGTACGCTTATGCCATTCGCATTCGCCACGGGGCCCCGTCATCACCCGTTAGGTTACTTAACTAACGACAGAGCGGGGGCTGGGCTAGCGCGGCTGTAAAACATAAGCAACGCCTAAATAGTTATTATATATAAATATATAGCAATGATAGACATTACAGATCACAGATGAATACATTGGATATACTAGGAATCCGCAATGCGTTCGAGCCTGCAACGTAAAGCGGATTACACGGTCGCGGTGAATAGCCAATACCCCACCCAAGACCCCTACGGGTGCGGCAAACTACCCGCCAAGCACCCGAAGCGAAGCAACCTCCCTCACCACCGTGAGTAGGCCACTCGGCGCTTCGAGATACCCGGTAGTTTGTGCACCCCCTCCATGGGTCTATCCTAGGAGCAAAACAGTAAAAAGAATTATACAATGACGACTACAACCCCGACCCAGTTGTGCGGCCATACAAATAATATTATTACATCAATTTTCATGTTACAAATGAATGAAAGAAAAATAACGCTCATCTCACATCCACCCCGGCTATTCACCCGCGACAATCCAATCCATTCATATCCACAAACCAATAACAATCACAGATCACAGAGATGTATAACCCCGACTAATCGACTTATAGCGATTAGCCGACGTTCAATACATGCAAGCATCACAGATATAACCGATATAGTTAAAGTGTAGTGAAGTTCCGGAAAAATACGGATTTATAGGCCCCCAAAAGTAAATTTTAGTTCTGGAAAATCTGGGCACATATAACATATCCTAAAAATCCCAAAACCAACACAGAAACACACTGCACCAAAATCGAAGCAGAGAGGGGACCAGACGGTGGCGGTTCTGCGGCAAGAGCTTCCTATTGCCGTGGATCTACGGCCCTTTGGTCGCCTCTCTGGTTCGTCTTTGGTGGTTTTCTACACAAAACCCTGAGATAATTTTTGGTGTATAACAAATTTTATTTTGACCAGAAAAAAATTAACAGAAACTTAGGGTTTTGTGGGTTTGGTTTTTCGATTTTCCGGTTTCAAAACTTCGTTACACTTTACTACTTAGCTAGTTTATGTTTAGTCAGGCTCTGATACCACTGTTAGTCCACGTTGCCCACCCCAGTGTTTACGGGGAGGCGGAAAACATAATAAAAATTAGATTTTTATCAACTATAGGCAACATGGACCAAGCTTTAAGGATCTTTGCTAAACAAAAACAAGCTAAACCTAACTAGTAACTAGCTAAGTGATGGAAAGGTTATACCTTGAGCTCAAAGTCCTTCTCTCCTTGCTCCTTGGAATGGTAGAAAGAGGTCACCTTGCTTGTCTTCTCCCGTCAAAGAAGGATCCACCCGAAAGCCTCGACCTTTAGCTTCAACTCCAAGCTAGGAGTAACTAGAGTGCAAGAAATGCTAAGACTTGAACCCTAGAAGAGAGTAGAGAAGATCAAGTGAAGGTTTTTCTCAAGCTTTTTGTTTCTCAACACATGAGAGGGAGAGAGCTTGAGGGAGAGGATGAGCAAGAGAGAGAAATGATATGAGAGAATGAATTATTAGTGAGCCATTCTCACTAATATGTGTGTAATATTTTAATTCAATAATTAGCTAGAAAATTGTCATGGTTTAATCAAGATATGACCATTATCATTTCAATATTAATGCAAATTGCAAGGATCAAAGAGCATCTTCCAAATGAAATGATTATGGTCAAGTTGTCAACAAGGTCAACAAGTCAATGAAGTCAAATGGTCAACAACAACAACCATGCACAATTATTAAGCTAATTATCAATTAACTATAATACACACAAAAACAATAGGGTTAATAAAATGACAATATTCATTAACCCTAAACAAGGTCCTCTCCCTCAATCTCAAGCAACTGTGCATACGCACCCGCATCCGTAATCCGAGGAACACGAATACACTGAGAAAAACCAATCTCAAATCATATACTAGGATCCGGCTTAAACCAAAGCCCGCTAGTATAAACTGTCCGGACAGCAAACGTACACAAGTGCGCGGATGCGAACGAACCCTGTCGCAAAACCATGCGACCTCTACTCATTTTGCCTAAAGGCGAATAGCTCTCTGTGTGGGACTCTAAAGACTCGACACTACGCTGGCAGTGGGTTTAACCACAGACCGTAAGCGGCACTAGCTGTACGTAACGGTCCCCAGGTAGATGTCGATAAGAAGACTGACGAGGTGAACCCCATCTGCACTCCTACTGAGCCTGTATGTGACAGTCTCCGTACAGTCCGGTCTGTTCGTCTGATACATCGCATGGCGGGCCTAGGGGGCGGTGAACGTCAGTCCCCTAATAGCGGTACAAGTCGTGTCGGAGTGTAGCCCAGAACACCCTGAGATAACACTGGAAACCTACCAGTATATCTCGCTTGCCCTGGCCAGGGACTACTCGTGTAATGGCTCTCCTGGACACAGCGCGATGTCAACCCCCAATACCGGGAGAGACGAATCCTGTCTAACCGTCACTGCCTCCAAGTGCTTCGGGACTGCACCCAAAAACTACCTGTTTGCACGACTCCTTTGAGCCGTGGTAGGGTAGTAATCAAAGTGCAGTGGGAACACACTCGAGGCGAAGTGACAGTGTCAAGTCAGCGGACTAAGCTGTACTCATGTCACCTGGGAACTGATAACTGACGATAGGTATATTACCAACCAACAGTTCCCGACGAGTCCTGTCCAGTGTACTCGTAACCTAACGAGCACCCGCATACTATCCCAAGTACGACGTACTAACGGCTGTGGGACAGACCGTCTCCCACACTGGGATGAGAAGCGCATACGCTAGTCTACTCTGGAGTATCGATGCCCTGTCTCGATAGTCCAACGACCAGGGACCTGTATAAGGATGTGCTTATAGATTACCCAGCTCCCACGAGTGCGAGCGCCATCACAACGCTGGTATTCAAGCAAAGATCCTAAGGGCTCTACTAATATGTATATCAGCAATATGCTAAAAGAAACACATGCACATATTAAAGCAGAGACAAACCAAGTAGCATACTACCATTTCGAGCAAGATTGTATATACAACTGTGAATATCCCAAGCTTCCATTAAGTAATATACAAACTAGTATGATACAGTAATGGCCTCTAGGGCATATACACTAACACATCTCACATAAAACCCCCGGCTATTCTGAACGCGACGATCCAATATAACATATCATAGCAACACATAATATCTCATATCATCAACGTAAGTAAATATGCGCATCCCAATTGTCGTTGACATATAGCAACAAAACCGGCGATATCACATATTACACTTACGGTCACAGAAAAGAAAGTGTAAAACTGCAACATTTGGAATCCACAATCACTTTAGACATCGTAAATCCGAAATATCACATACTTCGCATTTCATGCCTAACTCTATGAATTCCACATATTGTATCACATTCCAGATAAATAGACAGTATTAAACTTTTCGAACAGATAATCAAATACCCAAAATTTCCTAAATTGTTCAACACTTGAGCGGAGTTCAAATAATCCCAGAATAAGTCACAGTACCGGTGATCCAGCCGTAGAAGGGTCAAGCCAACGCCTCACATGTGGCACGCCGTACTGCCCCAAACCCGAAGGTTCAAAAGGCAGTTCAAGACGGTCACATAATCGAGTTAAGGTTTGTTGTCTTCTAGAGGGTCCACCGCTTAACTTGTACAATTTTTCCGAAAGATTTAAACCCGATAAAAATTAAACACTTGAAAGTTTTACGTGCCGGGAAAAAGTGGGTTAATGATATCCGTTCAACTAGTTTAACGGTTTCTAAATATCCGGAAAGAAATACGAATTTAAAATTTCCGATCGAGTCTACTATTACAAAACAAACCCCAGAATATTCAACACTTGAAACAGAATAAAAATACCCATAAAATATATCACACAGAATAATTAATTGCTGTGCAAAAAATATTCCCTGATCCGTACATAACGCCGCGGTTCCGCGGCCCAAGCAAGCTAAGGCCGCGGTTCCGCGGCGCTTTGTACGGATCAGGGGATAATTTTTTCACCGTAATTCTTATATTTTCCTGTAGTATTTTTCAGGTATTTTTAATTCAGAAAAAACCCAAATTTTAAAAAATTTCCAGAGAGGGGGTATATTTTGTCGGTTCGGGTTCGATCGGAGTTTTAACTTCGTAAACACATCACCTAATGCTCTAGCTAGGTTCTGATACCACTGAAAGGTTCCTAGGCACTCTTGTGAAGGTTCATAAGTCATCAAACATGCCCGGATAAAAATTTAGACGTGCCGAACAACCCAAAGCCGGGATCTTTGCTAGATTATTAGGATTTAACATGCAAGATGATAACTTTTATCTAAGTGTGAGGGATTACAACCTTTGTAGTCCGCTCCTTCGCTTCACAAGCTCCGAGTAGAAGTCCCTTTGCCGCGATCCACGATCTCCCGGACTCATGAGAGGCTCCACGACTCGAACGATCCATGCTAGCTTGAAGTGTTCCAAATCTCCAATGATCTACGTCGAAGTTGCAAAGACTCAAGCTATCTCACTCTAAAGAGATGAACACACTAATCTCATGGGCTAGATGAGATAAGGATGAGAGAGTAGTATTTTTGCTTTCTTTTTAATTCATTTTCTCATATTTATTCATCACATAAAGAAAATCAAGTAAGCTTTTTCAAGAGAGAAGAAGATGATAATGGAAAATGATAAAATGATTAATCCTTTTGTGATGAATAGAAAGAAATGTATATGATTGATATATAAACCATGGTCAAGGATGAGTGGCTAAGAATGTGTAGAGAATAAACTAGAGTTAGGGTTTGGTTGGGTTAAAAATGTGTCATCCAAAAATATCTTAACAATGACAAAAGAAAAATGCTTCTAGAAGGTGCATGAAGCATCTAACCCTAATCAAACCCTAACCTCAATTAATCATCCTTAAACATGTTTAACAATTAATCATATCATGTCACAATAATATATATCACATATATATTATATATTTGAAACAAAAGAAAATAATACAATTAACATATATCGCATATATATCAATGTTTCATCCAGTGAGAAAATGAAATAATAAAGCGAGCCAATATTAGATAATGTAATACAATATATCATATATATTATTATACATTAAATCATCGAATCAACACTTGATTCGATGATCCGGCCATATCGAATATTACCGACTAATATATCATGTACCGATTCATCGAATCAACACTTGATCCGATGTCCCGGTTCATATCTAAATATCGTGAGAATATAATACGGTATATCATATCGCATTATTCTCGGTCCTGCACATATCACATATGTTCCTTTACTCCGTTTCGCCTGAGCCAAGAAACCTCTGTGTAGGACTCTAAAGAATCGTCAATACGCCGGTAGCAGGTGATGATCATATCAAACACCCACAAGCTGCAAGCGGTCAGCTAAACGTAACAGCCACCCAGGTATTGAGCGATCAGAAGATCAACAAGCTAGCCTGTGCGTTCTCCTGTGAATCCAATCAGTAACAATCCCGTACAGTCCGGTCTGTTCGTCTGATATGTCGCATATCAAGTCTAGGGGTGGTATACGTCAGACCCCAGTAAACGATAAGTCGTGTCGATGTGTGGCTCATAACGGGTCGAGAAACTACTAGTAACACTTACCAGTAAATCTCTATATCAGCCCTGGCCAGGGACTTCCAGTTATAGCCAATCGAACACAGCACAACATCAACTCCCTATACCGGGAGAGACGAATCCCCTCCTATCGCTCATTGCCTCCATGTGATTCGGGACTGTACCCAAAAGCCACCGTTTTGCACGCCCTCTTGGACGTGGTAAGGTGGAAATCAAAGCACAGTGGGAATCACACAAGACTCTATGACGATCTCGGGTCTTCAGACTACCCTGTACCAATGTCACCGGAGAACTGCCATCTGACGTGTGGTATATCACCATCTGGGAGTTCTCGGCGAGTCCGTCCAGTGTACCCAGTCTCCACTGAGCACCCGTACACCATCTCTGATGTCAAACACCGATGGATATGGGATCATCCATCACCCATCATATGGGTCAAGATGCGTATACGCTAGTCTACTCTGGTGTATCGATGCCCTGTCTCGATATACCCTCGACTAGGAACAGTTATAGGATGTACTCATCGACTACCGCGGCCCCACTAGTATGATCTCATCATAGTCCCAGTAGTCGAGTACAGATCCTAAGGGCTTTATCAACATGTGAGAGTAAAACAGTAAACCAATACAAGTCAACATGTTAAGATAAAGTGAAACCAAATAGCATACTATCATGACGAGCAAGAAAGTCATCTCTATATATATCCAAGCATCCATTATAATATACATCATATGTACAACAATGGCCTCTGGGGCTATACATAACTAACAAATAAGTCGTGCCGATGAATGGTCTATAACAGATCGAGAAACAAATGATAACACTTATCAGTAAATCTCAACAGCCCTGGCCAGGGTCTCACTGATATAGCCAGTCGAGCACAGCACATCATCAACTCCTAATACCGGGAGAGACGAAACCCCTCCTATCGCTCATCGCCTTCGTGTGTCTCGGGACTGTACCCAACGACCACTTGTTTGCACGACTCAGTAGAGCCGTGGTAGGGTGGTAATCAAAGTACAGTGGGAGAACATACAAGACTCTATTACGATCTCGGGTCTACAGACTAACCTGCACCAGTGTCACCTGAGAACTGCTATCCGACGATAGATATAATTCCATATAGGAGTTCTCGGTGAGTCTGTCCAGTGTACCCAGTCACCACTGAGCACCAGTATACGATCTCGATGTCAAACATCGATGAATGTGGGAACATCCATCGCCCATCATATGGGTCTAGTATCATATATGCTAGTCTACTCTAGTATATCGATGCCCCGTCTCGATATACCTACGACTAGGGACATTTCAGGGTATGCTTATAAACTACAGATGTCCCACTAGTATGATCTCCATCATAATCACAGTAGTCAAGCCTATATCCTCAGGGCTTTATCAGCATGTGTGAATGAATAAAAGCATGATCAAATCAACATGTCAGATAAAGAAGAATCAGATAGCATACTATCATGTCGAGCAAGAATGTACACTGAATATATATATATATACATGTATAAATACATCCACTATCATATAATGACCTACAGGGCATACATATATCCAACACCTGGACCCGGTTAAAATGCGCGTATGAGATACCGTATATTAATCGGGCGGTTTGCTTTTGGTCGGGTCGTATGTGATATGACCGGTTTGCTAAATCAAGTGTTGATTTATCATTGACCATTAGTTTCTTACTTTAAACCCCTTCTTGTCTTTTTGTTGTATGCATGAATGCATGCATTTATTCTCATTCATGCACATATTGATTTGCATGCACACATACATGCATACATAATTCTATCATGGTTGTTGATATAGTGGATGGTGGCAATATAAGACTCACACCATATATATATAAATACATAGATATTATTTATTTGGAAAAGAAAAATGGAAATTGTTATCATGGTTTATTATTTTATTCATGCACTAACCCTTTGGTTTAACCATGATTCATTTTCTATGGCCATTTTTGTTCCAAAACAAATATCTAGATATTTTATAACTATGGTTAAGAATGAGAAAGAGAATATATATATATATATATATATATATATATATATATATATTCATTTCTCATTTTTATTCTAATGCTTATCATTATATTGAGTTTTTACAAGCCATCATCTTCTTCCCCCTTTCTCTCTTGCTCTCTAGTTTCCTCAAGTGAGCAAAAGAGTCATCAAGTTAGGTTTTGAAGTGAGAAAACAAACCACATCACCATTCTACACCAGTCTTGCCCATTAGTCTAGAGTGTTAGATTCTACTTCTTCTCTTGATCTAGTGGAGCTTCAAGCTTGGACAAAGAGGACTCCGGGTGGATCGTCGTGGACCTAGAGGATCTCAAGTGAACCTTTTTCCAACTCTCAAGTAGCCAAGGAGTCTAGCGTAGGGAGCTATAAAGGTTGTACTCTCAAAACCCTAGCTTTTACTACTTGTGTTATTGTTAAAGTTATGTTACCCTATATTTTCTAGCATGATCCTTAAGATAGTTTCTCTAGCACCATATAAAATTTAAATATGGCATGTGTGTTGCCTCCAAACCCTTGTAGTGGTGCTATAGGAAACCCTATCATGGTATCAGAGCCAAGCTAGAACCCTAGGGTAACCTAGACGACGTTAAAAACCTCGAACGAACGAAACACGACACCCGGGCGATGCTCTCTGGAAATTTTTCTAAAACCTGGATTTTTTCAAATTAAAAATACTTAAAAAATTCAGCAGGGTATTTTATGGGCCCACCAGAAAAACGATGCCCTAACTCATCCGTACGACCGTGGAACCGCGGCCATAGTGACTTTCCTGCGGCGGTTCCGCGGCGCAGTAGGTGGGTCATGGGCCTTATTTTCTTGTGCAGGCCCGTATGTATTTTGTGCAGTTACTGGTATTTTTTAAATCTGCTCAGGTGTTGAGCTTTCTGAGAAGTCTTTGGGTGTTCAATCGTTCGATCGAATGTTTTAACGTCGCCTAGTTTATTAATATTTGATACAATAATTGGAATCTACAAATTTGTTTGTTGCGTGTAAATCTAGCAGTTCGGTCTCGGCAACAATCGGAAATCTTGTTGAATTATCCGGCTTGTTTTGAAAAGGTGTTTTCATGGATGAGACCGAAATGCAGCTTTACATTGTTAGGCATGAAATCTTGTATATGTGATATTCCGGGTTTGTATTGTCTAAAGGTGGTTATGATTCCAATTGTTGTAGTTTTTCATTTTATTTTTCTGTGACCGTTAGTGTAGTATGTCGTATATCGCCGGTTTCGTTGCTATACATCAACGACAATCGGGGTACGCATACTTACTTACGTGTAACACTTTGAATTTCCGTTAGAGTGTTTTTTCGTGATAATTAGTAATTGTACATAGGATTATTAGTTATTTTAGTCTTGTTAGCAAATTGGAAAATTTGCTTTGTAGTGTACACTTGCACACTAGCCATTTTTGTGACTTAGGGTTTTGGTAGCATGTTAACCATTCTTTTGTTGCATGGTTGCTAACTTATCCCCACCATTTTAAATCATATCATAACCCTTTTTTATAATTCAAAATCCTAAAAAACAAATGAGCATGGTGTTAGGTAATAGGTTGACTTTTTGACCCCATTTTCTTCTCTTCTCTCTCTCTTCTCCTCACTTCAGAAAATTCTGGAGATTTCAGCAGAAAACCTTGGCTTTCCATCATCTTTTCCTCTCCTTTTCACTTCTCCTTGATTCCCAAACAAAACCCTACACAAATCAACACTTTTCCTTCACAAAACCATGGAAAAAGAGGCTTTTTGGGGTGTTTGAAGGCAAATCTGCACACTTGGTGAAAAAGCTGAAACTTTTGGTGTTTTATAAGGTTTTTAGAAGGTATTAACTCATGATAGCACTCATTTTCCTTAAACTTGTTGTATTATTTTGCAAAAATCTCTTTTTTGTGCATTTTTAGTGATATTAAAGGATATTTGTAATTCACATGTTAAATTAGGGGTTTTTTAGTTGAGTTAGCTCTATTATGTGTTATTAGAGCTATCTTAGGCCAGATTTTGTTTCAGTTTGCACAGAAATACCATAAAGTTCCATTTTAGTGCAAAAGTGTGGATTTTTGACTTGATTTAAGGCTCTGTAGGATCTGCTACTACCCGATGTAAGTGCACGGCGGCGCCCCGGCCGTCAATCCGACGGCCAAATGCGGAAGCGGTGACAAACTTTAATTTTCTTGAACTGGCAAACCGCCGCGCACTAATACCCGGATCGAACCACTAACTAGTCCTAGCTATCTACAAGAAAGGGAAGAGAGATATACCGACAGATCCGAGTCCTCCGGTCTTCTCGTCGTCGTCCCGATCTCCTGCGGAAGCTCCGGTCTCCACCTCGTCGCCAGAAGTGCACCACATCGCCTACTTCTTTTACGGGCTCCCATCTCAATGCCGAGGCAACTCGGGCACGAAGATGGCTAGTCGACGTGCCCAAGGTTTGCTGTAGAATGTAGTGTACAAGTCTCATTTTGGGGTTGTAGGAATTGCCTTTTGGTGGAGGGATGAACTATGGAGTTTGGAGATGGAACTTGTGGGATTTTTGCAACATGAAATGAGCCAAAAACCCACACACACAAAATTGGACAGCCTCCCAAGGCATGGCCGGCCACCATAAGAGAGAGGAGAGTGAGAATGGAGAGTCTCAAAAAATGGGAGCCATTCTCCTCTCATGCAAGAGAGAGAGAGGAATGGTTATCATGAAAAGCAATGATCACAAAATCAAACCCATACTCCAAAAACCCACCTACTACAACCATGATTGCTCACAAAGTTAAGCAATCATGATAGAAGAAATCAAGGTCAAAAGAATGGTGCACCATCATGATAAAACAATAATGCAAAGACCCCCTCCACAATTGCTTATTTGCAACAATGCAAATAAGCCCTCCTCCACCAAACATCGGCCAATGAACGATACAAAGGAAATTGGCCGAAACGAAAAGTAAACTGGCAACTCCAGAAAACTGGTCCCGTAATAAATTACAGGAAAACCCCGATACTGTGCATACACACCCGCATTTGTATTCCGACCGAAATACAAATGCAATAAGACAAAGTCTACACTGTACTATACTAGGATCCGGCTTAAACCAAAGCCGGCCAGTAATATCCGTTCGATCCTGATCCGTGCAATACCGCACGTATCTGATCGAACCCTGCCATATAACCATACGGCCTATAGTACAAACTGTCCGATCCTGATCCGTGCAATACCGCACGTATCTGATCGGACCTTGCCATATCTCCATACGGCTTCTACAACTTTTCGCCCGAAAGCTGAGTAACTGAATGTGGGGGACTCTAAAGACACGTCAACACCATGGTTGTGGATTTAACCACTAGCACGTCAGAGGTATAAGCCAATACGTAACGGGCTACCAGGTATCGACTAAAAGGGGCGTCTGTGAGCGAACTCAGCCCGACAACCCTACTGAGCCTGTCAGTGACAATATCCGTACAGTCCGGTCCGTTCGTCTATGAGAATCGCATGGCGGGCCTAGTGGGTTGGTAAAAGTCAGACCCCCAAAAGCGGTACAAGTCGTCTCTGAGTGTAGCCCAGAACACCCTGAGATACTACTGGAATACCTACAAGTAAATCTCCTTGCCTCGGCCGAGGGCTTCGTGTAATGGCTCTCCTAGACACAGCGCGACCTCACCCCCAATACCGGGAGAGACGAACCCCTGAAGATACGCTCACTGCCTCCATGTGGCTCGGGACTGTACCCAACTAAAACCTGTTTGCACGACTCCTTTGAGCCGTGGTAGGGTAGTAATCAAAGTACAGTGGGAACTCACACAAGACAAATGACGATCCCCAGGTCGATGAACTAACCTGCACACATGTCACCAGGGAACTGCCATCTGACGTCTGGTATATGACCAACTAGCATGTTCCCGGCGAGTCCTGTCCGGTGTACTCATAACCCAATGAGCACCTGTATACATCTTAGGTGAACCAACTGACACCAGTAGCTTGTGAGATCGGCCACCGCCCCTCTTCGGGGTCTCGACTGTATACACTAGTCTACTCTGGAGTATCGATGCCCTGTCTCGAAACTCACACGACTAGGGACCATTTAAGGATATGCTTATAGACTACCAGCTCCCACGTATATGATCGCCCTCATACTGCTGGTGGTCAAGCAAGAATCCTAGGGGCTCTATCAATGTGCAATAGCGACTTGTCAGGTCACTTAAAGCAGTACACGATGATAAAGGTAAACCAGATAGCATACTATCATCTCGAGTAAGACTGTCCTACCGGGATAGGTCCTCCATCAATCATTGCAATCACGTACCTGTGACCTAATAATTGACTCTGAGGGCACTATCTCCAACAATCTCCCACTTGCACTCAAGGCTAATTATTGCGATGTCGCATACTCACAGCCCGTGTGATACCGAACACCCAACTCCTCTACTAATCAGTCTCACAAAGCTCGCTTGCGAAACTATTGCGTTCGAGGAATAGCTTTAGTGAGTGGATCCGCCTTGATGTCTCTTTCTATGTCTCTCTATATCTCAAGTTCGCGGAGAAAGCCATCTCCCGAAATGAGCAATACCTGTCTTAGAATGTGTCTGGATGTCTGATGGGACATAGCTCACAAATGAACTCCAAATCCAAACTTCTTAGACTGTATCGTCAACTGAACTTAATCAGTATCCTGCACCATGCCACCCTCAGTATTGCCTTGGACCACCTGTCCAAAATGCTGCCCCTCGTCAGAAGGAAAACTATAACTCTGACAACCTCCTTGTCGCCCATGTCACTTTGGAAGCCTGGAATGATAACTGTCTCCCGAATGAGGCTGTCGTTATCATATCCCTAGAACATCCATTTATGTTCTAAAACTGCTTCCGACTGTTTCTCCAGGATTGGATCAATGTCAACTTATTGCAACTAGTGCAAGAACAACATCTGGTGTGGTACTTGACATCTCATGATTGACTCAATTGCCTAAGCAAGTGATCTGTCAATCATGCACATCCCTCTCTACTTTTGTCTGTAAGACACCTTTAGAGAGGGTGACTCCATCACCTGCAGGTACACTACCGTGCATGGAGTCGTCCATTCTAAATACTCTTAGAATGCTGTCTAAGTACCCTGATTGGGAAACCACCCAAATCTAGATCTAAAACCATAGATCTAGTAACCAGTATGTCAGACATAAAGTCCAATTCCCATCTGGAGAAAACACTGTATGACGACCAAAGTATAACCGATTGTAGTATAGGAATATCACTTCCTACTCTGTGTATGTCATCCAAATACCATGACATCACACCCTACTACCTTCTCAACAGATCCATCCCTATTCTGATGAAGTCAAACCCATGACTGTCACGTCAGAAATAGATGATCTATCTCCGCTACATCTGCTTTAGTCTATAAATAGACATAAGCTACCTGTCCACCAATGCTTCCGCTGCTCCAACTGACTACGACAACCCTCTGGCAGAGTCATATACACGTACACTTCTGAAGCGAGTTCAGAACGACGCTATACTCATCCCCCCGCCGGGTCTCGCAGCCTGGAACAACAGCAATGGTAATTGTGGGTAAACAAGAACTTCCCTGTCACCTTCCTTGAGGCTACCGTAGTACCTCTCGGGTGCCTGAAGTTACCCACCTTATCTGCGGAGTGGCCAAATGGAATGTCAATCCGGATTAAATCTTTAAGTTCCTTATCAAATCTTCAGTAATCGTTTGTGGTTATGGAATCACTTCCAGTTCTACCATACTCCCACTACTGTTTTCTGAAAAAAAATCCATTTTTAATAAAACTGTGGCGAGTCTAGAACAATATTGCTATTGCTCATCTGTTGCGCCACGGCAGCGCCCCGGCCTCTTGCTCGAGGCCAAAATGCGGAATAAAAATTTTCCTTACTCGGAAACCGGCGCTACCGCGGACAATGAAAACCCGGATCGTTTACCATTAACCTAATGCTAGCTAACAAGAGATAGGGTGAGAAGTATACCGACTGATCCGAGTCCTCCGGTCTTCATCTCCATCGTCCCGATCTCCCGCGGAAAGTGTAGTCTCCACATCGTCGCCTCCTCGCCGGAAAGGGCACCACATCGCCTTCTTCTTTTACGGGCTCCCGCCTCAATACCGAGGCAACTCGCGCATGAAGCCGGCAACTCGACATGCTCAAGATATGCTGTAGAATGTGTAGTGTAGAGGGTATGTCTCTTTGGGGTTTGTTGCCATGGTGATGGAGGAATCAAGAATAGAAAAATGGTGCTTGCATTTTTCTAGCAAGAAAAAGAGATCATGGATGAAACTCTCAAGATGAAGAACTCTCTCCTTCTTCTTCTCTCTTTCTTTTTCTTCTTCTCTTTCTTTTTCTAATGAAAAACCTATCATCCATCAAGTGAGAAGAATGAATTATGGTGGAGGAATGAGAATAGCAACCATAAGAAGGGAGGTGAGTGTAGGGTAAAGGAAGTGGTGACCATATCAAGACATAATCATCACAAACTCACATCAACTCTAAATCAATCCTAATCCCATCTCATCAACAAAAAGCAAATGATAAAGATGGATAAGAAAGGTATCAAAAGATGCATTCATAATAAAACATCTTACAAATAAAACCTCCACCAAAAGTAATTTGCAAAACTGCAAATTACCCCCTCCATCAGAAAAGTCCGGCCGGGAAAGAACAAAGGAAAACCGGCCGGAACGGAATGCAAACTGGCAACTCCAGAAAACTGGTCCCGTAATAGATTACAGGAAAACCCCATACTGTGCATACACACCCGCATCTGTATTCCGTCCGGATACAAATGCAAAAGAGACAAAATCTACACTGTACTAAACTAGGACCGGCTTAAGCCAAAACCGGCTAGTATAATCCGTTCGATCCTGATCCGTGGAATACCGCACGTATCTGATCGAACCCTGCCATATAATCATACGGCCACTAGTACAAACCTGTCCGATCCTGATCCGTGCAATACCGCACGTATCTGATCGGACCCTGCCATATCTCCATACGGCCTCTACAGCGTTTCGCCCGAAAGCTTGAGTAACTGTAAGTGTGGTGGACTCTAAAGACTCGTCAATACTATGGCTGTGGATTTAACCACTAGCACGTCAGAGGTATTAGCCAATACGTGACGGGCCACCAGCTATTGACCAAAAGGGACGTCGATGAGGAAGCTCACCCCGACACCCAACTGAGCCTGTCAGTGACAATATCCGTACAGTCCGGTCCGTTCGTCTATGAGTATCGCATGGCGGGCCTAGGGGGTTGGTGAAAGTCAGACCCCCAAAAGCGGTACAAGTCGTGTCGGAGCGTAGCCCAGAACGCCCTGAGATACTACTGGAATACCTACCAGTAAATCTCCTGCCTCGGCCGAGGGCTTTGCGTAATGGCTCTCCTAGACACAGCGCGACCTCACCCCCAATACCGGGAGAGACGAACCCCTGAAGATCCGCTCACTGCCTCCATGTGGCTCGGGACTGTACCCAACTAAAACCTGTTTGCACGACTCCTTTGAGCCGTGGTAGGGTAGTAATCAAAGCACAGTGGGAACTCACACGAGACAAATGACGATCCTCAGGTCAATGAACTAACCTGTACACATGTCACCAGGGAACTGCTATCTGACGTCTGGTATAAGACCAACTAGCAGGTTCCCGGCGAGTCCTGTCCGGTGTACTCATAACCCAATGAGCACCTGTATACATCTTAGGTGAACCAACTGACACCAGTGTCTTGTGAGACCGGCCACCGCCCCTCGTCGGGGTCTCGACTGTATACACTAGTCTACTAATGGAGTATCGATGCCCTGTCTCGAAACTCCTACGACTAGGGACCTTTTAAGGATGTGCTTATAGACTACCAGCTCCCACGTATATGATCGCCATCATACTGCTGGCAGTCAAGCAAGAATCCTAGGGGCTCTATCAACGTGTAATAGCGACATGTCAGGTCACCTAAAACAGTACACGATGATAAAGATAAACCAGATAGCATACTATCATCTCGAGTAAGATTGTCCTACCGGGATAGGTCCTCCCTCAATCATTGCAATCACGTGCCTGTGATCCAATAATTGACTCTGAGGGCACTATCTCCAACAATCTCCCACTTGCACTCAAGGCTAATTATTGCGATGCCGCATACTCACAGCCCGTGTGATACCGAACACCCAACTCCTCTACTGGTCAGTCTCACAAAGCTCGTTTGCGAAACTATTGCGTTCGAGGAATAGCCTTAGTGAGTGGAACCGCTGTGACGCTTCTTTCTATGTCTCTCTATATCTCAAGTTCGCGGAGAAAACCATCTCCCGAAATGAGCAATACCTGTCTTAGAATGTCTGGATGTCTGATGGGACCTAGCTCATAAATGAACTCCAAATCCAAACTTCTTAGACTGTATCGTCAACTGAACTTAATCAGTATCCTGCGCCAGGCCACCCTCAGTATTGCCTTGGACCACCTGTCCGAAATACTTCCCCTCGTCAGAAGGAAAACTATAACTCTGACAACCTCCTTGTCGTCCAAGTCACCTTGGAAGCCTGGAATGATAACTGTCTCCCAAATGAGGCTGTCGTTATCATATCCCTAGAACATCCACTTATGTTCTAAGACCGCTTCCGACTGTTTCTCCAGGATTGGATCAATATCAACTTATTGCATCTAGTGCAAGAACAACATCTGGTGTGGTACTTGACATCTCATGATTGACTCAACTGCCTAAGCAAGTGATCTGCCAATCATGAGTATCCCTCTCCACTTTAGTCTATAAGACACCTTTAGAGAGGGTGACTCCATCAACTGCAGGTGCACTACCGTGTCAGGAGTCGTCCATTCTAAATACTCATAGAATGCTGTCAAGGTACCCAGATTGGGAAACTACCCAAATCTAGATCTAAAACCATAGATCTAGTAACCAGAATGTCTGATATAATATCCAAGTCCTGTGTGGAGAAACCACTGTGTGACGACCAAAGTATAACCGATCGTAGTATAGGAATATCTTTTCCTATTCTGTGTATGTCATCCAAATACCAGGACATCATACTCTACTACCTTCTCAACAGATCCATCCCCTATTCTGATGAAGTCAAACCTATGACTGTCAGGTCAGAAATAGATGATCTATCTCCGCTACATCTGCTTTAGTCTATAGATAGACATAAGCCTGATGTCCACCAATGCTTCCGCTGCTCCCACTGACTACGACAACCCTCTGGCAAAGTCATATAGACGCGCACTTCTAAAACTAGTTTAGAACGACGCTATACTCATCCTCCTGCCGGGTCTCGCAGCCTGGAACAACAACAATGGCAAGTGTGGGTAAACAAGAACTTCCCTGTCACCGTCCTTGAGGCTACCGGAGTATCCCTCGGGTGCCTGAAGTTACCCACCTTATCTGCGGAGTGGCCAATGGAATGTCAAACCAGATTGAATCTTTAGGTTCCTTATCAAATCTTCAGTAATCGTTTGTGGTTCTGGAATCACTTCCAGTTCTACCATACTCCCACTACTTTTTCTGAAAAAATCCATTTTTTAATAAAAACTGTGGCGAGTCTAGAACAATATTTCTATTGATCTGCCAGATGGTAGAAAGTCAACCCTCGTCATAGCCTGGGTCAACCCACAAACAGCCATTACAGAAACGTGCCTTGAGTTGTCCAGTGTCTGGTTTTAAGCATAAGCCGGACAACTCCCCGTACCTTAACATCGTTAAGATATGAACTGTTCTATATCCAATATAGAACCAGAGGCACTGATTTAATTGAACCAGATTCAAATCATGCAGCTATCTCCAGTGCATGTAAAGTAAATAGAAGGAGGCCGATCAGCGTTACTCAACTTAGGAATGCTTCCAATTATGAGTATCCTGAAAGAGAAGCAAGTTCTCTTAATCATTACTATCAACTGAATACCATACACAAGTATCTACATCTTCGATCACTTTGAAGAATCCCGATACTTGCTACACCTGGTTCTCTACTCTATTCAAATACCTATAACTCCTCAAAACTTAGACCCTGTGTTTCAACGAAACACATGTCTAAGAACTAGAGAAGTTAAAAGTAAACAGAATATAGTATGAGGACCAACCCCTCTGTCCTAATGGACACTGGACAACATACAATACTCTGTATAAGTCCACTGAGTCTAACAACTCTTTCACTGTGTGTCGTAGGTTGAAAACTGTACTTATGGTTAAGAAGAATTACACCGCTGTTTAATGCTCCTTACCTAACCATCCACTGATATAGGTAAATGTCATCGACATAACTTCAAAAGGTATATCTCACTCTATAAAAATAGACGTACAGATATATCAATTTGAAATTGGTGCACAACAACGGATATTCAAAACCAAATAATTGCCGTCCGGCAAACAACCCAGGTGACTTCCTCAAATAATGAGGATGATCACCTAATTCCCAATAACTTACTCCCACTCATCATCTGTAAAACCATACAGATGTGAGAATCATACCTGGTAAATACATACCCTGGAGTAAGTGTCTAATCGGGAAATCAGTTTTCCATTAACAGTACACAGTGAAACTGAAACATTGAAATGTTTCGTTGGGGTATCCTGGTATTCCTAGTAATGCCTCTTCCATCATCCAGATTCACAACTGTAACCGTATATCTCTTTGCCATCTGTCCAAATCCCTTTATATGTCTTTAGTCATTACCGTCTGCACACCCCTTTAGGCCAAATGGTTTTCTTCCTTGCCTACCGTTCGGCACCAGCCTATGGTTTGGAAGAAGACTATCCAAAAAGCATAAAGGGTGTACTGTCCTAATCCTAGGAACACTCGCAACGCGAGAGAAGGTGAAGATAAAAGACACCTGAATGTACTTTATTCCTATTTCTCCTGAACCAGAATCCATCCCCGAACTGGAACAAGTTCCTTTCGAGTTCGTATATAACCATACGATGGAGTATCCAATAAAATGGGATCTTCGTAGTGATACGGAGTGTCCTGGAGAAACACAAAGGTGATTTAGGATTGGCGAAGAAATACTTGGTTTGGTCGTGAATAGCAGTCGCAACTTACTTTGCCCTCTGACCAATCCCTTGCTTTGTCTTAACTTAATACCTTCTGCACACCATCGTTATGCTAATTGGTTTTCTTCATTCCCCACCGTTCGGCACCGGCCTAAGGTTTGGAAGAAGACTATCCAATTTGCGTAATAGGTGTACTATCTCCTAAACCAAGGAGTACTCGCAACCTGAGAGAAGGTGAAAAGAAAAGACAACTGAATAGTCCTATCCGTTTTCTCCAGAACCAGAAACCATCCTCGAAGTCCTTCGAGTTCGTATCTAACCATACGATGGTTTTGTCCAATGGAAGTGGACGTTCGTAGTAATACGGGGTGTCCTGGAGAAAAGGGTAAAAGTAGGAGTGGCAATGAGGTCTGCAACTCTGACAATCCAAAAGCCAGTGTTAAGAAGGTTCGGTTAACTGGGTCACTGAGTCAAAATCCAGGGTCGGGTCAACGGTCGCTGCCAAAGAGAGAGAGAAAAGAAACACTCAGCGTGCACTCTAACCTAGATCAGAATGGTTGTCACTTTATCTAATCAGGAAACCTCCCACTGTACCTCAAATTCTCCTCTAAACCTGAAAGAAGAACTAGTCGGTGTCACCCGAGGAGTAAACCAACTCATCAGTGGGAATCGGGATCCAACTATCATCGCATGATAACGTGACGGAATCCACTCACGTCACCACACTCCAGAAGGTATGCGCATGCCTGGCAAGTTTCAGTTCTTTTGAAACTCCCGATGTGTGTTTTTACCCCTAGGACCCAAGTGACCTTGACGAATAATCAACAAATCAAAAGGTCCTAGTCAAGTTCAACCCGTCATTATCTTGATTGCGTTAAACCCACCCGCACGACCCTTGACGAATAATCAACAAAGTCGCACGACTGTCCTAACCAATCCACTTATCCATGCGACAGAAAGCATTACAGAGCTACCGCACACTACGCCTCGGCGAATAGCAACGACAAACGTAGCGCGAATACTATGCAATACTAATCCGAAATAACGGAGGGCTACGAATGGTTTTTGGCGAAAAACCTTTAACGTAATGAACTTGATATCGTTGAAGGAACTGGATAACTTAAAAATATAGTGACGAAAACCTTTACTAAAGAGGTCACTCCCGGTGAAGGGATCTCGGCTCTTTCCCCGTAGAATGGGGTGCAGGATATTCCAACTGAATACCACGATGCAAAGCAAAAGTAATCGGCTATAGTGAAGTTATTGCCCTGACGCAAACTTCTGTCCAAGGGGTCATTCCCGGTGAAGGGATCTCGGCCCTTGCCTCGTCGACTGAGGAGCAGGATATTCCAAATGAATACCACGATGCAAAACAAAAGTGAACGTCCTTGCAATAACAGCTTTTTGAAAAATGTTCCAACAACATCAGATTAGGTTTGTTTATCTTGCATTGATCCGAATCAACGCAGTCCCATCAATGATCACACCAATAAAGAACGAAAACATACTGATGTACGTATATGCCATCCGCATTCGCCACTGGGTCCCGTCATCACCCGTTAGGTTAGCTTACTAACGACAGAGCGGGGACTGGACTAGCGCGGATGTAAAACATATACAACATCTACTAATATATATACCAATATATTATATTTCGCTCAAGGCGTGATAAAATGCAACATCACAGAAATGTACAGCATCACAGAACAATACAGATATCTGGAAGCCCCGGGTTTCACAGAGCCGCTGCTGAAACCCGACGTTCCCCTGGTCGTGTGGATAGCCTGTGCAATGAAATCCTAGACCCCTACGGGCGCGGCAAGTCACCCGCCAAAACCTGAAGCGAGGCAGCCCCCTTCAGCTCCGTGAATGGACCACCCAGCACTTCATGGAATCCGGTAACTTGGGCACCCCTCCTGGGTCAACCTGTACCCCCTACGAGTGCGGCGAATAGCCCGCCAATCCTAGAGTGAAGCCCCCTCCGTCTCAATGCCATGAGATGCGGGCCCGTTGCCCTCTAGAACCCGGCTATCCGTGCACCCCTCCGCGGGGTAATCCTAGTACAGAAAGTAAAACATACATATACCGGGTACATCGACCGCAACCAGGTCGTGCCCCAAAAGAATAATACAAACAGGCAGTGACGGCAGTCCACAAGTCGGACGCTCGCCCCGCAATATCAAATGTACATAATACAACAAAACAGTACTAGCATTGCATCCAGGCTATCCCCCACGACCGATCCGCAACATCACAGCATAAACAAAGAACATCAACGTGAAAGTCACGTTCGCAAATCCGTCTAACCGGGCTATAGCAGTTAGACCGGATTTACCGATCGAGTGACATTCACGGTCGCAGATATAATGTAAATACTGTGAAATAATGTGTTTAAAATTTTCCGATTGACCAAAAATTAACAAGTGGGCCCCCAATCAAAACTGTAGCAACCACAGAAAACCTGGGCCCAATTTTAATATTCCAAAACCCCTAATTATAGCCCAGAAGCCCACTGGAGAAATTCGAAGCAGTGACCCCACCAACCTGCGGCGGAAGGGCGGCAGAAAGGGGGGTGGTGCGGCGCTTCCGCGCTCGAGGTAAGGGTTCACTGTCTCGTTTTTTCCCAGAGTTCTTAGAACTCCCTGCACATCTTTCTAAGACCACCAGAAAAATTTTTAGACTTCAAAAAATTTCAACAGAAACTGATGTGCTAGAAAAATACGGTTTTTCGAATTTCGGTCGATCGGATAAGTAAAACACATTAGAACAAGCTAGAGAAGGTTAATGGCGTGGCTCTGATACCATGTTGCGCCACGGCAGCGCCCTGGCCTCTTGCTCGAGGCCAAAATGCGGAATAAAAATTTTCCTTACTCGGAAACCGGCGCTACCGCGGACAATGAAAACCCGGATCGTTTACCATTAACCTAATGCTAGCTAACAAGAGATAGGGTGAGAAGTATACCGACTGATCCGAGTCCTCCGGTCTTCATCTCCATCGTCCCGATCTCCCGCGGAAATTGTAGTCTCCACATCGTCGCCTCCTCGCCGGAAAGGGCACCACATCGCCTTCTTCTTTTATGGGCTCCCGCCTCAATACCGAGGCAACTCGCGCATGAAGCCGGCAACTCGACATGCTCAAGATATGCTGTAGAATGTGTAGTGTAGAGGGTATGTCTCTTTGGGGTTTGTTGCCATGGTGATGGAGGAATCAAGAATAGAAAAATGGTGCTTGCATTTTTCTAGCAAGAAAAAGAGATCATGGATGAAACTCTCAAGATGAAGAACTCTCTCCTTCTTCTTCTCTCTTTCTTTTTCTTCTTCTCTTTCTTTTTCTAATGAAAAACCTATCATCCATCAAGTGAGAAGAATGAATTATGGTGGAGGAATGAGAATAGCAACCATAAGAAGGGAGGTGAGTGTAGGGTAAAGGAAGTGGTGACCATATCAAGACATAATCATCACAAACTCACATCAACTCTAAATCAATCCTAATCCCATCTCATCAACAAAAAGCAAATGATAAAGATGGATAAGAAAGGTATCAAAAGATGCTTTCATAATAAAACATCTTACAAATACAACCTCCACCAAAAGTAATTTGCAAAACTGCAAATTACCCCCTCCATCAGAAAAGTCCGGCCGGGAAAGAACAAAGGAAAACCGCCCGGAACGGAATGCAAACTGGCAACTCCAGAAAACTGGTCCCGTAATAGATTACAGGAAAACCCCATACTGTGCATACACACCCGCATCTGTATTCCGTCCGGATACAAATGCAAAAGAGACAAAATCTACACTGTACTAAACTAGGACCGGCTTAAGCCAAAACCGGCTAGTATAATCTGTTCGATCCTGATCCGTGCAATACCGCACGTATCTGATCGAACCCTGCCATATAATCATACGGCCACTAGTACAAACCTGTCCGATCCTGATCCGTGCAATACCGCACGTATCTGATCGGACCCTGCCATATCTCCATACGGCCTCTACAGCGTTTCGCCCGAAAGCTTGAGTAACTGTAAGTGTGGTGGACTCTAAAGACTCGTCAATACTATGGCTGTGGATTTAACCACTAGCACGTCAGAGGTATTAGCCAATACGTGACGGGCCACCAGCTATTGACCAAAAGGGACGTCGATGAGGAAGCTCACCCCGACACCCAACTGAGCCTGTCAGTGACAATATCCGTACAGTCCGGTCCGTTCGTCTATGAGTATCGCATGGCGGGCCTAGGGGGTTGGTGAAAGTCAGACCCCCAAAAGCGGTACAAGTCGTGTCGGAGCGTAGCCCAGAACGCCCTGAGATACTACTGGAATACCTACCAGTAAATCTCCTGCCTCGGCCGAGGGCTTTGCGTAATGGCTCTCCTAGACACAGCGCGACCTCACCCCCAATACCGGGAGAGACGAACCCCTGAAGATCCGCTCACTGCCTCCATGTGGCTCGGGACTGTACCCAACTAAAACCTGTTTGCACGACTCCTTTGAGCCGTGGTAGGGTAGTAATCAAAGCACAGTGGGAACTCACACGAGACAAATGACGATCCTCAGGTCGATGAACTAACCTGTACACATGTCACCAGGGAACTGCTATCTGACGTCTGGTATAAGACCAACTAGCAGGTTCCCGGCGAGTCCTGTCCGGTGTACTCATAACCCAATGAGCACCTGTATACATCTTAGGTGAACCAACTGACACCAGTGGCTTGTGAGACCGGCCACCGCCCCTCGTCGGGGTCTCGACTGTATACACTAGTCTACTAATGGAGTATCGATGCCCTGTCTCGAAACTCCTACGACTAGGGACCTTTTAAGGATGTGCTTATAGACTACCAGCTCCCACGTATATGATCGCCATCATACTGCTGGCAGTCA
The DNA here is from genome assembly GCA_030015575.1 of Agapanthus africanus. Taxonomy (NCBI): domain Eukaryota; kingdom Viridiplantae; phylum Streptophyta; class Magnoliopsida; order Asparagales; family Amaryllidaceae; genus Agapanthus; species Agapanthus africanus. The sequence continues at coordinate 279,892,795 of JASDDO010000010.1, read as the reverse complement.
AGCAAGAATCCTAGGGGCTCTATCAACGTGTAATAGCGACATGTCAGGTCACCTAAAACAGTACACGATGATAAAGATAAACCAGATAGCATACTATCATCTCGAGTAAGATTGTCCTACCGGGATAGGTCCTCCCTCAATCATTGCAATCACGTGCCTGTGATCCAATAATTGACTCTGAGGGCACTATCTCCAACATCATCCAGATGGTAGAAAGTCAACCCTCGTCATAGCCTGGGTCAACCCACAAACAGCCATTACAGAAACGTGCCTTGAGTTGTCCAGTGTCTGGTTTTAATCATAAGCCGAACAACTCCCCGTACCTTAACATCGTTAAGATACGAACTGTTCTATATCCCATATAGGACCAGAGGCACTGATTTAATTGAACCAGATTCAAATCATGCAGCTGTCTCCAATGCATGTCAACTAAATGGAAAGAGGCCGATCAGCGTTACTCAACTTAGGAATGCTTCCAATTATGAGTAACCTGAGAGAGAAGCAAGTTCTCTTAATCATTACTATCAACTGAGTACCATACATAAGTATCTACATCTTCGATCACTTTGAAGAATCACGATACTTGCAATACCCGGTTCTCTACTTCATTCAAATACCTATAACTTCTCAAAATTCGGACCCTGTGTTTCCACGAAACACCTGTCTAAAAACTAGAGAAGTCATAAGTAAACCGAATATAGTACGAGGACCAACCCCTCTGTCCTGATGGACCCTGGACAACATACAATACTCCGTATAAGTCCCTTGAGTCTGATAACTCAATCACTGTATGTCGTAGGTTGAAAACTGTACCTTTGGTTATGAAGAATTACACCGCTGTTCAATGCTCCTTACCTAACCATCCATTGATATAGGTAAATGTCGTAGGCATAATTTCAAAAAGGTATATCTCACTCTATGAAAATAGACGTACAGATATATCGATTTGAAATTGGTGCATAACAACGGATATTCAAAACCAAATATTTGCCGACCGGCAAACAGCCCAGGTGATTTCCTCAAATATCACCGATTACAACGAATCCCGACATAATGAGGATGATCACCTAATTCCCAATAACTTACTCCCACTGATCATCTGTAAGACTATACAGATGTGAGAATCATACTTGGTAAATACATACCCTGGAGCAAGTGTCTAACTGGGAAATCAGTTTTCGTTTAACAGTACACAGTGAAACTGAAACATTGAAATGTTTCGTAGGGGTATTCTGGTATTCCTAGTAATGCCTCTTCCATTATCCAGATTCACAACTGTAACCGTGTAATTCTTTTCCACCTCTCCAAATCCCTTCATATGTCTTTAGTCATTACCTTCTGCACACCCCTTTAGGCCAAATGGTTTTCTCCCTTCCCTACCGTTCGGCACCAGCCTATGGTTTGGAAGAAGACTATCCAATAAGCATAATGGGTGTACTGTCCCAATCCTAGGAACACTCGCAATGAGAGAGGGTGAAGATAAAAGACAACCGAATAAACCTTATTCCTATTTCTCCTGGACCAGAATCCATCCCCGAATTGGAACAAGTTCCTTTCGAGTTCGTATATAACCATACAATGGAGTATCCAATAAACTGTGGATCTTCGTAGTGATACAGAGTGTCCTGGAGAAATACAAAGGTGATTTAGGATCGGGGAAGGAATACTTGGTTTGGTCGTGAATATCTGTTACAATTTACTTTGCCCTCTCACTAATCCCTTACTTTGTCTTAACTTAATACCTTCTGTACACCGTTTAGGCTAATTGGCTTTCTTCCTTCCCTACCGGTCGGCACCAGCCTATGGTTTGGAAGAAGACTATCTAATTTGCGTAATAGGTGTACTACTCCTAAACCAAGGAGTACTCGCAACCTGAGAGAGGGTGAAAAGAAAAGACAACTGAATAGTCCTATCCGTTTTCTCCAGAACCGGAAACCATCCTCGAATAAATCCCTTCGAGTTCGTATCTAACCATACGATGGTTTTGTCCAATGGAAGTGGACGTTCGTAGTAGTACGGGGTGTCCTGGAGAAAAGGGTAAAAATAGGAGTGGCAATGAGGTTTGCAACTCTGACAATCCATAAACCAGTGTTAAGAAGGTTCGGTCAACTTGGTCACTGAGTCATTGTCTTAGGGTCGGGTCAATGGTCGCTGCCAAAGAGAGAGAGAAAAGAAACACTCAGCGTGCACTCTAACCTAGATCAGAATGGTTACCAATTTATCTAATCTGGAAACCTCCCACTGTACCGTCAAATTCTCCTCCAAACCTGAAAGAAGAATTAGTCGGGAACACCCGAGGAGTAAACTAACTCATCAGTGGGAATCGGGATCCAACTATCATCGCATGATAACGTGACGGAATCCGCTCACATCATCACACTCCAGAAGGTATGCGCATATCTGGCAAGTTTCAGTACTTTTGAAACTCCCGATGTGATTTCTGCCCCATGCTCTTATGACCTTGACTTTGGCCAACATATCATAAGTCACATGTCAAGTTCTACCCGTCATTCTCCAGGTTAATTTGAATCCACCCGTACCTACTGTTCATACCATAATATTGCATTATTATATTCCCCATTCTTATATATTTTACAAATAAACGGGTGCTTTTGACGCATGTCTGCTACATATTACAGGTTACAGGTTCTTGAAGCGAAAACAGTGAAAACGATGAAAAGACGATGCAAAAGTGGACTTTGACCAACAAACAGAAGACTCTTGATCAAGCCGATATCAAAGATAAAATTCACAAAGTACAAGGCAATGCAAGGTCTAAGATTTCGAAGCCACGGTTAACTTGTCCACCACAATTATTCACTGGAAAATCTGAAAGAGAACAGAAGCTATTTTAAAGAAAGAATTAAAGAATTAAGTAGCCCAGGAAGCCCAAAGACAGAAGAGCCCATAAAGGAAAGGCCCAATACTTCCTTTTTAAGAAGACAAAAGGAAGATTTTATTTTATCAAAATTCATTTGTGGCTTTGACTAGTTGACCTAGGGCTATTTTTGTAATTATAAACATGCAAGTCATTGTAACCCTAGGGTTTCCTATCTTCTATAAATAGGGACTCTAATTCATTGTAAACTCTATGCCTCCTTTTAATAAAAATTCCAAAACTCTTTATGGAGAGCATCGGTGCCTCTCTTCAATTCTGAAATTCAGATCTGACAACCCTGCATGGATGATTGGAGAAATGCATCTGTAAAGTAAGTAGATTTATTTATTTTCTTGCCCTAGTTAATTTCAATTCCTGCCGTAGATTAAATTTATTTTCCCTGCCCTAGTTATAACTTTTAATTAATTGCCCTAGGATAATTTAGATTTTTAGATTTAATAATCTGTCCGAACACCTTACGGAATCAACTCGTTAAAACACATTAAAGAAATTTACCCGTCTCTGTGGATCGACCCGTACTCACCGGCTAGCTGCGAAGCGACGCCGTTCTGATTGCGGTAATTACATGTTTTTGACACTAATCAAATGGCGCCGTTGCCGGGGACGGCGTAATATTTCTTTTTGTGAATTTTCGGGTTGATATAAATTTTAAAACTCATAAAAATCTGAAAATATAAAAAATATAAAAAAAAATCAAACTTGATCTGTTTGAAGGGTGTATTGTTTGGATCTTGCAGAACAGCGAAGAATTGAAGATCTGGAAATTTACAGAAGGAAAAACAAAAATTAGTACATACAAACAGAGAAGAATTACAAGCACAGAACAGCAGAAATTTTTTCAGAGCGCGATCCCACTTCCTGACCGCGTTTCCGCGGCTAAAGTGCCTTCCAGACCGCGTTTTCGCAGCTGCCACGTGGCCTTGTTGCGCAAAATTTGCACTGTTTGTTTTCTTTTCCTCCCCTCTGTAACCTCCATATATCCACTGTTAAAAATCTTTCTGCAGGATTTCTTTGCGTAAAGAGTCTTTCTCCCCCTTCTAAATAACAGATTTCTGCAGGTTTCTTTGCGCCGCGCTAAAAAATATTGATTGCAAGTGAAATTGTATTGTTTTGCATAATTTAACCGGATTCTAAGGGGCTAATTGACCAATCTCAGATTGGGTGGGGATTTCATCACCCTTCCCAGGACCCCAGAAAACACCTAAGCATTTTGCATCGACCACAATTAATTAAAAAAGATTAGACTCAGACCTAAGGACGGCGAGCTCAATAGGAAAAGGACTAGGGTAGGCATCGGCCGTTTATCCTAACCGACATTGCGGTGTCTAGGCTAGTGGTTATTAATTAGGCCCACTGTAGTGGTGGTTCCTTCCCACTTACCTGGCCGTATTTGTCCGTGAAGAGACGGTTTGAGGTCTATTTCTAGCCCTAGTTAGGAGCTGTCTAGTAGACCTAGGCAAACCTAGATCTAGGTCTGATTGTGCATGTGTGGTTGATACTTTTGTGTCACGAGTCCGTTTTCAAAAACATATTTGCAAAACTCTCACATAAATAAAAAAAAAGGGGAAAAATCTTTTAAAAACTTGCAAAAAAAAAAAAAAATAATTTGTCGCTAAGAAATCCTTGCATTCTTCTATCATGGGTACCCCACATCATAAATCTCTTGCCGAATCTTGGTATCCCGAACCTAACTTTGCGTCGTTTGTCAATGTGTTCGGTCAATTTAAAAACGATCCCTCCATGCCAAAAAAATCTCTGAAAGATCACATAGAGGAGTCTAGGAAAAACAGTTTGACTTTTCAACCCAATTTGTGTCAACCTAGTCAACCTTTACCACCTACATATGTTGACACCACTTTTCCAAGTCCTGCTGTAACTCCTAGTCCGATGTCCATTGCCGAGCATATTGCTCAATCTCGTAGTCGATCTTTCACCCCTCTCCACTTATCTAGTTTTAGGGATCCACACGATTATTCACCTTCTTATCCATATGTTGACCCTACCCCTGTCCTGCCACCCACTTCCTATCAGTCCTACCCAACTTTTCCATCTTCACTAGACACTGTTTCGACACAGCCATTAGGGAGTTTCACATATCCAACCAATTTTGAATCTTTTACTGAAACCCCCTCACCACCTAAGTCTAGCTTGGAAGAGTCGTTGGAAGCATATATTGCTGCAACAAATAAAATGATGAGGACAATGGAAGCATCCATGGCCGCCCTTACGCAACCTAGTGAACCGGTAGCCAGTGTCCCGCTAGCTCCGAATTTTTCAATGTGTAAGGCGGTAGTTGGACAGAGTGAGAATGAGAGAGGATTTTCAAATCAAACCTACCCTTACCCAATTGAAACCCACAACTCTGGTTTTCCATCTATTGTTCCAAATGATTCACCAGTTAAAAATAAAAATGAGTTGTGTGATTTTGTAGTGCTTGATCTGCCAAATTGTGAAGAACCCCTTTCGAGTGAAACCACACCTAATCCTTTCGATCTTTACACCTCCACTCTAGAACCTAAATTGATAAATATCCATGCTGTGGATGATGTGTCTAAAGAAATTGATTTTCACTTGATTGAGGATATAGACGCCGGGGATATTTCGGATGATGAACCTGTCGATTTAATAGAAATTTTATGTTCAAATCATCATCCTGAGTTATTAAATATTTCCCCCGAATCTCATATGCGTCTAGATTTTGATGATAATGGCATGGATGGATTAAATATTAAGGAGAGTCTTGAGGATAATATCGAGGTCGAACCATTTTTTTGATGTGTCGGATTTTCCAATTCAGCCTCCTGAACCTTTGATTGTTATATCACCCTCCCTCCCTCCTATTGTTCTGACCGAACAAATGACCGTTACGCTTTCATCTCCTATACCAAGTTCGGCGTACCCATGTTTTCTTGCGAATCTTGAGGTCTTTGACCCCATTGCACGACGAGTTGATAGGTTAGCGCAATCGCTTTTAACACATCGGTCATCACATATTGCGCTAATTTATTCACTCAATTTACAACCTCAAGATCGCACTTCACTTCTTTCTTCCCCTCCACCGAGACCGTATTCTACCCCTCTTCCCACACGGTCTCGCGTGTTTCTCATTTCTTTCCTTTCCATCCCATTCTTGCATCAACTCTACCATTACCATGATAAGATTTTTGAATGGTTGGTGCTAACTTTTGGATTGTGTAAAGCCAAGCTTAAGTTTGGGGGGAACCTTTGTATATATGTATATATCCTTTTGTTTTCTTTTTCTATAAAAAAAAATAAAAAAATTTCAAAACATAAAAAAATTATAAATAAATAAACAGGGGAGTATCGGTGTTTTGACCCTCTTGGTTTAGCATGACAGTGAGGACACTGTCAAGTTCAAGTTTGGGGGTATGTTCGGTACGTCTTCTTCCTTTGCATTCATTTGTACATATTTTTGCATTTGCATACTTATTTGAAAACCCATAAAAATTTGAAAAATTTCAAAAATTATAAAAATTATTGTATTCAATTGTGGCTAATTGACTAGAGTTTGACAAATAGGTTAACTAGCTAGGAAAAACTAGATCTTAGACTTAGTGAATTAAAAACCCTAAAAATAACCTTCCTTAAATTTTAACAGTAGAAAGTATATGCCTTGTAGTTTATTTAGAAATAGGCAAATTTTGGGTTCACTTTTTGGGCTAAGTCGAAACAAGGGAAGAGTATTGATGTTCTTATTAGAGTATAAGTTTGAAAAATAGCTCCTAGCTTAAGTCTAGAATCTGAAAACGTATACCCTACAATTTGCACAATCACGCACCTTGAAACTTGGAATAGTAGAAGAGACCTTGAAAGGCTCTTGTCTAAAGTCCTTAGTATGAAAAAGTGTGGATAAAGAAGAAAAAAAATGGACACTGGTTTTTGTGATTACTTAAGGCTGCAAAAAATAGAAAAATACTTAGCGAGGGTGCTTCATCACCTAGTGCCTTAGACCAACTGGTTTGGGAGTCACTGCTAAAGTCTTGGGTGTTGCAAAGACTAGGAAGTATGCTTTATAGTGCAAACGCATTTTGTAATCGGTCGTTGGTACCTCAAGAAGTATTAACGGTCGCTTGAAGGATGTGTAAGCAAATTTTATTTAAATTCACCACTAATTAGTACTTTGGACAACGGACAAGGGGTTGATTGCTTAATTTGAATTTCCAAGTGTAGGGGTGACTTTTACACACACGTAGGGGTATGTGATTGGAATTTAGATGAGAGAGAGGAATGAAGAATAGAACTTGTATCTTTAGTAGAGTTGATAGAAATTCCTAAGTGGAGATGAAACCCTAGAAGGAAGACTTAAGAGATGCCGAAAGCTAAGTAAGTCTACATAACATATATAATCTTAAGTTAAATGATGAGGAAGTGTGAAGAATATGGGTGGATAATTTGTGAGTCAAAAGATAATAGAATTCCTTGTTAGAAGACCTAATTGGAGAACAAAAGTCAATGGGCCGAGTTGATAGGATTTTGTGGGTGTAATCCGCTGAAAACCCTCAGGAGACAACACTCCTCCTACTAGGGACACCTAGAGGTTTAACGGCTCGTTGCACGAGCTCAGTGCAATCGCGTTTTCCTGCGAAAGTGCGGTTAGGTTTTTTGTAGTGAATAAAAAAAATAAGTTTGCTCGAGGACGAGCAAAAGGTAAGTTTGGGGGTATTTGTTCATACCATAATATTGCATTATTATATTCCCCATTCTTATATATTTTACAAATAAACGGGTGCTTTTGACGCATGTCTGCTACATATTACAGGTTACAGGTTCTTGAAGCGAAAACAGTGAAAACGATGAAAAGACGATGCAAAAGTGGACTTTGACCAACAAACAGAAGACTCTTAATCAAGCCGATATCAAAGATAAAATTCACAAAGTACAAGGCAATGCAAGGTCTAAGATTTCGAAGCCACGATTAACTTGTCCACCACAATTATTCACTGGAAAATCTGAAAGAGAACAGAAGCTATTTTAAAGAAAGAATTAAAGAATTAAGTAGCCCAGGAAGCCCAAAGACAGAAGAGCCCATAAAGGAAAGGCCCAATACTTCCTTTTTAAGAAGACAAAAGGAAGATTTTATTTTATCAAAATTCATTTGTGGCTTTGACTAGTTGACCTAGGGCTATTTTTGTAATTATAAACATGCAAGTCATTGTAACCCTAGGGTTTCCTATCTTCTATAAATAGGGACTCTAATTCATTGTAAACTCTATGCCTCCTTTTAATAAAAATTCCAAAACTCTTTATGGAGAGCATCGGTGCCTCTCTTCAATTCTGAAATTCAGATCTGACAACCCTGCATGGATGATTGGAGAAATGCATCTGTAAAGTAAGTAGATTTATTTATTTTCTTGCCCTAGTTAATTTCAATTCCTGCCGTAGATTAAATTTATTTTCCCTGCCCTAGTTATAACTTTTAATTAATTGCCCTAGGATAATTTAGATTTTTAGATTTAATAATCTGTCCGAACACCTTACGGAATCAACTCGTTAAAACACATTAAAGAAATTTACCCGTCTCTGTGGATCGACCCGTACTCACCGGCTAGCTGCGAAGCGACGCCGTTCTGATTACGGTAATTACATGTTTTTGACACTAATCAAATGGCGCCGTTGCCGGGGACGGCGTAATATTTCTTTTTGTGAATTTTCGGGTTGATATAAATTTTAAAACTCATAAAAATCTGAAAATATAAAAAATATAAAAAAAAATCAAACTTGATCTGTTTGAAGGGTGTATTGTTTGGATCTTGCAGAACAGCGAAGAATTGAAGATCTGGAAATTTACAGAAGGAAAAACAAAAATTGGTACATACAAACAGAGAAGAATTACAAGCACAGAACAGCAGAAATTTTTTCAGAGCGCGATCCCACTTCCTGACCGCGTTTCCGCGGCTAAAGTGCCTTCCAGACCGCGTTTTCGCAGCTGCCACGTGGCCTTGTTGCGCAAAATTTGCACTGTTTGTTTTCTTTTCCTCCCCTCTGTAACCTCCATATATCCACTGTTAAAAATCTTTCTGCAGGATTTCTTTGCGTAAAGAGTCTTTCTCCCCCTTCTAAATAACAGATTTCTGCAGGTTTCTTTGCGCCGCGCTAAAAAATATTGATTGCAAGTGAAATTGTATTGTTTTGCATAATTTAACCGGATTCTAAGGGGCTAATTGACCAATCTCAGATTGGGTGGGGATTTCATCACCCTTCCCAGGACCCCAGAAAACACCTAAGCATTTTGCATCGACCACAATTAATTAAAAAAGATTAGACTCAGACCTAAGGACGGCGAGCTCAATAGGAAAAGGACTAGGGTAGGCATCGGCCGTTTATCCTAACCGACATTGCGGTGTCTAGGCTAGTGGTTATTAATTAGGCCCACTGTAATGGTGGTTCCTTCCCACTTACCTGGCCGTATTTGTCCGTGAAGAGACGGTTTGAGGTCTATTTCTAGCCCTAGTTAGGAGCTGTCTAGTAGACCTAGGCAAACCTAGATCTAGGTCTGATTGTGCATGTGTGGTTGATACTTTTGTGTCACGAGTCCGTTTTCAAAAACATATTTGCAAAACTCTCACATAAATAAAAAAAAAAGGGAAAAATCTTTTAAAAACTTGCAAAAAAAAAAAAAAAAAAAATTTGTCGCTAAGAAATCCTTGCATTCTTCTATCATGGGTACCCCACATCATAAATCTCTTGCCGAATCTTGGTATCCCGAACCTAACTTTGCGTCGTTTGTCAATGTGTTCGGTCAATTTAAAAACGATCCCTCCATGCCAAAAAAATCTCTGAAAGATCACATAGAGGAGTCTAGGAAAAACAGTTTGACTTTTCAACCCAATTTGTGTCAACCTAGTCAACCTTTACCACCTACATATGTTGACACCACTTTTCCAAGTCCTGCTGTAACTCCTAGTCCGATGTCCATTGCCGAGCATATTGCTCAATCTCGTAGTCGATCTTTCACCCCTCTCCACTTATCTAGTTTTAGGGATCCACACGATTATTCACCTTCTTATCCATATGTTGACCCTACCCCTGTCCTGCCACCCACTTCCTATCAGTCCTACCCGACTTTTCCATCTTCACTAGACACTGTTTCGACACAGCCATTAGGGAGTTTCACATATCCAACCAATTTTGAATCTTTTACTGAAACCCCCTCACCACCTAAGTCTAGCTTGGAAGAGTCGTTGGAAGCATATATTGCTGCAACAAATAAAATGATGAGGACAATGGAAGCATCCATGGCCGCCCTTACGCAACCTAGTGAACCGGTAGCCAGTGTCCCGCTAGCTCCGAATTTTTCAATGTGTAAGGCGGTAGTTGGACAGAGTGAGAATGAGAGAGGATTTTCAAATCAAACCTACCCTTACCCAATTGAAACCCACAACTCCGGTTTTCCATCTATTGTTCCAAATGATTCACCAGTTAAAAATAAAAATGAGTTGTGTGATTTTGTAGTGCTTGATCTGCCAAATTGTGAAGAACCCCAATGGTTTCTGGCGAAAACCTTTAACGTAAAGAACTTGATATCGTTGAAGGAACTGATAGCTTTTAAAAATATAGTGACGAAAAACCTTCGCTAAAGAGGTCACTCCCGGTGAAGGGATCTCGGCTCTTTCCCCGTAGAATGGGGTGCAGGATATTCCAACTGAACACCACGGTGCAAAGCAAAAGTAATCGGCTATAGTGAAGTCATTGCCCTGACGCAAACTTTTTGTCCAAGGGGTCACTCTCGGTGAAGGGATCTCGGCCCTTGCCTCGTCGACTGAGGAGCAGGATATTCCAACTGAATATCACGATGCAAAACAAAAGAGAACGTCCTTGCAATAACAACTTTTTGAAAAAGTGTTCCAACAACATCAGATTAGGTTTGTTTTTAACTTGCATTGATCCGAATCAACGCAGTCCCATCAATTGATCACACCAAAAAGAACGAAAATATACTGATGTACGTATATGCCATCCGCATTCGCCACTGGGTCCCGTCATTACCCATTAGGTTAGCTAACTAACGACAGAGCGGGGACTGGACTAGCGCGGATGCAAAACATATACAACATCTACTAATATATATACCAATATATTATATTTCGCTCAAGCCGTGAAAAGAAATGCAACATCACAGAAATGTACAGCATCACAGAACAATACAGATATCTGGGATCCCCGGGTTTCACAGAGCCACTGCTGAAACCCGACGTTCCCCTGGTCGTGTGGATAGCCTGTGCAACGAAAACCTAGACCCCTACGGGCACGGCAAGTCACCCGCCAAAACCTGAAGCGAGGCAGCCCCCTTCAGTACCGTGAATGGACCACCCAGCACTTCATGGAATCCGGCAACTTGGGCACCCCTCCTGGGTCAACCTGTACCCCCTACGAGTGCGGCGAATAGCCCGCCAATCCTAGAGTGAAGCCCCCTCCGTCTCAATGCCATGAGATGCGGGCTTGTTGCCCTCTAGAACTCGGCTATCCGTGCACTCCGCCGCGGGGTAATCCTAGCACAGAAAGTAAAATATACATACAACGGGTGCATCGACCGCAACCTGGCCGTGCCCCAAAATAATAATACAAACAGGCAGTGACGGCAGTCCACATGTCCGACGCTCGTCCCGCAATATCAAATGTACATAATACAACAGAACTGTACTAGCATTGCAACCAGGCTATCCCCCACGACCGATCCGCAACATCACAGCAAAAACAGAACATCAACGTGAAAATCACGTTCGCAAATCCGTCTAACCGGGCTATAGCAGTTAGACCGGATTTACCGATCAAGTGATATTCACGGTCGCAGATATAATGTAAATACTGTGAAATAATGTGTTTAAAATATCCGATCAATCAAATTTTAACAAGTGGGCCCCCAAGTACTACTGTAGCACATCAAGAAATTCTGGGCCCAATATTAATATTCCAAAACCCCAATTTTAACCCCAGAAAGACACTGTAGAAATTTGGTGCAGGGATCTCCACAGTGCGCGGCGGAATAGCGGCGGGAAGGGGGTATTTGCGGCGGTTCCGCGCTCCCACTGTGGAGTCACTTCATCGAATTTTTACAGAGCTCTTAGATTTTCCAGTACATCAATTTTATACAACCAGAAAAATTTTGGAGACCAAAAAATTTCAACAGAAAACTGTCGCAAGTAAAAATGCGGTTTTGGAACATTCGATCGATCGAAACAGAAAAACACATTACACCAAGCTAGACTAAGTTAATGGCGAGGCTCTGATACCACTGTAAGTGCACGGCGGCGCCCCGGCCGTCAATCCGACGGCCAAATACGGAAGCGGTGATAAACTTTAATTTTCTTGAACTGGCAAACCGCCGCGCACTAATACCCGGATCGAACCACTAACTAGTCCTAGCTATCTATAAGAAAGGGAAGAGAGATATACCGACAGATCCGAGTCCTCCGGTCTTCTCGTCGTCGTCCCGATCTCCTGCGGAAGCTCCGGTCTCCACCTCGTCGCCGGAAGTGCACCACATTGCCTACTTCTTTTACGGGCTCCCACCTCAATGCCGAGGCAACTCGGGCACGAAGCTGGCTAGTCGACGTGCCCAAGGTTTGCTGTAGAATGTAGTGTACACGTCTCATTTTGGGGTTGTAGGAATTGCCTTTTGGTGGAGAGATGAACTATGGAGTTTGGAGATGGAACTTGTGGGATTTTTGCAACATGAAATGAGCCAAAAACCCACACACACAAAATTGGACAGCCCCCCAAGGCATGGCCGGCCACCATAAGAGAGAGGAGAGTGAGAATGGAGAGTCTCAAAAAATGGGAGCCATTCTCCTCTCATGCAAGAGAGAGAGAGGAATGGTTATCATGAAAAGCAATGATCACAAAATCAAACCCATACTCCAAAAACCCACCTACTACAACCATGATTGCTCACAAAGTCAAGCAATCATGATAGAAGAAATCAAGGTCAAAAGAATGGTGCACCATCATGATAAAACAATAATGCAAAGACCCCCTCCACAATTGCTTATTTGCAACAATGCAAATAAGCCCTCCTCCACCAAACATCGGCCAATGAACGATACAAAGGAAATTGGCCGAAACGAAAAGCAAACTGGCAACTCCAGAAAACTGGTCCCGTAATAAATTACAGGAAAACCCCGATACTGTGCATACATACCCGCATTTGTATTCCGACCGAAATACAAATGCAATAAGACAAAGTCTACACTGTACTATACTAGGATCCGGCTTAAACCAAAGCCGGCCAGTAATATCCGTTCGATCCTGATCCGTGCAATACCGTACGTATCTGATCGAACCCTGCCATATAACCATACGGCCTATAGTACAAACTGTCCGATCCTGATCCGTGCAATACCGCACGTATCTGATCGGACCTTGCCATATCTCCATACGGCTTCTACAACTTTTCGCCCGAAAGCTGAGTAACTGAATGTGGGGGACTCTAAAGACTCGTCAACACCATGGTTGTGGATTTAACCACTAGCACGTCAGAGGTATAAGCCAATACGTAACGGGCTACCAGGTATCGACTAAAAGGGGCGTCTGTGAGCGAACTCAGCCCGACAACCCTACTGAGCCTGTCAGTGACAATATCCGTACAGTCCTGTCCGTTCGTCTATGAGAATCGCATGGCGGGCCTAGGGGGTTGGTAAAAGTCAGACCCCCAAAAGCGGTACAAGTCGTGTCGGAGTGTAGCCCAGAACACCCTGAGATACTACTGGAATACCTACCAGTAAATCTCCTTGCCTCGGCCGAGGGCTTCGTGTAATGGCTCTCCTAGACACAGCGCGACCTCACCCCCAATACCGGGAGAGACGAACCCCTGAAGATACGCTCACTGCCTCCATGTGGCTCGGGACTGTACCCAACTAAAACCTGTTTGCACGACTCCTTTGAGCCGTGGTAGGGTAGTAATCAAAGTACAGTGGGAACTCACACAAGACAAATGACGATCCCCAGGTCGATGAACTAACCTGCACACATGTCACCAGGGAACTGCCATCTGACGTCTGGTATATGACCAACTAGCATGTTCCCGGCGAGTCCTGTCCGGTGTACTCATAACCCAATGAGCACCTGTATACATCTTAGGTGAACCAACTGACACCAGTGGCTTGTGAGACCGGCCACCGCCCCTCTTCGGGGTCTCGACTGTATACACTAGTCTACTCTGGTGTATCGATGCCCTGTCTCGAAACTCACACGACTAGGGACCATTTAAGGATATGCTTATAGACTACCAGCTCCCACGTATATGATCGCCCTCACACTGCTGGTGGTCAAGCAAGAATCCTAGGGGCTCTATCAAAGTGCAATAGCGACTTGTCAGGTCACCTAAAGCAGTGCATGATGATAAAGGTAAACCAGATAGCATACTATCATCTCGAGTAAGACTGTCCTACCGGGATAGGTCCTCCATCAATCATTACAATCACGTACCTATGACCTAATAATTGACTCTGAGGGCACTATCTCCAACACCCGAGATATTCCAGAACAAAACTAGATATTACTGTAGCATGTATGGGGGGTATTGAGTGCACACACAAAACCTAGGAGCCCACCCCTACCCAGGCCGCCGGAATATTCATTCTGGCCGCAATTTGCGGCCAGATGGGTGTGTTGGGATTTGGGGATTGGGCCACAGGAGTCTGCTGCTATGTGGGTTATTTTGGTATATATAGTTTTACAATATCATTTCTGTATTAAAATCTGGAGGTGAATACCTATTTTGCCCGTATTTCTAATCTTCGCGACATGCGTGATACGCGTGTATGGGTTTTGGGTTTCTGCGTATCGCGACGCGTCGGAGTGACTTCAGGCACGTAATCACACGTTTTAGCGTATCGCGCACACGCGCGCTTGGTTCACGACACGAGTTACTAGTTTGGCTTTAATGCCGTGTTTATGTGACTTCAAGCTTATGTGTGATATATTGTGTAATTCTAGGTTCGCAGGCGAGTACGGCGTACGCCGCGCAGAAGGGAAAACAAGTTGTTGGCTATACCTAGCGAGAGACTACGGTGAGTAGAATTAACATCTACGGGGATATCGCCCGCATGGCGTTCTACGTCAGGGCTGATAGGACCTTATAGCTACATTTACATACATTTACTGTTCATTGCTATTATTTAGTGCATACTGCATTCCCTGCTATATGTATACAAACTAGAATTGATAGAACACCGCACCCTTACTGACAGTTCATGTTGCACGAGCACTACCCTGCATGTTACACACACACAACATTAGAATTGTCATGATATTCATACTTGATGCATATATCACATCGAATCATTATGCTGTAGCTCATCTTTTATGTGAGTTGACATGATATTCATACTTGATGCACATATCACATCACATTTACTTGCATATTGGTTGGGATTACATGTGATTTCTGGATTTGGGAACCGTGGCCATTTCAAATATGTAATCATTTAAAAACCCGGTTCCCTTGATATGATATTTCGATGCGCCCACCCTGTGTTTCCTCGGTGCTAGAGTGGTATATATTGAGAGAGGGCTGACCCGGACTGACGGATGCCCGATATATTGAGAGAGGGCTGACCCGGACTGACGGATGCCCGATATATTGAGAGAGGGCGGACCCGGACTGACGGATGCCCTATATATTGAGAGAGGGTTGACCCGGACTAACGGATGCCCGATATATCGAGAGAGGGTTGACCCGGATTAATGGATACCCGATAGAGGAGGATTTACGTGTCGATACTAGACACGAGCATTTATGTTATTTGGGTGCCGATGTTGGGCACTCGTGATTCTCAGGGATGTACAGGATTTGAGGGCCGATGGGAGTGCCGGCGTCTGGGTTGTTGGGATTCGCGGTGCATATATATATTTATTCCACCTTGACATTTCGTGTAGATGTTATATTCCCATGCTCAGCATTCATTATTGCATCGCATCCTGTAGTTATATCACCTGATAGAGCACTTGCATGATTATTGTACATACTGCTTACTTCGCATTGATATCATCTGCTGGCATATGTTAGAGTAGCGCAGTACGTGCATGCTCGCGATTACCTTTATATGTTATTTCTATTCACGAGTTGGCAACTCACCCCCGTTGTGCCACAGTATTTGCAGGTTGCCCTTCGGAGTAGTCGCAGCAGGCTGCGTTTTGCATCTTTTGACATAGATACCCCCATAGTTGGTGTACCGGCTCTTTTACTGATAGGTGGGTTTTGCGCGGTATCTGTTTATCTTCAGTTATGTATATTGTTGTATCTAGTATTCTCCATCTACCATGTATGTATTTGACTTAGCGACAGTGTGAGGACGATGATGTATATTATTTGTATTCTGGTGTCGAGCTCGTTGTGAGCCGACTGTACTTGAAGTTATTTCTATCTGTGATGTTCCCCCTTTTGGATCTTGATCTTCGCTACGGCGTCGTATATTGTTATCTTGGTGATTGTTTACTTAGATTTCTTAGCATGCTAGTAAGTGTTTTCATCTAAAACTAATAACACTCTATTCTTTACTGGTTTGATTTCTGGGTTTTCGGTTCACTTAGTCGCGTTACGCCTGTAGACGTTACGTGGTTAAGTGCCGGTCATGGGCCAAACTCTGGGTCGTGATATTACGTTGATGATATGTGATATTATGTGTTACTGAGATTTGACATGTAGGATTGTCGTGATTGAATAGCCGGGGGGTTTCATGTGAGATGAGAGTTTTCTTTTCATTCATGTAAAATTCAAATGTAATGTAATATTCTTTTATTTGGGGCACTTCCGGGTTGAGGTTGATGCCACCAGTGTTGTATATTATTTACTTTTCCGCATTAGGATAGACCCAAGGAAGGGAGCACAAGTGACCGGGTTCTGGGGTTTAGTGGGAGGCTATCTCGAGGAGTCGAGACCGGGTCTCCTAAACTCCAGAATTGGTAGGGTCGCTTGCCGCTCTTGTAGGGGTCTAGGGGTGTGGGCTTGGCTATTCATCGCGACTGTGGAATCCGTATTTTCTATTATTGGCTAAATACTAAATACGGACGTCCTAGTATATCCCACATTATATCTGTGTTTCTGCTGCCTGTATTCTGTAATGTGATATCTGAGACGAATGATATATTATATATGAGATATATAGTAGACGTTGCTTATATTTTACACCCGCGCTAGTCTCGTCCCAGTATGCCGTTAGTTTAGTAACCTAACGGTGCATAACGGAACATTGCGAAGAATGCGGATGGCATAAGCGTACGTTGTATTTTCGTTTCTTTTCTGTGATTGGCTTAAGGACTTAAATGATGGGGCTACATTAATATGATTAATGTAAAGAAAATAAACTTAAAAAGATGTTGTAGAATCAGATTTAAAAACCACTCGGCTCTTTATGAAAAAGCTACATTTCAAAACTGCGGAGCTCAAGCCACTCCTTTTGAAAACCTTTTTGATTCTATGACGATATCAAGTTCAAAGCGTTAAAGATTTTCTTAAAAATCATCTGCAACCCTCCGTCATTTTAGGAAGTAGAGTACTTAGTATTCGTGCTACGTTTGTTGACCTTATCCAAGGCGTAGTGTACGGTAGCTAAGTGATGTCTTCCTACAATGCATATGATGCAGATTAATTGGGACGGGCATGTGACTTTGTTGTCCTTAGCCAAAGGTCATGTGAACGGGTCTAATTTATCAGGAAATGACGGGTTGAACTTGACTAGTGCTTGTGATTTGTTGACCATAGCCAAGGTCATGAGTACTAGGGGTAAAAACCACATCGGGAATTTCAATAGTTGAAATTTGCAATGAGATTGCATACCTTCCATATGATGGTTGGATCTCGATCCCACTGTGGGCAATAGTTGCTCCCAGGAGTGTTTTGCAGTTTATAATTAGCTAACCCATTAGGTGTCTAGAAAGGTGTTAACGGGGCTACGCCTCTGGAAAGACGAGGTTTACTTTAATTAGGTCCGTGCGAAAGCACGGGGAACCTCCCTCAAGTACCGACACTGGCCTGGCTAAACGGTTAGCGAAGTTGTAGACTGTAATTAATCCTGGCTAGTTTTCTTTTTAAGGTTTGAAAGAAAAACTTGATTAAAGCAGTGGGAGACATCGATTAGATAAGATAATAACCAATCTGATCTTTGCAAGAGCTTTCGCTGAGTGTATTCTTTTCTCTCTCTTAATGGCAGATACCAATGACAGGACTCAAGCTTCTACTAGATAAAAATAAACTGAATCGGACCAATTATAAAGACTGGCTGAGGAATCTTAACATTGCCTTGACTTATGATAAGGTATCATATGTCCTCACGGCTCCAGCCCCGCCCATCCCAGGTCCAAAATCCTGAGTTGCGGATATTGAAGTCCGCAAGACATGGGACGCTGACTGTGCCACGGCCAAATGACTCGCGCTTGCATCGATGGATAACATACATCAAAAGCAGCACGAGAATATGGACATTCACCCCATATTCCTCCATAGAAAGGAATTGTATGGAGAGCAATCCCGCGTATTACGATACGAAGTATCAAAGAAATTGTTTCAGATGCGAAAGGCCCCTGGCACACCAGTAGGTGACCATGTTCTGAAGATGATAGCTCTCATAGAAGAGCTTGAGGACCTTGGATGGACGATGGACAATGAACAATATACGGATATTATTCTGTAGTCCCTCCCCTCCACCTTTGCTCAATTTATAGTTAACTTCAACATGCACAACATGGAGAAGGAACTACCTGAACTCCTTAATATGTTAAGGAGTGCAGAGAGCACACTGAAATCAGTGAAAACTCCCGTTTTGAGTGTTGGGCGATCTTCTTCTTCTTGCCCAAAGGCTAAGGCCAAGGGAAAAATGAAGAAGAAGCCCACCAAGCCTAGGGGAGGAGTTAAAAAGGTTAAGGGGAAGAACAAGTCCAAAGCTGGAGAATCGGGGAAAGG
Source organism: Agapanthus africanus (assembly GCA_030015575.1). Taxonomy (NCBI): domain Eukaryota; kingdom Viridiplantae; phylum Streptophyta; class Magnoliopsida; order Asparagales; family Amaryllidaceae; genus Agapanthus; species Agapanthus africanus. Next base: position 279,873,977 of record JASDDO010000010.1, on the reverse strand, counting down.
GGAATGTTATCACTGTCACAAAACAGGACATTGGAAGCGCAACCACACGGAGTACTTAAATCTCAAGAAGAAGCATGGGGATGCTTCCGCTTCAGTTGTGTTTGTGACAGAAAACTGTTTTTCAATAAACTCTGCTTCCTGGGTATTAGATACCGGTTCAGGTTCTCAAATTTGCAATGTACATACTCTCCGCGTTGGAAATGGTTCCAATGTACATACAGTCGCAGTGGGAGAGTATCATTTGGGGTTGCCGTCTGGGTGTATATTGGTTTTGAACCCATGTTATTATGTACCTTGTATGCTTTGTAATATAATATCCGTTTCCTTGTTAGACAATGAAGGATATAATTTTGTATTGCAGAACAATGTTATGAACATTCACCTGAATCAAATGTTGGTTGGGTATGGTATGCTTAATAACGGGATATACGTCCTAAATCAACACACAGTTTTCAGCATGTAACACACTAATAAAAGAAAACTTTCATAAATAAATGAAGCTTTTCTTTGGAATTGTAGACTTAGTCATATTAACGAAACAAGACTAAACAAGTTACACAAAGATGGATATTTAAATCCTTTTGAATATAAATCTTATGCGACTTGCCAGTCTTGTATCAAGGGTAAAATGACCAAAACTCCGTTTACAAGACACGGAGAAAGAGCTACTGAGCTCTTAGGGCTCATACATAGTGATGTATGCGGGCCAATGTCTACACAGGCTAAAGGCAGGGTTTCATACTTCATTACATTCACTGATGATTTCTCAAGATCCGGTCATGTATTTTTATTAAAGCACAAATCCGAAGCTTTCGAGAAATTCACTGAATATAAACTCGAAGTAGAAAAACAAACCGGCTTGAGTATCAAAATGCTTCGATCAGATCGCGGTGGGGAGTATCTCAGTACAGAGTTTGCGAACTTCCTAAAAGAGAATGGGATTCTCTCTCAGCTCACTCCTCCTTACACACCACAGCACAACGGTGTGTTAGAACGACGGAATCGGACCTTATAAGATATGGTCCGTTCCATGATGAGTGATGCTGAGTTACCCGTCTCATTTTGGGGGCATGCATTGGAGACTGCAGCGTTTCTACTGAACAGGGTTCCAACCAAAACCGTATCTACCACTCCATATGAGATATGGCATAGGAAGAGACCATCTCTTAAGAGAATTAAGATTTGGGGTTGCCCGGCCTATGTTAAAAAGTAGAATTCGGACAAACTCGAGACACGGTCGGTCATGTGTAACTTTGTGGGATATCCAAGGAATTCTTATAGATATATTTTCTACCACAAGGAGGAACAAAAGGTGTTTGTTTCTCAGCATGCCACATTCTTGGAAAAAGAGTTTTTCACAAATGAAACTGATGGCAATGTGGTGGATCTAGAAGAGGTTCTAGAGACACAAACTACAAATGACGACTTGGTTGAACCGGCTGTTGCAATAGAAACTGAGGAACCTCGGCCACTCCGTAGGTCTGGTAGGACTTCTCGCCCACCGGAGAGGTACTACGGTTTCCACATCGATGGTGACAGAGAAGACTACATCATGGAGGATGATGATCCTACCAGCTTTCAGCAAGCTATCACGAGTGGAGACTCTGTGAAGTGGCTGGATGCCATGAGATCCGAAATGGAGTCTATGTACACCAACAAAGTATGGACTTTGGACGTTGTACCCCTGGGGTAAAACCTGTGGGGTGCAAATGGATCTTTAAAAGAAAGATTGGTGTAGATGGGCAGGTAGAGACCTATAAGCCAAGACTTGTGGCAAAGGGTTTTCGTCAAAGACCAGGTTTGGACTATGACGAGACTTTTTCTCCCGTAGCCATGCTTAAATCCATTCGGATCCTACTTGCTATTGCTGCTCACTACGACTATGAAATCTGGCAGATGGACGTTAAAATGACATTTCTAAATGGAGATTTAGAAGAATGTGTTTATATGGATCAGCCCGAGGCCTTCATTGACAGTGAGAGCAGCGGGAAAGCATGTAGATTGCTTAAATCCATTTATGGGTTAAAGCAAGCATCACGGAGTTGGAACATCTGTTTCGATGATGTTATCAAAGAGTTTGATTTCATCAAAAATCCAGATGAACCTTGTGTTTATAAGAAGGCTCTAGGGAGAGCTGTCACATTCCTCGTATTGTACGTGGATGACATTCTTCTGATAGGAAATGATATTCCTATGCTACAGTCGGTCAAATCCTTCTTATCACTAAGGTTCTCCATAAAGGACCTGGGTGATGCCACATACATTCTGGGCATTAGGATCAATATGGATAGATCCAAGAGGTTATTGGGATTGTCCCAAACCAGGTACATCAACACCATCCTAAAAAGGTTTAGTATAGAAGACTCCAAGCGGGGTGCCTTACCCGCTTGCTATGGGGTCACTCTCTCTAAGGACTCTTGCCCAAAGACCGATGAAGAGAGAGCTCGTATGAGCATTATACCCTATGCTTCGGCAGTAGGATCTATAATGTATGCGATGTTATGTACACGCCCATATGTAGCTTATGCACTTAGTGTTGTAAGCAGGTATCAATCCAACCCAGGGGAGAATCACAGGATAGCTGTGAAGGACATTCTTAAGTACTTACGAAGGACTAATGAATTGTTCTTGGTGTATGGTAATGGAGATCTCCAAATGGAGGCCTTTACCGATTCGAGCTTCCAGAGCGATAAGGACGACAACAAATCTATCTCCGGGTTTGTATTTACCCTCAATGGAGGGGCGGTAACTTGGAAGAGTTCCAAACAGGATACCGTTACAAACTCTATGATGGAGGATGAGTACATTGCTACAAATGATTCTGCCAAGGAAGCCGTCTGGATGAAGAAGTTCGTCTCGGAGCTAGGAGTAGTTCCAACCATTATTGATCCAATACCATTGTATTGTGATAATAATGTGGCTACGGCGTTAGCCAAGGAGCCCAGGTCCCATCAGCGATCCAGACACATCCTGAGGCGCTTTCATTTGATCCGAGAGATTGTAGATCGCCGCGAGATCGAGATTAGGAGAGTAGACACATAGAATAATGCCGCGGATCCACTCACCAAGGCCCTCCCTCAGCCGCAACATGAGCGACTTTTTGAGATGTTGGGTATGAGATACGCCAATAACTGGCCTTAGTGCAAGTGGGAGATTGTTGGATATATGTATGCCCTAGATGCCATTATATGATAGTGGATGTATTATACATGTCTATATATATTCAGTGTACATTCTTGCTCGACATGATAGTATGCTATCTGGTTTTTCTTTATCTGACATGTTGACTTGATCATGTTTTTATTCATTCATACATGTTGATAAAGCCCTGAGGATATAGGCTTGACTACTGTGATTATGATGGAGATCATACTAGTGGGACATCTGTAGTTTATAAGCATGTCCTGAAAAGTCCCTAGTCGTAGGTGTATCGAGATGGGGCTTCGATATACCAGAGTAGACTAGCGTATATGATACTAGACCCATATGACGGGCGATGGATATTCCCACATTCATCGATGTTTGACATCGAGATCGTATACGGGTGCTCAGTGGTGACTGGGTACACTGGACGGACTCACCGAGAACTCCTATATGGAATTATATCTATCGTCGGATAGCGGTTCTCAGGTGGCACTGGTACAGGTTAGTCTGTAGATCCGAGATCGTCATAGAGTCTTGTGTGTTCTCCCACTGTAATTTGATTACCACCCTACCATGGCTCTACTGAGTCGTGCAAACAGGTGGCCGTTGGGCACAGTCCCGAGACACACGAAGGCGATGAGCGATAGGAGGGGTTTCGTCTCTCTCGGTATTGGGAGTTGATGCTGTGCTATGCTCGATTGGCTATATCAGTAAGTCCCTGGCCCGGGATGTTGAGATTTACTGATAAGTGTTATCAGTAGTTTCTCGATCTGTTATAGACCATTCATCGGCACGACTTATTGAGTTATTGGGGTTGATGTTACCATCCCTAGACTAGATATGCAGCATATCTGACGAAGAGACCGGACTGTACGGTAGTGTTTCCGGTTGGCTCGACGGGAGTTGTGACAGGTTCGCTTGTTTTCTTCTGATCGCTCAATACCCGGGTGGCCGTTACGTTTAGCTGACCGCTTGCGGCTTGCGGGTGTTTGATATGATCATCACCCACTGTCGGCGTATTGACGAGTCTTAGAGTCCCACAATGGAGTTGCCTAGTCCAGGCGAAACGATGTGGTGCGCATATGTGATATGCGCCTGGACCCGGTTAAAATGCGCGTATGAGATACCGTATTTTAATCGGGCGGTTTGCTTTTGGTTGGGTCGTATGTGATATGACCTGTTTGCTAAATCACGTGTTGATTTATCATTGACCATTAGTTTCTCACTTTAAACCCTTTCTTGTCTTTTTTTTTGTATGCATGCATGTATGCATTTATTCTCATTCATGCACATACTGATGTGCATGCATACATACATACATGCATACATAATTCTATCATGGTTGTTGATATAGTGGATGGTGGCAATATAAGACTTACACCATATATATATAAATATATAGATATTATTTATTTGGAAAAGAAAAATGGAAATGGAAATTGTTATCATGGTTTATTATTTTATTCATACACTAACCCTTTGGTTTAACCATGATTCATTTTCTATGGCCATTTTTGTTCCAAAAAAAATATCTAGATATTTTATAACTATGGTTAAGAATGAGAAAGAGAATATATATATATATATATATATATATATATATATTCATTTCTCATTTTTATTCTTTTGCTTATCATTATCTTGAGTTTTTACAAGCCATCATCTTCTTCCTCCTTTCTCTCTTGCTCTCTAGTTTCCTCAAGTGAGCAAAAGAGTCATCAAGTTAGGGTTTTGAAGTGAGAAAACAAACCACATCACCATTCTACACCAGTCTTGTCCATTAGTCTAGAGTGTTAGCTTCTACTTCTTCTCTTGATCTAGTGGAGCTTCAAGCTTGGACAAAGAGGACTCCGGGTGGATCGTTGTGGACCTAGAGGATCTCAAGTGAACCTTTTTCCAACTCTCAAGTAACCAAGAAGTCTAGCGTAGGGAGCTACAAAGGTTGTACTCTCAAAACCCTAGCTTTTACTACTTGTGTTATTGTTAAAGTTATGTTACCCTATATTTTCTAGCATGATCCTTAAAATAGTTTCTCTAGCACCATATAAAATTTAAATATGGCATGTGTGTTGCCTCCAAACCCTTGCAGTGGTGCTGTAGGAAACCCTATCAGCGACCTGTGGTTAAACCCACTGCCAGCGTAGTGTCGAATCTTTAGAGTCCCACACAGAGAGCTATTCGCCTTTGGGCAAAATAGAGTAGAGGTCGCATGGTTTTGCGACAGGGTTCGTTCACATCCGCGCACTTTTGCACGTTTGGTGTCCAGGCAGTTATCACTAGCGGGATTTGGTTTAAGCCAGATCCTAGTATATGTTTTGGGATAGGTTTTATCTCATTGTATTCGTGTTCCTCGAAATACGGGTGCGGGTGTGTATGCAAGTTGACAGAGGCAGAGGCAGAGGATTCTCATTGGGGTTGTTGACCGTTGACTTTTTCAAAACTCTAATGAGAATATGAAATATGATTAATAATATTAATTAAGGATTATTGTGGCATGGTTGAGTTGAACATTTGACTTTTGTTGACTTGTTGACTTTGTTGACCGGTTGACCATTGTGGACTTGTTGACCATCATCATTTCATTTCTATGACTTTTGTTTACTTGTTGTTCTTTACAAAATGCATTAAATGCATGAAATGATAATGGTCATTGATACTAACCATCACAATTCTTAATTATTATTATTATCATGATTATTCTTTCTTTTGTGAGCATGGTTGTAAAAAGTCAAGCTCATTCTATCATTCTCATTCTCTCTCGTCCAAAGCTCACCCTTTTCCTCTCTCTTAAGACTCTCGTGTCTCATGTGTTGAGAAGCATGAGCATTGAGATAAAACCCTAAAAAACTCTTCTCTACCCACTCTAGAGTTCTAGGTGTAGCAAGTCAAGCACTTTAGTTTCCTCTCAGTTGAGATAGGAGCTCAAGGTAGAAGCTTTCGGGTGGATCCTTCTTCGACAACAAGGAGACTACGAGGTGGAGCCGATCCAACCACTCCAAGGAGAAAGAAGAGAAGGAGTTCAAGACCAAGGTATAACCCTCTAACATAGTAGTTAAACTTCTAGTTAGTTTGCTAGGTTTTTGTTTAGCAAAGATCCTCATTTCTAGTCCATGTTGCCTTGAGTTTAAAAATCGTTTTTTACCGTTTCCGCCTCTCCGTAAGGACCGGGGATGGGGAACATGGACTTACAGTGGTATCAGAGCCTAGCTAAACAACAACTAGCTTGTTACTAAAGTATTTAGAATTTCGATCGGAGAAAAAATCGCAAAACACGTCCAAGAACTGAACTTTCTGCCAACTTTAAAACTGTTCAAAAATTAATTCCACACATCTTAAAAATCGGCTGTAACATCTCAAAGATAAAATATTAATTTTGGGAATTTTTATAATTTAATATTATTTTATTGAATATTTTAATATTTTGGTATTATTAAATACAAATAAATAGGAAAAATGTTAGAAAAATTATGGAAAATTCTAAAATAGGGTAAATTAAAGAATTATGCCATTTCTAAGTTTAATTGACTAGTTATATGCTTAATTAGTGCTAATCGCGATTAAAAATCGCTAATCGGATTTTTGACAATTTTGTGCAAAACATGCACATATCACTTTTTCACACTTGTGTTACATTTTTGTTGCCATGGGTTGTTTTGGGGTTACTATTTATGTGAGAAGGATTTTGAGAGAAAAGAAAAGGAAAAGAAAAGAGAAAAGATTAAAGAAATGGGGGTTGGTGAGAAATAGAGGCATGGGGCACCATTGACAAAAAGACTTAGCCATTCTCCCTCATTTCCCTCCCTCTTCTCTCTTCTTCTGCTGCTGCTCCTGCACCTCATCCCCTCCCCTCTTCAAAGCTCCAAAACACCTCTAAAACTACACAAAAACCACACACTCATTTCACTAAAAAGATGCACAAGCTCAAGACCTACCCGATGGACCAAGAAAGCATGGATTTTGGCCACTAGGGGCAACTCAAGAAAATTCTTGAGTTGCCAAATGAGATATTTTCTGGATCATTAGCTTGGTTTATGCATTACTTATACCCCATGTTTAGTTTAGAACCGATATTGTTGATTTTGTGGAGTTAAAGAAAACCTAGTTAGGGTTTGAGGGAAACTTGTGTTGTATTGTGAAATTGAGCTCAGTTGAGATTATATAAACACCCTAGTGTATGAATTGAGACCCTAACCTGAAGCCAAAAACCAGAATACGGATTTTAGAAACCGATATCGGAAAATTTGTGCAATCTGTAATGAGTATATTGAATCTGCTATCATCCGAGACACCCTAAAATAAAATTGATTGGACAGTAGTATGTGCAGGCACCCAGGAAGCTACCACCAAGACCCTAGCCCCTAACTCCACAGTGAGGTCGCCAAATTTCCCCTTCTGGCCGCAAATTGCGGCCAGAGCAGAAGGGAACTGCGTCGAAGTTTGTGCATAGCCCCATTTCCTCTAGTGTTGACCCTGGGTATGTCTAGTTTTGACTGATTCCATCTAGGGTGAAATCTGGGACATATTTCCTAAGTTGCTGTTTTGGATTCGTGTTTCTGTATTCCGTATTTTTAAGTCTGAAATTGTGGATTGTGTTTTGCCTCGACTATTTGGCGTTTATACGACGATATAGAGGATTTATTGATGGTTTTGAAGGCGTGCCATAGGTTCTCACCTATAGGCCCCTTATCGTATCGTTTTGGATTTCATGTGCCGTTTTAGCTTGGATTTGGTTTTAATGCGCATCTACGGCACTTTGTTGTGTAGGTACCCATGAAGACTTCGGGACGACAAGCAAGCGCGTGGCGACATCCACATATAAAGACGCAAGGTGAGTAGATTATATCTACAGGGGGAAGTCGGGGGATGACGTATAGCACCCCCGTAGTCAGTAGTTGATATACTATATGATAGTTATAGTGTGTCATGGATTTTGTGTTAGGTATATTATGGATAGTTTAGGGTTAGAAGTAAACTAGTGTAGTTCAAAGTCGCGAACCCTAGAATAGATTTACACCCACACCCACACCCTTGCATATTCTTATACTTACACGGTGTGATGGTGATATTGGATGACATTGGAGATGAGTAGATGATTTTGGACATTGTGCCGCGAGATCGGTGATTTGATATGATTCGTATTTGAGATACGACATGTGATCCTTAGCGGGCCTTTGGACGTGTGCTTGCACACGCAGTATATAGATGGTATCAGTTGTACTAGACTTAGATCAGTACCCCAGACTATGTGATATGATGATAATGATACCTGATATTTGATGCGAGGAATGTGATTTTTACCCGTACCCAGATATTGGGATGCCATACGACGATTTACCGTACGAGCATTATATTAATGATAGATCCGCACTCATGACTTGAGGATGCCATATGATATACTGTATCGTACGCAATACTATTGAGGCGGGATCACCGACTATATATATATACCGACTCAAATTTAGGTGGATTCCATACCCCTCCTGGTTGACCAGATACTTAGATCTGTAGTTTGCATAGTAGATGTTAGACTAGACCCGAGTCATACTTATTTCAAATGGCAAGCTGCATTACTAGTCATTTACTATTCACTCTAGGCTCGCATTGCATTGCATGCTTATATGTTATTGATTCATATTCCTTGTGAATATGCCTTTACAAAGTTCCATGCTCATATTGGTGTTTCATATTGCATGTATTATAATTCATAGATTTCGCACTGTGATATGGTTGCATATGATGATTCTGGATTGTCTTACTCCTGTGTATATATATATCAGTGGTATGGGACGCTGAAATATATATGTATACCCATAGTATATATATATTAGTGGTATGGGACGCCGATATATATATACACCTACTTAATATATCATATGATGATCTATGCAAACTTATATATGCTTGCCGATATATTGAGAGAGGGCTGACCCAGACTGACGGATGCCCGATATAATGAGAGAGGGCTGACCCGGACTGACGGATGCCCGATGTATTGAGAGAGGGCTGACACGGACTGACGGATGCCCGATGCATTGAGAGAGGGCTGACCCGGACTGACGGATGCCCGATGCATTGAGAGAGGGCTGACCCGGACTGACGGATGCCCGATGTATTGAGAGAGGGCTGACCCGGACTGACGGATGCCCGATGTATTGAGAGAGGGCTGACCCGGACTGACGGATGCCCGATATATTGAGAGAGGGCTGACCCGGACTGACAGATGCCCGATATATGAAAGGAGCCTATGTGCTCGATATGAGAGGAGCCTTTATGGTCGATGGTATATTATATCTCCCCTACCCCACACTTATTGTATATGCATTGCATCACATATTAGTAGTACCTGACAGGGTACCTTCATGAATGTCGCATACATGTCGGATATATGATATATGTGTTTCATTGATGTTGAGATATATAGTTTGTGTCAATGCTCGACATTGATTTCCTGATAATTCCATTCACAATATCTCCTGTTTTCATTTTACCGCATACTTACATCATATTTGTGATATATTGTTACGTGAGGCACTGGTACGAGTACTTGGCACTACACTTATGTTCAGATGTTATATTGCCACATTACTATGCTTCGAACTTATTCATTTGAGTTTTATATTATATTACTGGTCGTATTGACTTAGGATTATGTCTTGCTTTCGATTTCTGCTTGTAGATATTTCTATTCTCGAGTTGGCAACTCACCCCCGTTGTGCCACAGTTCTTGCAGGGCTTGCCGTACAGGTTCCATAGCGGCACTTCTGGCACACTGCCTTCCTTTGCGGGTGATTTGCTTGGCAGGTGGGTTCCTTCTATCAGACGCGCCGTTGTACTTGCATTATTCTTTGTATCTAGAAATTCCATCTACCAAAGATTTTATATTGTTTCTGACTCAGACACTAGTGATGCATTATTTCGACCTTAGAGTCGCGCTTTAGTGTTGCAGTTTTCATGCTTATCTGGGTTTTCTTTTAAATTTTGATCCTCGTCATTCAGCGTTGTATAGTGTATTGCTTGTTGGTTATTTATCCTTAAATGGTTTTAGGTTTCTGGGCTTTTGGCTTACTTGGATCAGATGGAGTCCTATAGACTTCATATGGTTCAAGGGCCAGTCACGTACTCTTTTGGGTCGTGACAAAGTTGGTATCAGAGCGCTAGGTTGACCTTGGTTCGAGTCTAAGTTTGACTATGTGGAGCCTAGGGCGTTATATATATATACGGAACTTAGGCTTGACCTTACGGAACTTAGACTTAGTCGAGGGGGTATTAGACCCGAACTTTCGTCGTATTAGGATGACCCTTGGTTGATGGAATAGGTAACTAAAGTAGAGTGACGTACCGTGGGTATGTTCCGCGGCATACTTACGACACGCCACTCCGCTTAAGGAACCTTAGGATGTACCTGTTTTCGATATCAGTGACTCTCTTCATATCCATGATTACACATCCATTTGAGATCCCCGATTCTATTAGTTTCATGATCATACCTTCATTGATGTTGTTCCCTCTTATGATCATGTATCCACTCTGGATCTGTTGTTCTCTTTCTTGCCATTGATCTACTCTCTTCGATGATCGATTGAGGTTCCTGTCACCATGTTTGAGCGCAGTTTGGGCTGCTGCTAGGGTTACGATCAGGGCGAGCTCGTCTGGTACGAGGGCCGACCATTGTGTTTTCTGGTGACATGGGAACGTCTCGAGTTAGTATTGGTGATTGTGACCTCTAGTAGAGGCGAGTGCTTGGTTTTGCACCGGATGATCGGTCCATTGTTAGAGCTGCCAGTTGAGAGAGGACTGTTGATGTACAGCACACCTCAGAGATTATGATATCGCCTACCGTGCAGACAGATGGACCAGCTGTTGCTGAGATTGACAGGATGTCGCTTCCGAAGCTTACGAGCTGAGATTGCCGGAGCTTTCAGGCAGATATGAGACAGATGATAGCTAGTCTACCCGATTTGAAAGACGAAGGTGATTCGTCCGATTTATGCGCCGGAGCGGGCCCAGTTGAGTTGAAGATTTCCAGTGTGGAGAGTCTTACTCAGATCTAGAGCAGACCGATTCAAAGATGACCGCCAATGTGTCGCCTTTCCTGGAGGATTGAGGCGCTGTTCGGCGTACAGGCGAATGAGCCAGTTGCTGCTGCAAATGACGAGATATCGCCCAGATGGTTGGAGCTACTGCAGCGTGAGCATATACTTAGAGAGATGATAGCGAGTCGATAGTCACCTGAGGACTAATGACTAGGACATGTGGTTCGTCCGTTTACCGATGCGAGGTCATCAGATAGATTGTTTCCAGTTAGAGGCGACTTCACGCAGGTTCGTTGAGAGTCTATAGAGACGATCGAGTGTCAAGAGCCCATTTTCCAAGTTTAAAGTATACGGAAAGACATGCAGGTGATTCTATGGACCCTCTAGAAGAATGAAACCCTAACTCGACTTAATGACCGTGTGAAAGCCTTTGAACCTTAGGGTTTGCGGCAGTTCCTCGGCGCCATTAGTGAGGCTTGGGTTTGCCCTTCTACGGCTAGACCACCGACGCTGTGGTATGTACTCGATACTATTAAACTGTACTCAAGATGTTGATCTCTTGGGGGATTATAAGGTTATGACGAGTCGATCGAATATTTCGACATCATTCGGATATCATGCGGTGGAATGCATTGCTTGGGATACTCCAGATACGAGGATAGCCGTTGGAGCACAGTCCATGCAGCCACGATGAGAAGAGTCCGAATCAGTCGACATTGGAGCGGAGTGAATAAAGGAGTTCGCAAGAGATTTCGACGAGATGACGTCCCACTCCGCTGACATCAGAGATGTGATATGCACCCAGAGGCGTGGTATATGGATATATCTTCCAGAAAGAAGCCCGATAAGTTTGCAGCCGTTCCGGAATGAGAATTTGCTTCAGCAATGGATGGTGACTTCCGCGAAATTCGGCAGGATTGAGATTTGAGAGGGAGACCTCGACAGGACCTTTCTGGAATACGATACGAGAAAACCTAGACCCAGGGGTGGTCATTTTGCGCACACCCAGCAGGCCAGAGTTTGGCATCGTCGACGAGGTAGTCGACCAGGTTCGGATGAAAGAACTTACCCAGATGCGTTGCGAATTGATCAAGGACGGACGAGTGGTGAGTATTCCTCCGATGGTTGGGACGCGTTCCCGATGACCTGTTCGGCCAGACATCTTCTATAGAATGGTGAAGCTACAGAGTACGCGATTTCGAGTCCGTGCGAGAGACTTCGGTTTGACCGTGGCTGAGAACAGTGCAGTGCGTAGATAGCATGCCGTGACGTCGAAGTGGACGGGAATACAGACAAACGGAAAAGATGTTCGTGCGAGCCGCTGACGAGCAGCCATTACTTCCCGTCGAGACCAAAGGTCAGACATGCTTACAGAGGCGTTGGGATGCAACCAGATTCCGAGAAATGTTGTGTTGAGGACACAGATGTCCATCGAGCAAGAAGAGATTATGCAAGAGTACCAGCCTCCGTACAGATCGGCACAGGCATGATTGGAAGAGACCCTGAGCAGGATTTCTTCCAGGATACTGCTGCAATGATGCTTGCACCCAGGATCAGATGTGTGATGTGCATTCAGAGAGCCAGAGGCCGACGCCAGTGACATGTTGCTTACGAGTGGTCGTGAGGATTGACCGAGAGGTGACCAGAGAAGTGCCAGAACGGAATCGTCCCCGTTAGCACACCTGACAGGGCCGATGAGCCGATTGACTGCGAGATAGGTAATCCGCAGAGAAGATAAGGACCCAGAGTCAGAGGACGCCAGACCGTGAGCAAGAGGCAAGTAGATCTCTTGCACTGCTAGCATTGGATGCACCCTTAATGTTTTGAGGTACGATCTTGATGCACACCAGATGCACTAAATCGGGTTTCCTTGTGCATGTCAGATGCACCTGGTTTTGCTGTCAGGCACACACGTTGCCTATGACAGATGTTGTGTGCACACCCGTTGCACCTGTATGGTACTTAGGTGGATTCTGTTTTCCGTGCGCACCTGACGCACGGGGTATTCTTATATACGCCTTAGGATTGATGTTAGAGGAGCCCCGACAATTTGGATTTTTTGCTGAAATGTTTTAGTACTTGGGGGTTTAAATTTAAATTCGGGGAACGAATTTCTTTAAGGGGGGTAGATTGTAACATCTCAAAAAGATAAAATATTAATTTTGGGAATTTTTATAATTTAATATTATTTTATTGAATATTTTAATATTTTGGAATTATTAAATACAAATAAATAGGAAAAATGTTAGAAAAATTATGGAAAATTCTAAAATAGGGTAAATTAAAGAATTATGCCATTTCTAAGTTTAATTGACTAGTTATATGCTTAATTAGTGCTAATCGCGATTAAAAATCGCTAATCGGATTTTTGACAATTTTGTGCAAAACATGCACATATCACTTTTTCACACTTGTGTTACATTTTTGTTGCCATGGGTTGTTTTGGGGTTACTATTTTTGTGAGAAGGATTTTGAGAGAAAAGAAAAGGAAAAGAAAAGAGAAAAGAATAAAGAAATGGGGGTTGGTGAGAAATAGAGGCATGGGGCACCATTGACAAAAAGACTTAGCCATTCTCCCTCATTTCCCTCCCTCTTCTCTCTTCTTCTGCTGCTGCTCCTGCACCTCATCCCCTCCCCTCTTCAAAGCTCCAAAACACCTCTAAAACTACACAAAAACCACACACTCATTTCACTAAAAAGATGCACAAGCTCAAGACCTACCCGATGGACCAAGAAAGCATGGATTTTGGCCACTAGGGGCAACTCAAGAAAATTCTTGAGTTGCTAAATGAGTTATTTTCTGGATCATTAGCTTGGTTTATGCATTACTTATACCCCATGTTTAGTTTAGAACCGATATTGTTGATTTTGTGGAGTTAAAGAAAACCTAGTTAGGGTTTGAGGGAAACTTGTGTTGTATTGTGAAATTGAGCTCAGTTGAGGTTATATAAACACCCTAGTGTATGAATTGAGACCCTAACCTGAAGCCAAAAACCAGAATACGGATTTTAGAAACCGATATCGGAAAATTTGTGCAATCTGTAATGAGTATATTGAATCTGCTATCACCCGAGACACCCTAAAATAAAATTGATTGGACAGTAGTATGTGCAGGCACCCAGGAAGCTACCACCAAGACCCTAGCCCCTAACTCCACAGTGAGGCCGCCAAATTTCCCCTTATGGCCGCAAATTGCGGCCAGAGCGGAAGGGAACTGCCTCGAACTTTTTGCATAGCCCCATTTCCTCTAGTGTTGACCCTGGGTATGTCTAGTTTTGACTGATTCCATCTAGGGTGAAATCTGGGACATATTTCCTAAGTTGCTGTTTTGGATTCGTGTTTCTGTATTCCGAATTTTTAAGTCTGAAATTGTGGATTGTGTTTTGCCTCGACTATTTGGCGTTTATACGACGATATAGAGGATTTATTGATGGTTTTGAAGGCGTGCCATAGGTTCTCACCTATAGGCCCCTTATCGTATCGTTTTGGATTTCATGTGCCGTTTTAGCTTGGTTTTGGTTTTAATGCGCATCTACGGAACTTTGTTGTATAGGTACCCATGAAGACTTCGGGACGACAAGCAAGCGCGTGGCGACATCCACATATAAAGACGCAAGGTGAGTAGATTATATCTACATGGGGAAGTCGGGGGATGACGTATAGCACCCCCGTAGTCAGTAGTTGATATACTATATGATAGTTATAGTGTGTCATGGATTTTGTTTAGGTATATTATGGATAGTTTAGGGTTAGAAGTAAACTAGTGTAGTTCATAGTCGCGAACCCTAGAATAGATTTACATCCACACCCACACCCTTGCATATTCTTATACTTACACGGTGTGATGGTGATATTGGATGACATTGGAGATGAGTAGATGATTTTGTACATTGTGCCGCGAGATCGGTGATTTGATATGATTCATATTTGAGATACGACATGTGATCCTTAGCGGGCCTTTGGACGTGTGCTTGCACACGCAGTATATAGATGGTATCAGTTGTACTAGACTTAGATCAGTACCCCAGACTATGTGATATGATGATAATGATACCTGATATTTGATGAGAGGAATGTGATTTTTACCCGTACCCAGATATTGGGATGCCGTACGACGATTTACCGTACGAGCATTATATTAATGATAGATCCGCACTCATGACTTGAGGATGCCATATGATATACTGTATCGTACGCAATACTATTGAGGCGGGATCACGGACTATATATATATACCGACTCAAATTTAGGTGGATTCCATACCCCTCCCGGTTGACCTGATACTTAGATCTGTAATTTGCATAGTAGATGTTAGACTAGACCCGAGTCATACTTATTTCAAATGGCAAGCTGCATTACTAGTCATTTACTATTCACTCTACGGCTCGCATTGCATTGCATGCTTATATGTTATTGATTCATATTCCTTGTGTATATGCCTTTACAAAGTTCCATGCTCATATTGGTGTTTCATATTGTATGTATTATAAGTCATGGATTTCGCACTGTGATATGGTTGCATATGATGATTCTGGATTGTCTTACTCCTGCGTATATATATATCAGTGGTATGGGACGCTGAAATATATATGTATACCCATAGTATATATATATTAGTGGTATGGGACGCCGATATATATATACACCTACTTAATATATCATATGATGATCTATGCAAACATATATATGCTTGCCGATATATTGAGAGAGGGCTGACCCGGATTGACGGATGCCCGATATATTGAGAGAGGGCTGACCCGGACTGACGGATGCCCGATATATTGAGAGAGGGCTGACCCGGACTGACGGATGCCCGATGTATTGAGAGAGGGCTGACCCGGACTGACGGATGCCCGATGTATTGAGAGAGGGCTGACCCGGACTGACGGATGCCCGATATATTGAGAGAGGGCTGACCCGGACTGACGGATGCCCGATATATTGAGAGAGGGCAGACCCGGACTGACGGATGCCCGATATATTGAGAGAGGGCTGACCCAGACTGACGGATGCCCGATGTATTGAGAGTGGGCTGACCCGGACTGACGGATGCCCGATATATTGAGAGAGGGCTGACCCGGACTGACGGATGCCCGATGTATTGAGAAAGGGCTGACCCGGACAGACGGATGCCCGATATATTGAGAGAGGGCTGACCCGGACTGACGGATGCCCGATATATTGAGAGAGGGCTGACCCGGACTGACAGATGCCCGATATATGAAAGGAGCCTATGTGCTCGATATGAGAGGAGCCTTTATGGTCGATGGTATATTATATCTCCCCTACCCCACACTTATTGTATATGCATTGCATCACATATTAGTAGTACCTGACAGGGTACCTTCATGAATGTCGCATACATGTCGGATATATGATATATGTGTTTCATTGATGTTGAGATATATAGTTTGTGTCAATGCTCGACATTGATTTCCTGATAATTCCATTCACGATATCTCCTGTTTTCATTTTACCGCATACTTACATCATATTTGTGATATACTGTTACGTGAGGCACTGGTACAAGTACTTGGCACTACACTTATGTTCAGATGTTATATTGCCACTTTACTATGCTTCGAACTTATTCATTTGAGTTTTATATTATATTACTGGTCGTATTGACTTAGGATTATGTCTTGCTTTCGATTTCTGCTTGTAGATATTTCTATTCACGAGTTGGCAACTCACCCCCGTTGTGCCACAGTTCTTGCAGGGCTTGCCGTACAGGTTCCATAGTGGCACTTCGGGCACACTGCCTTCCTTTGCGGGTGATTTGCTTGGCAGGTGGGTTCCTTCTATCAGACCCGCCGTTGTACTTGCATTATTCTTTGCATCTAGAAATTCCATCAACCAAAGACTTGTATATTGTTTCTGACTCAGACACTAGTGATGTATTATTTCGACCTTAGAGTCGCGCTTTAGTGTTGCAGTTTTCATGCTTATCTGGGTTTTCTTTTAAATTTTGATCCTCACCATTCAGCGTTGTATAGTGTATTGCTTGTTGGTTATTTATCCTTAAATGGTTTTAGGTTTTTGGGCTTTTGGCTTACTTGGATCAGATGGAGTCCTATAGACTTCATATGGTTCAAGGGCCAGTCACGTGCTCTTTTGGGTCGTGACATCGGCTCAGAGTTTTGTATGAAACCACATTAAAAACGAGCCACTGACTCGGTCAACGCGCCGTGGAACCGTGGTGAGAACATGCTTCTTGCCGCGGATCCGCGGCCGAGTTGACTCAGCCTTGACTCGTCTTTGCTGCAGTTTCATTAGTGTACTGTTTTGGGTTTTTTAGAATATTTTGTTTCTGCCCAGATTTTCCAGAGAACAAAGTTGTGTTTGGGGTAGTTACAAATCCGTATTTTTGATCGAAGTTCTGTAGACTTTAGCTAATGGGTTATATCTGTGACGTGATATATGCACTGAACGTCAACTAATCGCTATACGTCGATTAGTGGGGGTTGTGCATATCTGTGATCTGTAATGTTGATGGTTTGTGTATATGAACTCGTTGGATTATCGCGGATGAATGGCCGAGGGTTGTGAGATGAGAGTTTTCTTTATCTTTCATTTGATGTAATATGTAAATTGATGTAATATTATTTGTATGGCCGCACATCCGGGATGAGGTTGTAGCCGCCGTTGTATATTATTTCTTTTACTGTTTTTGCTCCTAGGATAGACCCAAGGTGGGGTGCACAAACTACTGGGTACCTCGAAGTGCCGAGTGGCCTACTCACGTTGTTGAGGGAGGTTGCTTCACTTCGGGTACTTGGCGGGTAGTTTGCCGCACCCGTAGGGGTCTATGGTGGGTTTGGCTATTCATCGCGACCGTGTAATCCGTTTTTCGTTGCAGGCTCGAACGAAACGCGGATTTCTAGTATATCCAATGTGTTCATCTGTGATCTGGAATGGCTATCATTGCATCTGACGAATGTATATATCTATATATGATATCTAGTAGGCGTTGCTTATGTTTGGCATCCGCGCTAGTCCAGCCCCCGCTCTGTCGCTAGTTAAGTAACCTAACGGGTAATGACGGGGCCCCGTAGCGAATGCGGATGGCATAAGCGTACGCCGCATTTTCGTTGTTTTCTGCAATGGTAGGATTGATTGATGGGACGCATTAAATTAATGCAAGAAAATAAACCAAAGTTAAAATCGTTGGAACAATTTCAAAACCACTCGGTTTCTTTTCAAAACAACTTTTAAACACGGAGCTTAAACCACTCCTTTTAAAAGCTATCATGTTCCTTCGATTATATCAAGTTCACTACGTTCATGGTTTCGCCAAAACCATTCGTAGCCCTCCGTCATTTCATATGGATAGTCAATAGTATTCAAGCTGTGTTTGTTGGCTAAAGTCAAGGCATAGTGATTGGTAGCTATTGGATATTCATGTGTAGCATAGATAGATGCGTTGGTTTGGGACAGTCGTACTGCCTTGTTGGCCAAAGTCAAGGATAGGTACGGGTGGGTTCAAATTAACCTGGAAAATGACGGGTAGAAATTGACATGTGACTTATGATTTGTTGGCCAAAGTCAAGTTCATAAGAGCATGGGGCAAAAATCCACATCGGGAGTTTCTAAAGAAACTGAAACTTGCTAGTGCTGCATACCATTTGGAGTGTGATGATTCTGGTAGGATTCCTTTAGTTTTATCACACAATGATATTTGGATCCCGATCCTACTGTGAGTATATGCTACTCCTCGGAAAACTTTCTCACTTAACGATCAATGCTATAAACCAAGTAGGTGTTTAGAAAGGTGTTAGCGAGGGGGGGGAAGAGGTTATTTAATTAAGGAACTTCGCGAAAGCGTTGGAAAACCTCCCTCGAAGTACCAACACTGGCCTGGCTGAACGGTTAAGCAAGTATTGTACGGTTAGATTGAACCCGACTAATTCTTCCTTTTTGGTTTGAGGAAGGATTCGAGAAACAGTGGAAGCCATCCTATTTAGACAAATTAAAAACCACTCTAAACTTGCAAGAGCATCATGCTAAAGTGTTTCTTCTCTCTCTCCTAATTGCAGCGACCAAACATCATGACCGGACTTAACTTACTACTAGAAAAAAATACATTGACAGGGCCAAACTACAAAGATTGGCTCAGGAATGTCAAAATGGCAATCACTTATGACAAGTTGGGGTATCTTCTTACCACTAAAGCTCCCCCTGTCCCAGGACCTCAATCCAGCGTTGCAGATAAGGAAATCCGTAAGACCTGGAAGATTGATTGCGCGAGGACCAAGTGCATCGTGCTTGCCTCTATGGACAACGAACATCAGAGGAGGCACGAGGATATGGACCTAGAATCCACATTTCTCCATACAAAAGGTCTGTATGGAGAGCAATCCCGTATCACCAGATACGAAGTCTCGAAAAAGTTGTTTTCTGCGAGATTGGCCGTCGGATCATCTGTAGCGGAACACGTGCTTCAGATGATTGGCTACATTGATGAGCTCGTGGACCTTGGGACCACGTTAGAGAACGAGCTCTACACTAACTTGATTCTCCAGTCCCTTCCTTCCACTTACGCCCAGTTTATCCTGAACTTCAACATGCAAGAAAAGGAAGTAGAACTTCCGGAACTCCTTAACATGTTGAGGAGTGCAGAGGGCACCCTGAAGAAAGTAAGGGAAACATCCACTTTGTTTGTTGGAGGAGCTTCCTCTTCTAGGTCCAAGGCGAAAGCCAAAGGAAGGAAGAAGAACGCCCCCACCAAACCAAGGGGCGGTGTTAGTCAAGTGGAAGCCAAGGGAAAGGCAAAAGTAGCAGAGGTAGCCGGAAAGCTTGTAGGAAAGGAAGAGTGCTTTTATTGTCATAAGAGTGGACACTGGAAGAAAGATTGCAGGGCTTGGAAGGCCAGAAACCAGGACCGGAAGCAAGTTGTGGCTTCGGCTTCAGGTGTGTATGTTATTGAAAACTGTCTATCAATAAACTCTACTTCCTGGGTATTGGATACCGGATCAGGATCTCATATCTGTAATTCTTTGCAGGCACTGAGAAAGCGTAGGGTTTTGAAGGCAGGCGATATGACCCCCAGAGTTGCAAACGGAGCTGGCATGGATGCTGAGTCCGTGGGGGACTATCACTTGGGATTGTCAGATGGACATGTTTTGGTTTTGCGTGATTGTTATTTTTTACCCAGTGCGACTTGTAATATCATATCTGTATCTTTAATGTCTAAAGAAGGTTATGATTTTGCATTTGTAAGCAATGTTGTAAACATTCACCTTAATCATGTTCTGATTGGGTCGGGTACATTAAGCAACGGTATATACGTATTAAACCAACCACAGATTTTCAATGTCCAGAATACACACAAAAGAAAGTCTCCAGAAATAAATCATGCTTTCTTATGGCATTGTAGACTGGGTCACATCAATGAGAGAAGGTTGACTAAGTTGCATAAAGAAGGATATTTGGATCCATTCGAATATCAATCATATGCAACTTGTCAATCATGTCTCAAAGGAAAGATGACAAAGACTCCGTTTACTGGACATGGAGTAAGAGCGAGTGAGCTCTTGGGTCTCGTACACAGCGATGTATGCGGTCCAATGTCTACACATGCGCGAAGTGGTTATTCTTACTTCATTACTTTTACGGATGATTTTTCAAGGTACGGATATGTTTTCTTGATGAAACATAAATCTGAAGCCTTCAAAAAATTCCAGGAATACAAGAATGAAGTAGAAAAACAAACAGGCAAAAGTATCAAGACACTGAGATCTGATCGAGGTGGTGAATACTTGAGTGCCGAGTTCCTGGGTTACCTAAAAGAGAATGGAATTCTCTCTCAGCTTACTCCTCCATACACTCCACAACATAACGGTGTATCAGAGAGACGGAACCGAACCCTATTGGATATAGTACGTTCTATGATGAGTAACGCTGAGTTGCCGCGATCATTCTGGAGATATGCACTAGAATCAGCTGCATACCTTTTGAACCGAGTTCCAACTAAGCTAGTGCCTACCACACCTATCAGATATGGAGTGGGAAGAAACCCTATCTTAAGCACATTAAGACATAGGGATGTCCAGCTTTTGTCAAAAAGCAGCATGCGGACAAACTCGAGGCACGCTCAGTACAGTGCAAGTTTGTGGGATATCCAAAGAACCCCAAGTGATATTTTTTCTATTGAGAAGATGAACAAAAGGTTTTTGTTTCTCGTCATGCCTGCTTCGTAGAAACTGAATTTTTGGAAAATCAGATAAGTGGGAGCGCAATAGAACTGGAAGAAATTCCAGAACCACAAGCTATTACTGAAAGCTTAGTAGAACCAGAGGGTTCGAAAGAACAGGACATTCCTACGCCGCTCCACAGAAACAGTAGGCAGTCTCATCCGCCCGAGAGATACTACGGTTTTCTTATAGACGGGGATAGAGAAGATTGCATCATTGATAATGATGAGCCGACTAGCTTCTAGCAGGCCATTCAGAGCGTTGACTCGGTAAAATGGCTGGATGCAATGCGTACCAAAATGGAGTCCATGTACACCAACAAAGTGTGGACTTTGGAAATTGCTCCAGAAGGGGTAAAACCCGTAGGATGCAAATGGATCTTCAAAAGAAAGATTGGTGTAGATGGACAGGTTGATACCTATAAGGCTAGACTTGTTGCAAAGGGTTTTCGTCAAAGACCTGGTTTGGACTATAACGAAACCTTTTCTCCAGTGGCTATGCTCAAATCCATTCGGATCCTTCTTGCCATTGCTGCCTTCCATGATTATGAGATTTGGCAGATGGACGTAAAGACCGCTTTTCTAAATGAAAATTTGGAGGAGTGTATCTATATGGACCAGCCAGAGAGTTTCATTCAGAGTGGGAGCAGCGGGAAAGTGTGCAAGTTGCTTAAGTCTATTTATGGACTGAAGCAGGCATCGCGGAGTTGGAACATCTGTTTTGATGAGACGGTCAAAGAATTTGGCTTTATAAAAAATCCAGATGAACCATGCATCTATAGTAAAATTGTAGCACGACGTATTGCTCATTTTATACATGGATGACATTCTCTTGATAGGAAATGACATTCCTATGCTACAATCTGTCAAAGGGTTCTTGTCACACAGGTTCCCCATGAAATACCTGGGTGATGCCTCTTACATTCTGGGGATCCGGATCCACCGTGATAGGTCCAAGAGGATATTAGGACTTTCACAGTCCAGGTACATCAACACCATACTGAAAAGATTCAGTATGGAAGATTCTAAGCGCGGTAATTTACCGTCTTGTCACGAGATCACCCTTTCCAAAGAGATGTCTCCCAAGACTGATTTGGAAATGGATCGCATGTCTATAATGCCCTACGCTTCTGCGGTATGCTTTATAATGTATGCGATGTTGTATGCCATGTAGCTTATGCACTGAGTGTGGTAAGCCGGTATCATTCAAACCCTGGGGAGAAACACTGGATAGCGGTAAAGAACATTCTGAAGTACCTGAGAAGGTCTAAGGACATGTTTTTGGTTTACGGCGGAAAAGACCTCCAGATGGAGGCCTTTGCTGACTCCAGCTTCCAGAGTGACAAGGATGACTCCGAATCCATGTCGGGTTATGTCTTTACCCTCAATGGAGGGGCGGTGTGTTGGAAGAGCTCCAAACAGGAAACCATTGCTGACTCAACGATGGAAGCAGAATATATCGCTGCATCTGATGCAGCAAAAGAAGCCATCTGGATGACGAAGTTCTTGACAGAACTTCAGGTGGTTCCGTCCATTGTTGATCCAATACCTCTGTATTGTAACAACAACGGGGCTATAGCTTTAGCGAAGGAACCCAGGTCCCATCAGAAGTCCAGACACATCTTGAGGCGGTATCACCTGATCAGGGAGATCGTGGATCACCAGGAGATCGAGGTTCGGAGGATTTCTACAGAAGATAACACTGCAGATCCATTCACGAAGGCCATACCCCAGACTCAGTTCGAGCGGCTGATCGAGATGATATGTCTTCGATACGCCAGTACATAGCCTTAGTGCAAGTGGGAGATTGTTAGTGTATATGCCATAGAGGCCATTACTGTATCATACTAGTTTCTATATTACTTAATGGAAGCTTGGGATATTCACAGTTGTTTAGACAATCTTGCTCGAAATATTAGTATGCTACTTGGTTTGTTTCTACTTTAATGTGTGCATGTGTTTCTTTTAGCATATCGCATATACACATTAGTGGAGCCCTTATGATCTTTGCTTGATTACCAGCGTTGTGATGGCAGTCACACTAGTGGGGGCTGGGTAATCTACAAGCACATCCTTATACAGGTCCCTAACCGTAGGATTATCGAGATGGGGCATCGATACTCCGGAGTAGACTAGCGTATGTGTTTCTCATCCCAGCAGGGGAGATGGTCTGTCCCACAGCCCTCAGTACATCGTACTTGAGATAGTATGCGGGTGCTCGTTTGGTTACGAGTACACTGGATATGACTCGTAGGGAACTGTTGGTTGGTACTATACCTATCGTCAGTTATCAGTTCCCAGGTGACATGAGTACAGCTTAGTCCGCTGACTTGACACTGTCACTTCGCCTCGAGTGTGTTCCCACTGTTCTTAGATTGCTACTCTACCACGGCTCAAATGAGTCGTGCAAACAGGTAGCAGTTGGGTGCAGTCCCGAAGCACTTGGAGGCAATGATGGTTAGACATGATTCGTCTCTCCCGGTATTGGGGGTTGATATCGTGCTGTGTCTAGGAGAGCCATTACATATAGTCGTCCCTGGCCAGGGCAAGCGAGATATACTGGTAGCGTTTCCAGTGTTATCTCAGGGTGTTCTGGGCTACACTCCGACATAACTTGTACTGCTATTAGAGGACTGACGTTTACCGCCCCCTAGGCCCGCCATGCGATACTCTCAGACGAACAGACCGGACTGTACAGAGATTTCACATTCAGTCTCAGTAGGAGTTCGGATGGGTTCACCTCATCAGTCTTCTTATCGTCAACTACCTGGGGACCGTTACGTACAGCTAGTACCGCTTGCGGCCTGTGGTTAAACCCACTGCCAGTCTAGTGTCGAGTCTTTAGAGTCCCACACAAAGAGCTATTCTCCTTTGGGTAAAACAGAGTAGAGGTCGCATGGTTTTGCGACAGGGTTCGTTCACATCCGGGCACTTGTGCACGTTTGGTGTCCGGGCAGTTATCACTAGCGAGCTTTAGTTTAAGCCAGATCCTAGTATATGTTTTGGGATAGGTTTTATCTCATTGTATTCGTGTTCCTCGGAACACGGGTGCGGGTGTGTATGCACAGTTGACAGAGGCAGAGGCAGAGGATTCTCATTGGGGTTGTTGACCGTTGACTTTTTCAAAACCCTAATGAAAATATGAAATATGATTAATAATATTAATTAAGGATTATTGTGCCATGGTTGAGTTGAACATTTGACTTTTGTTGACTTGTTGACTTTGTTGATCGGTTGACCATTGTGGACTTGTTGACCATCATCATTTCATTTCTATGACTTTTGTTTATTTGTTGTTCTTTACAAAATGCATTAAATGCATGAAATGATAATGGTCATTGAAACTAACCATCACAATTCTTAATTATTATTATTATCATGATTATTCTTTCTTTTGTGAGCATGGTTGTAAAAAGTCAAGCTCATTCTATCATTCTCATTCTCTCTCATCCAAAGCTCACCCTCTTCCTCTCTCTCAAAGCTCTCATGTCTCATGTGTTGAGAAGCATGAGCCATTGAGATAAAACCCTCAAAAACTCTTCTCTACTCACTCTAGAGTTCTAGGTGCAGCATGCCAAGCACTTTAGTTTCTCTCGGTTGAGGTAGGAGCTCAAGATAGAAGCTTTCGGGTGGATCCTTCTTCGATAAAAAGGAGACTACGAGGTGGAGCCGATCCAACCACTCCAAGGAGCAAGAAGAGAAGGAGTTCAAGACCAAGGTATAACCCTCTAACATAGTAGTTAAACTTCTAGTTAGTTTGCTAGGTTTTTGTTTAGCAAAGATCCTCATTTCTAATCCATGTTGCCTTGAGTTTAAAAATCATTTTTTACCGTTTCCGCCTCCCCGTAAGGACCGGGGTGGGCAACATGGACTTACACATATCCTATGTGGAGAAACTACTGTGTGACAACCACGGTATAACCGATCGTAGTTTAGGAATTTCACTTCTTACTATGTGTATGTCATCTAAGTACCAGGACATCACACCCTACTACCTTCTTAACAGATCCATCTCCTATTCTGATGAAGTCAAAACCTATGACTGCCACATCAAAAATAGATGATCTATCTCCGCTATATCTGCTTTAGTCTATAAATAAACATAAGCTACTTATCCACTATGCTTTCGCTGCTCCCACTGACTACAACAACCCTCTGGTAGAGTCATATACACGTGCACTTCTAAAACTAGTTTGGAACGACGCTATACTCATCCTTCTGCCGGGTCTCATAGTCTGGAACAACAGTAATGGCAGGTCTGGGTAAACAAGAACCTCCCTATCACCGTCCTTGAGGATTCCGAAGTACCTCTCGGGTGCCTGAGGTTACCCACCATATCTGCGGAGTGGCTAATAGAATGTCAATCCTGATTGAATCTTTAGGTCCTATTAAATTTTCCGTAATCGTTTACGGTTCTGGAATCTCTTCCAGTTCTACCATACTCCTACTACTGTTTTCT